>CM076574.1:1107587676-1108002579 GCA_034641835.2 Pinus albicaulis
CTCTTAGCTTAGGCTAAGTAGGAATATTACATATTTCTATTTTAATTGATCTTTATTATAGTTACATTTATATTAGACTAGAGCTCGTGGAAAAATGTAAATTGGACAAATAATTTCACGCAGAGCCATGGTTAGTTCAATTAGCTACTGGGAAAAAGCGAAAAATAAATTATTGGGTGAAATTGTGTGCATTAGAGCTCAGCAACATGCCCACTACAACACATTTAAATTTACTATCATTGGGTGTGAACAACATGTTATTGGGTATGGACTGGTTGTACATGCACAAAACCAAAGTTTATTTTTATCAAAAGGAATTTGAATTCCTAAATTATGCTGGAGAAAGAAGGATTTTACAGGGTAAACAAAAGCCAACTTCAGTGAGACTAATCATGGTTATGCAAGACAAGTGTAGTTGTTGAAAAGGCTGCAAATTATTTGTTGTACAAATTTTCAGCGATGGAAAATCCAATGACAATGTTGGAGAAGAGGAATTTCAAGTGTTGAAGAAATATCACATGTTGAAAAATACATAGACGTGTTTCAAGTTGATATTTCAGGACTAACCCCTCCCAGATAAGTTGATTTCTCTATTGAATTGGTGCCTAGAGCAGCACCAGTGCCCAAGGCACCATACCGGATGATTACACCTGAGTTAGTTGAGCTAAAATTATAAGTTCAAATATATGCTTGAAATGTTTCATACAACCAAGTGTGTCACCATGGGGAGATCTGGTATTGTTTGTGAAGAAAAAGAATGGGACACTTCAACTTTGCATTGATTATAAGTTGTAACGAACACCTCCCCTCACATCTACCCAAGTAACTAGCCAACCAGGGTAAACATGATATGAGGGAAGTTAAGAGCAAACTAAACATCCTTGGTGACTTTAAGGAAGTGGAATCGACGCGGAAAACCATAACATAGGCCCCCAATACCTGCTACAAGACCCCCAGAGGCTATCCCAGTCATCCACCTGACCTGTCCTTGGGTCCCACTGACCTTTAGACCATTAAACCCCTAGACGCTCCCTTGATATGGGAAAGGGTGCGCCTGGGAGGCTCTGGAAGCTCCCACATTATGGGCATGTGTGCTTATAGGGAATTTTTCCCATAGACCTGTGCCAACGTCTGTGGGATTTTTGCGACTCTTTAAGCCTAGAATCTCAGGCACTGCCTAAAAATTCTTGTAGCTTCCAAAATCCATCAAACGCATGATGACAGTGCGAATGAACCAAAAACCGACTCCAAAACTAGGCCTGAACATCCACAACCATAACTAACATTATGTCAAACACTTGGCATCAATTCAAGCTACAAGTCTAGTATACAAGACAGATCATGAATGACTAAAAATTCTTATGAAACATGACATAGGTCACACTACTTTCATTCCGTTGATGTACCCCTCAACATTACCTACCATAACATAGACATATACATTGTATAATCACATAATATCAAATCATACCCACATGATACTGACCTTGTAGATATGTCAGGGTTATTATTCCCACTTGATTCCTCGTAATCCAAGATCCTCTTGATTTGATTCACCTGCATAAGCAATCATTCCTCCACAAGAATGATTCCTGATGACCCTATCAAACAATGACATACATACATACATATATACATGTGAATACTAGCACAAAACAATCCTAATGACCTTGTCAATCAACGACATACATACATACATAAATATATGCATACATAAACATCAACATAAAGCAATCATGATCCTGTCAGACAACGACATACATACATTGTTACACCATTTTTTTGGTCATCTAACCTATTATCATTAGATGGACCCCAGTACACCATGTAAACCCAATTTTACCCTAAGTAAAATTGCTTTCACTATGTGAAATAACTTAGTAAAACACCTTTATTAAGTTGTTTATGGTCTAAACAGGAAACCCCAAAAGGAAATAATAAACAAATCTATATTTGTTTATATTTCCTTGTCATATTTAATACAAAACAAGGAAATCAATTAAATAAATCCTTATTTATTTGATTATTTCCTAGGAATAAGTTACTTAAATCCTTATTTAAATAATATTCCTAGTTTTTTTTTCCACAGAAAAAAATCGGATTTTCTATATATTAGAGAATCACAAAGCATATGCAAAAGCATTACAAAACACCTCCCAATCTCCTTCAAATGAGGGAGAAAAGTAGTCACAGCTTCCTTGAGCACCCATGGGTACTGCTAAGGCTGCTAGAGCAGAAGAAAAATTCTGACATCAAAAAACGCTTCCAGTCTTTCACATCTCCCGGCATGTCACCGAAACAGAGATAATGAAAGAAAACAGAGGCAAGTCTTCAAAGATCTGAAATAAATCCGGATATAACAAAAAGATAAACTGTTGGGACCGGTAGTAGGCACTATTCCGATCCCAAATCTTCTCAAAAGAAACAAAACGAAATTTTTGAGTTTTAAACTGTATCAGCAGGCCTCCTCGGAAGAGGAAAATAGCCTGCAGGGGAGTTTTTATGAACATTCAGATCCATAGTTTTTATAAATAACCATAACCGGAAAAGTAGTTCATCATAAAGTTTTAAAAACAGCATCTTGCAGAAAAAAAAGTATAGTTCAGAATAGAACATCATCATCCAAAAACTGGCTGATCAATAGGAGTGATCACCCCCTTGTCCACCTCTGTTACTGACCAGGTCCCCACAGCTTGCTGTACACCTGTTTTAGATAAGTTATCTGCCTCCTGGTTTCTTTCCCTGTAAATGTGGCAAACAGTAATATCATTAAAGAAACTTTTGATATACAAAATCTCATTAAGCAAAGGAAGCAAAATGTAATTTCTGCAATGTTGAGTCCTGTTGAACCAATTCACTACATTCTTTGAGTCACCGAAGATCTGAACCTGTCTCATATGTTTCAAGGAAATCCAGCATAGTAGGTGATGTAATGCCTTGAGCTCAGCAAAATTATTAGTCCCCTGCCCAAGGCCTATTGAGGCTCGAAAAGATTTTTCAGGAGTTTCATGAATAACCAAACATGCTCTGCATTGTCCATTTAAGTCTGCAGCTCCATCAAAATATGCCCACGGAACAGATTCTCTAATAAGTTCAGGCTGAATAGAGCGGTGGATGGATTGACCAGAAGGGGAAGGAATGATGTCATATATTGTTGCCCCTTCCACAGCCAATTTTCCAATAGGGAAAGGAAGATCTTTGAAAATTACTTGGTTCCTTGCTAGCCACATGCCCCAAGCTATCAAGAGAGGGATGGATCGGATTTTGTCATCAGAGGCATCCTGCCACCACCGGAGCCAAGCTTGTTGTATACTGTCTCCTTCCCACCTGAGAGGAGAATTTATGAGTCTCAAGGTTTCAGCCCACAGGCTGACATTGAAAGGGCATGTAAGAAATAAATGCAAAGTTGATTCCTCATTTGCTTTGCAAAGAGAGCACCAGCCTGGACCAATTTTCCCCCTTTTCTGCAAGAAATCCCATGTTGGCACTTTTTTCTGTAGGATGCACCAGAAGAAGAGTCTGGTTTTTGCAGGACATTTTAACTTCCAAAGGAGCTTAGACCACCAATCAGGGCCTTCCCAGCCTTGTTGGGACATCATCCATTTGTAGCCCATCTTAGGAGAGTAGCTTCCTGTCTGAGCATGGACCCAGGCTAGCTCATCCCTTGCTTCAGAGATCCGAACAGAAGAGTTTTGGAGATCCAACACAAAGAGGCTCCATTCCTCCCTCCATCTCTCCTCCAAAAGAAGATCAACATCTGTCAACCACCCTTGTCTCCAGATAGTAGTGGTCCAAGGATTGGCCACCTGGTTCAGGAAATGATAGCCCCTTTCAGTCAAAAATAATTTCAGGTCATGTGATAGGGCATATCTTTCCGAGCAACCTACCCAGGGATCACAGTCGATTCTCACCCGGGTACCATCCCCCACTTTCCAAGAAAGTCCTTGTTCTATTATGTGGGCCGAAGCAACTACTGCCTTCTAGACCACAGAGGCATTTTTGGAGGACTTTGCAGGATTTCGGACCCATTCAATAGCAGTGGCCGGGGCTATGTACTTTCTTTTTGTAACAGTAGACCATAGAGAATCAGACGATATAAATCTCCATGCCAGTTTTGCTGCTAAGGATTTTGAAAAAGAGAACAAGTGCTTAATTCCCCAGCCACCCCATTCTTTCGGTCTCGAAATCTTGTCCCATGCGACCCATGGTGTCACATGTTCAACTTTGGATCCAGCCCATAAAAATCTACTACACAGTTTGTCTATGGAGGCTAAAATACCTTTGGGAACCCACATAAGACTTGCCCAATAAACAGGAATTGCCATCAGAACTGATTTTATTAGGACCAGCCTCCCTGCTCTAGACAGCCATTTATGACTCCACAGATTGAGTTTCTTTTCTATTTTGATCAGGAGCCATTTCCAGTCCTGAATCCGGTAAGTGTCAGGTTTCAACAGGAATCCCAAGTATTTAAAGCTTTCCTGCAGATTTTTGATTTCGAAAGGAAGAAGAGCCCCTACACTACCTCTCTCTTCCAGAGACATTCCAGAGACTGTGAGGGTCGATTTTTGCTCATTGATTTTTAGACCTGTGGCTTTAAGAAAAAGGTCCAGAATGTTCTTGAGAGCTCTACAGTCCTCGACACTGCCATTGCTAAATAAAATGATGTCATCTACAACGAGCAGATGGGTTACCCACAAGTTAACAGCCACTTCAATTCCTCTGATCTCTCCTTGTCTTTTTGCCCTGCTAATCATCAGACTAATCCCTTCAGCAGCCAACAAGAAAAGTAGAGGGGACAAAGGGCATCCTTGTCTTAGTCCTCTCTCCGGATTGAAAAAATTTGAAGCTGCTCCGTTGATTAATAAGGATATGGAGGTTGTAGTAATGCAGCTCATGATCCATCTAACAATATCAAATCTGAAACCAAGGTGGGTCAACAGTAGGCGCAAGTACATCCAGCTTATTCTGTCATAGGCCTTTGATAAATCTATTTTAACAATTGCCCCTTTCTTTCCATTTCTCTTTAAGTTATGCAGGGTTTCTTGGGCAATTCCCACTGCTTCATGAATCTGTCTTCCATCCAGGAAGCCGAACTGCTCTGGAGAAATATGTCTTGATAAGAAGGGCTTCAACCTGGAAGCAATGATTTTGGCAATGATTTTATAGACACAGGTGCAGAGGGAAATAGGCCGAAAGTCATCAAAAGAGGTTGGCTGATCAGATTTGGGGATTAGAGCCAGAAAGGTTGAATTGAAGGGTTGATAGATAGATCCAGAGGATCTCGATTCCTCCACCACCGCAACCAGATCATCCCCCAGGAATTCAAAGAAATGGAGAAAAAATTCCACTGTCCACCCATCTGGTCCAGGACTTTTGTCCTTCTGCATATCCTTGAGGATGTCCTCCACTTCCTGTTTAGAGACAGCTTCCATGATAGAGTCATTATCTTCTTCCTCAACATATCTTGGAAAGAAATGGGCAACTCAGATGACCTCCGCTATGGATACTTCCTCCGGAGCTTTGAAAATATTTTTAAAGTGATTTACCCCTAGGGCAGCCAAATCTTCAAAGGATTTTGCCATTTCCCCATCCTCTTTTTTCAGCTCCCAGATTGTGTTAGCAATCTTCCGGCCCTTTGCATAATTCTGGAAGAACTTGGAGTTTTCGTCTCCTGCTTGCAGCCAGATGGCTCTACTTTTCAATCTCCAGCTTTCTTCCCTAAGCTGGAGGAGTTTTCTCCGAGATGCTTCCAAATCTTTAATTCTGTTTCTGGAATCCAAGGACTCATAGCCAGTTCCATCCAAATTTTCCAGGAGGTCTAGCTCGAAATTTATACTTTTGAGTTCTTCTTCTTCCTTCAAATTCTTCTGCTGCGCCCATTCTTTTGTTGCTTGCTTTAGTCTCTTAAGATTATTTGAGAAGTGGATGCTTCTGCTTCCCTCTTCGTGTTGATTGTCCTTTCTCCATGTTTCATGGAAGAGGGCTTCGAAGGAGGCATCCTTCAACCAGGAAGAGTTAAATTTAAACGGGGTTCCAGGTTTTTTTGAAGCTCCTTTCAATTCCAGAAGAACCGGGAAATGATCAGAGTGACCCCCTTCCCCGACCCAGTGTCTAAAGACTGAAAGACAATCCACCAGGGGCTCACAGAGAAGAAAGCGGTCAAGTCTTTTGCCCACCCAATTAGCACCGATGCGTCTATTCCTCCATGTAGGGCGCAATTTGATCAAAGGGGCATCCACCAGATGGGAGGAATCCAATTTATTTCTAAAGAAAACAGAGAGGGGGTCCGAGTGAGCATTAACACCCCAGGACTCCGAATCCCCGAGGGAGAAATTTAGGTCACCTCCTATTAAGAGATTAGGATGAGAGAGACAAGAGAAACTGAAAAAATAATTCCAGTAACGTTCCCTCTCCATACAGGGCCCATAGACATTCAGGAAAAGGAAAGGAATGCACAACTCTCCAGAATAGAGTTCCATTGCCAAACAGTTTGCAGAACCCCAAGAGGAGATTTCCTTGAGCTTCCTCGAATTGTAACCTGTAGCTACACCCCCCGACCTGCCTGAGGCGTCGAGAGCTGAGAAGACCCAACCAGGCAATAGCTTGTGAAGAGAGCAGATAACATCTTCGCTTTTCCCCATAGTTTCTTGGAGGAAAATAACATCAGGATTGTATGAGTGCACAAGGTTTTTGAAGGCTAGCTTTTTCGGCTGGCTAGCTAAGCCTCTGCAGTTAAAGGAAAGAAGGATCATCAAGGAACAGGGGGGGGTGGTGGCTCCGCTCTAAGCACCCCAGGAAAAGTTTTCTGCTTCCCGTCAGCTATGTCAATGACAGCTTTAAACTGGGCTTTTGAGAGTAACGATTTTCTTCCCCTTAACTTCCTTGGCCCAATTACAACTGGGTCCGAGGCAATGCCTCCTACAGCCTGACCCTTACCCTTTCTATTGGCCAAGGGGCGAAGATTATAAGGGGGGTTATCCAAGGTTTGGGCGCAGGAAACAGCAGCCGAGATAGCAACCTCACAGGAGTCAGCATGAGAAAAGGCAATCTCTGAAGTAGGAAGAGCATCAACAGAAGGGAGAGAGACCGAGATAAGAAGGCTATCAGTGGAGGCTTTAGAAAGGTTCAGCGCAGAAAAATCATTTAATATCTGCCTGGAGGGACTAGGCCTTTCTGAGAGAGACTGTAAGGATGAAACAGAAGAACAATCACAAGAGGGGGGAAAAGTAGACATACCCGCCATAGACGCCCCAGCAAGCTCGTCAGGAAGGGGAGCCAGGGTGGCCGGCGGAATAATCTGAGTGGTGATAGCAGCATTGCCGTCCGGGAGATGATCCTGCTCCATTAAGTCTTCCTGGGCCCTCGTCTGTTCTACTGTAGGTGCTGAAACCTTCTGTTGAGCTCCCCTAAAACCCTGTGCAGAGGCCCCCTGAGATCGGAAGGGTTTCGATTGACGACGACGGCGACGGTGTCCCAATGGACATTCCTTCGCAAGATGGCCGCACTTATGACACCGTAGACAATGGAACGGAAGATTTTCATAATCCAGGATTTGAAGGAATTCTAGATCCCTGTATTTTAATGTCATTGCATCCGCCAAACCCTCCTTTGGATTTAGACTTACCAGCACACGAGCCAAGCTCCTATCCTTGGTTATGAGGTAAGAGTTATCATAATCCAGATATTTACCCAGGGTATTACCAATTGAAACGAACATTGATTCCGTCCAGAACTGTAAGGGGAGTCCCGGGAGCTTTACCCAGACAGGGGACTCCGCCAATTTCTCCTTCTGCGCGTCAAATAGTGGAGTCCATCTGCGGAAAAGAATGGGACGCTTCCCAAAACTCCAATTCCGTTCGAGTACCCAGTCCGCATGTGGTTTTCTTTCAAAGTGAATACTGAACCAGCCCCTTTCCAGAACAAGAATCTCAGAAGGCTTACCCGGAGCTTCTTTCCACTCAGAATTAACCCAATCCTTAATGTATTCGGTCGAGTACTTTCTGCCTCTTACACGGCCAACCAGAATAGTCTTAGTAGCGTCCATTGCTTGTTCTATGCTAATGTCTGCCCCCAAAAGACAGCATGGCCGAATCTCTTTCTTCTTGATGGACTTCGGTTTCTGTCTCTTTTCCCCCACGACTTCCTTGAAGTCCCCGTTCGTTCCCTCAGCATTTGGAATAGGAGCATCCGGTGCATCCGAAGATATCGGCCCTTGACCCTCTTCTTCGAACGCGGAAGGGACTTCTACTTCCTCTAATTTCCTCTGTTGATTTCCTTCGACAATCCCAGCCTCTTTTCCACAAGATACAACTTGGGGGGTCGATGTAAAGGTTGCGGCCCTAAGGTTTCTTTCAGCCCCTTCACCGGATGTGGCCCAGGCCTGTCGATTTGGAGCTGCGACGGCCTGAGGGAGGCTTAAAGGAGGTCCTCCGCCCCTTTGTGAACCTTCTTGAACCTGAGGTGCAGAATACCATGGAAAACCTTGCCAGAGGTGCGCTTGACCTTGCAGAAAAACACCGGCCAGAGCCTCTTCTCCTATAGATTTAGAGCTGGAAGCACCTTGTAATCCAAAACTTCCTACTATATCTTCCAAGCCACCAGAGAGCTTAGGTCGAGAGATATTACCTTGATCAATGTTCGAAGAGCTTATGCGGGAGAAAAGTTTCAGAAATTCCGCCCAGTCTTCAACTGCTCTCGGCTGTTCCTGACTCTCCACAGGTAGAGCGCCCTCCCGCCAAACTCCTTGCCAGGGGCTCAAGATGTTTTTGTCACGTCGACCATGTTGTGTGCTTCCGGCAAACAACTCTTTGCTGGGACCCTGTAAGTCTAAATTCTTCGGGAAGAACAAATCTAGGTTCTTCGATGAGACCTCGTGACCCCAACACGTCAAAAGGTCCTCTGGCGCGGGTTCAAGCTCCAGAGATTCGCTATCAAACCCCATTCTTGCCACGCCTTAAACAAACTTAAACCAAAACAGCGTGAAAACCGCCACCGTCTCAAAACCCTAGTTGTCAAAGCGCTTCGCAGTAAACAATGACGATTAACAAGGAGTAACCCCATCCTATGGTTGAAAAACTCAAGGTCCGGGTTCCAACCTTGCCACAGCTACCTCGGGTCCAGGGAAACGATTGGCATTTTAGGTTACCGAGTACAGGGACTGACATACTTGCTGTCACCGTATTCAATGTTATGCCAGTGTCATGATGGCTAGGGCCGAGGCCTGAAAACCTTGACCGCCATCGCCCGGAGCTGCAGTGTATTAGTTTATGTATCAATATAATATTCCTAGTTAAATTTGACTAAATCATTTATAAATAATTAAATAAATCATTATTTATTTAATTATATTCCCACCATTTCCTTAAAATAATAAATATATCATTTATTTATTTATTATTTATAAATAAGGGAATTGACCCAAGTCAAAAATCCTTTTCCCTCCAACAAATATAATAAAATATTCCTAAAGGGTGGTTATAGAATTTGATTAATAATATTTTATTCATGCACCAAGTTCTAGAACGCCCTAATATTTTGTTATAAATAGAAGGGTTTTCCCGTTCATTAGTCACCTTTCAGTGCATTAGATCACTCTAGATCTATAACTTGGTCACATTCTCCATTTTTGCCTTGTGAGCTCCCTTTGAGTTCTATGTTTGTCTAGGTTTTCTACACCAACAAGAGAAAGAAATTTTAGATCTGAAATGTTGAGGACTTTCAAGAACCCATCCCATTGAGGAGAATCGGAAACACCTTTCTTGTTTTCCTCTCAGGTGCCCCCTTTTAATATAAAAATTCTTTCAAATACATTGTTCTTGTCTTGTCTATTGGATGCATGGAGCCACATTTTATTTTTACTTCTTAATGTATTTTATGCTTAGATCTGGATTTGTGCAGCATTATTTGGATCAACTAACTACAGACTTAAAGATATTGGCAGCCATAATTGATGTTAGGTCTATTTGTTATGCGTAGCTAAAGTGGTCTTTTTCGACGAAAGATTCATACTAACAATTGGTGACTCCACACGGGTTTTCTTTTGCGACCGCTGTCGTTTTATCTATTCCTGCATATCCAGCTATTTCAGACCCTAGGGTTTCTCTTCAGTTTTCTATTTTTCCTATTTTTATGGTGATTTTCACCTCTAAAACCCTCAAACATTAAAATTTTAACTTCCGTGTGTTTCTGGCCCTATTGCGCAGGTGATAGACATCAGCCGCAGCTGAGACGACAACTTTTTCTGAAATCTGTCGCCAAGAGACCCAGACCTACAGGTCGCACATATTGGCCCAAAAACTGCGACTTGGACTGGAGAGCGCACTTTTTTGCCCCAAAACTGCGACCTAGACTGAAAACAGGTAAGAACCTGTGACCTGCACTTTTTTCTGCAATTTTCCAGCAACTTTTCTAGGTTTGTCTGAAGCTTTTGTCAGGGTTTTCCAGCCTCCGTCTCCGCCCGTTTAGACATGTTTCCGATCTGTTTCACTCAACTAAGTGGGAATCTTTCCCCTTAGGGCTTTAGTACCCTCCACTTTTTGTGGGCGAGTTTTAGCTGTTTCAGACATCTAAATTTTTAGGGTTTCAGCCTTCTTCTTTTCCGATCTGATACCTCATTTTCAGATCCCTCTAGATCAGCTCTTCTCCCTTTCAAATCACCTCATTTAGTTTTTTTGGGTTTATCTCTAGGGTCACCTCCTTGTCCCTTATACCTTTAGCTAATTCTCTCCTTTGTAGCAGCAACCTTTCCTCTACCTCTTTATTGTTCTCTGCACCTCTTTTCCGCAGATTTCTCCTTTAGATCCCTGTCCCTCCCGACCTTAGATCTATTGACCTCTTTTCAACGTTTTTTGATTAGATTTTTTCCCTCTTCTAGACTATTTTTGAGAGACCTACCTTCTTGGGTTAAATTGATGCATGGTTAGCTGTTAATTTTCTGTTATTTCAGTCTTATTTACTGTTCTCTGCAAATTTATTTTTAGTTACGCAGCACACTTTTTATTTTACTCTCAAAATGTCTGGGTTTACAAATTAAAATTAACACACGCCACACACTGACCCTAAGTGAAGAAGAGCCTGGTTAACATCGCCTGGCAAAGACTTTAAAATCAATTTACACTGCACCTCTCTGCCCTTGTTTCTACATTAACACCTCTTGATTTTGCACCTCCCTTCCCTTGTCGGTTTTTCTTCTTCCCGTCATCATTACACCTCCAAGGCGTTTATCCTAGAGACTTCTTGGCCTTCACCCTCAGTTTCCAGTTGTTCAACTTCCTCCTTCCCGTTTTCATCGAGTAAGTCCTCCCCCGAGTCCACACTCCAACTCTTCTTCTAATTGTTTGGGTTCTCCCCCTACTCCTGGTTCTCCCCATGTTACCTTCACCATGTCTACTTCAGGGCCTAGCACTAGCGGCAACCCCAGTTCTACTACTGGGTCCGTTTCCAGTGGAACCACTACGATAACTACCTCGACTATCCCTTTGCTCCCTTATATGGCCGGTCTCAGTCTCCCCGACTTCAATCAGCTGATCAATGATCCTATCCACCACGATGTCAGTTGGCCTGCTATGCCAACCAAGCTCCCCTCCGACATTCCCAAGTTCGAAGGCCTTGCTAGTGAAGATCCCTCCAACCACATTCGATCTTTCCACATGTGGTGTTCATCCAATTCCATTACTGATGATTCCATCCATCTTAGATTGTTCCAACGCATGCTTACCGGCGAAGCTTCCAAATGGTATGTTGATCAGGCCACCTCTTCCCATACCACCTTTGTGACCATTGCCCAAGCCTTTTTATCTTATTTCTAGCTCCCTCTCCGATACAACACTGGTACAGAACTTTTGACTTCTTTCCATAAATCCTCTTCGACCTGCCTTTCCGCTCATGTCCAGGAATGGCAGAGAAGATGGAGCTTATGTCGAGCTCCCACCTTTGAAGATCGGGTTTATATGGACTGGTTCCTTCGCTCTCTCTTACCTCCCATTGGAAAAGATGTTGCATCCCACTTTCCCCAAACCGAAGAAGCCACCCTCCACATAGCCTTGAAATATGACCTTATCTATGCTCAATCTGGTTATGTTTATACCATCCTTCCTGACCTCCCCAAACCCGGTGGCCCTAACGCCCCGGGGGCATCTCACTCCGCTGACGGTATCGTTGGAGCTCTTTCACATACCTATGATCAACCTCCTATGGGCTATGGTTTCCCTCCAGGAGGGGCCAACACCTCTAACACTTTCCCCCCTCTAGGTAGCATGTATCCAGGATACGGCATGCCTCTTCCTTTTTCCCACCCTCCTACTTACCTCAATTTTTCCCATCCTAACACTTATCCTTACCCACAACCTTGTGTCCCAGCTCCTCCAGCATTTGGACCTCTCACTCTGTTGCCTTCTCAACCCCCGCAACCGCACTTACTACCCCCTCTAGGGCAAGTATTTGTGCAGCAGGGCGCAACTAATTCTCTTCCTTCTCATAGAAAGAGGAAAGGCAATCAATATGCCTCTAGCAATCGTGGACCCAATCCTCCAAGTATTGATTCCAACACTGCTAACTAGCCACAGGGCTCTCAGCCCAAGCCGGACAGGCCTCTTCGCACCAATAAGCCTTGTTCGTGTTGCGGTGTTTATGGTCATTACACTCACGATTGTCCAATATTACCATAGATGCGGAAGATGTGGGAGTCTCAAGCCACCGTGCAGGGACAGCATTCCTCCCCTACTGTCCCTCCCAATACGGCTACTTCTCAACCCGCTGTGTTTACTGATCCTTTTCCTCAACAAGGATTTGTGGCTACGCAACCACCTCATGCCTCGGTAACCACTCAAACTTCCCCTTCTCGTTCCTCTGATTACTAGATCCTCATGATGGCCTCTGACCAACCTCTCACCATCAACCTTAACCTTCAAACTTGGTCTCGTCAGTACTCCACGCCTCCCGCTCCGTATGTCACCGATTCCCCATCTTCCGGTTCTACAGAGCCTTTGTCGACACCCAATGGTCCCTTGCACATCCCTCCGCCCAAAGTTGAGGTTCATACCAAGATTCCTAAAGGCCCATTACGCTGAAATGCTGCCTCTGGTAGGGCTGCCCATTCATATAGAATAGTAGATGATCTGGCACAATCTCCTGCTACTATTTCAACGTTGGACCTCCTCCAGTCGTGTCCTTCTCAAAAGAAGGCTCTACTATTTGTCGTGGGTGTTGTAGATCCTGTTGATGACCAATTGATTTTTTTTTATGACCATCAGTCAGACCATCCCCCCCTTCCTGCTTCTGTTTCTTTCCAAATCCCAGCCAAAATCCAAAATGCCAACGTCGCTTGGTGTATTATTGATGAGGGGGAATCTACCTATGTGATGTCTGCTTCAGTTTGGAAACAACTCAGATCTCCTGAGCTGGCCCCTTCCACGATCACCCTTCGTGCGTGGGATTGCCATGCCTCCCAGCCCATTGGCTTATTCTGTAACTGTCCTATCACCCTTGCGGGCAAGACTGTTTGTGTTGACGTTGAAGTTATCGACGCCCCTCTTGACTATAATATTCTTTTGGGGCGTAGTTACACCTATGCCATGTCTTTCGTCCCATCCGTCGTCCACCGCAAGATGTTTTTCCCTCATAATGGAAAGATTGTCACCATCGACCAGTTGACATATCATGAACCAAAATCTCCGACCTCCCCTGAGTCCACCATCTCTTCTGTCACCAATAAGCCTACTGTTGATTCTTTGACCAGTGTTTCCCCTGGCATCTACAAATACTCCTCCTTGCTTGGAACCTTCCTGGGTCCTCCCCCTCCTCCTGTTTCTGATCCCAGCTTAGCGAATGTTTGCATGATGCAATCATCTCAGGCTGACCTTCCACATCCTGCTTCAGCCAGTCAGCAACCTCAATCTCACCCACCGCAACCTGCTCCTAGCCCTTCACCTCAGCTGACCGAACCTCTTTCACCTGGACCTTCCCATCCACCTAGCACTCAGGAACCTCCTACCCTCCTGCGTCGGTTCCCCCAGGACTTCACCATATGGGAGTCGTCCCTCCTGGCCACTACCCCACCAGTCAGATACCTTTCATTGCTCCCCCTCCCGGAGTCTATTCGATTCCCATCATGGCCACCCTTTCCCTCCCTAATTTGACCTTGGGAATACCTGTATGGTATCTTACTCCTACAGTCGAGACCCCACCCGGCCACCCTAAACCATACCTTGTTGTGACACCAGTTCAACCTATTCCCTTCGCTTCTTCCATCACTACGGTGCCCCTAGCCCCTCCGCAAGACCATCCTCATGCTGTGACAGCTACGGGCAAGAAAAGAAAATCTCACAAGGGGGCATCCAAAGACAAGGCCACCGCACCCGACCCTACCCCTTCTCCACCCGCAAAACCTTTTGCCTTGTGTGATGGTGTCAGTCATGCCACCCATACTTGTCCTGAGTTGCTTCGTATCCAACCCATGGTTAAGGTCGCATTCCCTGAATCTATGGTCCCTGAAACCTCTGTTTCTTCCTCATCCGCAACCAAGAACCCAAAGACTCTTCGCACCAACAAACCCTGTGCTCTGTGTGGTGCCGATGGCCATTATTCTCACCATTATCCTCACCTCACACATTACCAAGCCTCTTTAGAGGTCATTCGTGAGTACAAGGTTGAACAAAATCAATCTGCCTCTCCCATCTTTGCTCAGTATGCGTCAGGCTTACTCCAGGATCCTCCTGCTACCATTGACATTCCTCCACCTGATGTTGAGATGTCGGAACCTGCTGCCCCCCTCCTATAGCTATCATCCTCCGCACGACCCTTGAAGTACATTCCCTCTGAATCCATTCCATCTGTTTTGCTTGATTCCCCTTCAGCAACATTCTTGGGCTCTACATGCTTTGACCATCTTTTTACTTGTTCTTTTGTCATGCCCCATGACGATCCGTATGTACGACTTTCTTCCCATGCTGATGATTTAGGTAGATTTGCAGCGTCATGTGGTTTCCTCGACCTTTCCCTTTCCTCCCATAACCAAGATGATACCATCTGTATCTATGATGCCCTTCGCAGCATGAACTCCCGCTTTTCCTACCATAGTTCTCATTCGTCACCCTCTAGTCGATCTATGATTCCTAGCCATCCTACCCAGAATATTCCCTCCCATAGTTGTTATTTTTTGTCTACCCTATACTCACGCTGCCATCATTATTCTCCTTCCTCCCATTTCTTGTCTTGTGACACTATTCCGCCGGACCTCTCGTCCACACATTATATTAGCTATGCCGATGGGGCAAGTCGCTATTCCTGACATCTCGCCTCGGCCGCATGGGCCATCTTTACCCCCTTGCACACCCTCGTTCTTTCAAATGGGGTCTGCATTGGTAATGCCACCAATAATCAGGTCAAATATGATGCAATACGTGGACTCTTAGCCGATGCCCTCTCTCATCGCATCCTCCGTCTGCACGTTCGTTTAGATTCCCTGCTTCTTGTCTTACAACTCAATGGTGTCTATCGTGTGCATAACCCTATCCTGTTTAGACAATATTTAAGAGTGAAACTTTTGATACGTGACTTTAGATTAATTACTTTCAACCATGTACCTAGAAGTCAAAATCACTACGTAGATAGAATTGCAAATCATGTTCTAGACTGGCATTTATCACACACAAGACAATAACATTTTAAACCATCAACACAATGCATATACATAATATATATCATATAACATGTTTTTAGAGTCCATCTACTCTGAAACATATGACATGCCCATAACATGTTACAAAAAACAAAACTCAAAAACTGGGGGGCACCACTTGCCCCTACATACACACTGGGGGGCACCACCTGCCCTACATCTAATTACTCTCTGGAGGATCCCGAGCCAATGGCTCCGCTCCCGCAGCTCGTAGATCACGCACAGTCTGACTAGCCATCGCCTTGCATCGCATGATACCTCGCCATTTCGAGGGTAGCCCAATACATATCTCTATGTACTGGTCATCTAAATCATGCCAACCCCGCTCCGACACACCGGTCAGCAGCCCCTCACATCTACGATGAATTTCCTCCAAAAGAGCGTCCATATCCTCATTCTATGTCGTTCTCAATCCACTAGCACCTGTATTTCCGCCTACTGCAGGTCGTCCCATATATCTAGCCGATTTCACCGGAGCTATATTTGCATACCAAAAATTATAAGGATCAGTACCATAAATACTATTCACAAAATTTAACATGCACATAACATATTAGTTACTTGTCACTTACCATCAGGCCCCCATACTCGCCCTGGCGGAAGCGGCAAGTCCGGATCTCCCCAATAACTCATCCCACTATAGGGATAGTCATCTATGTACAATGGCATCTGATCCCAATGGGCGAAGAACTCTAGTCGGAAAACGCGTCCGACCACCCCTCCCCCTCCTCTGCACAGTAGTCACCCCCACTGATGCATCTTGGGTTCTCTTGGACCCCCATCAGGTAGCTGTACACGAGGTCACAAGGTAGGGATCTTCTCAAAAAAGAAGGAGCATAATACAGTCCCATATGCAAAATCATGGTTCACTTGCCGCTTACACAACAACAGCTGTTGTTTCAAAGAAACCAACATCATCTAGGCCCACCCATAGTAGGTCCCACTCAACACACTTTCTACAATCATCATCTTCCCTCCAGTGATGTGATGGAGCACCTCGCTGCCCAAGATCTGCAACACTGCTGTCACCACTGCCCGAGTCTCCAACCTCTCTAGATCCCCAATTGATATCCAAGTCCCTTTTACTCGAACACCTGGTCAACAAGGTCTCTCTACGAACTCCATGATGTTACACCCCCGCGGTAACACTGGTTGTGTATTTTCCACCATCCCTAATGGTGGCAGACCAGTCAAGAAATACAGATCCTGGACTGTCAGTTCAATCCTGTGCCCCTACACTATAAAAACTTCATGGTCTGGATCCCAATAACTGACAATCTGAGCCAACAAGGGCTCCCCAGCCCTCATCAAAGGGTTCTCCACAAATTTCAGAACCCCAAACCTGGCCAATGCACAATGGACACCCTGATCCGCTTGGATTTCCATTCGTAATGTACCTAGGTCTCTCTCTCTCTCCACTTGATCCGTATATCTTCCATATCTGCACAAAACCATCATCTTTTTCAATCTACAGATAGGTAAAACTGCATTCAATTACACAAAAACTGAATCTCAGCCCACAACAGCACTAAAACCACCTCCATCTGACAGGTTGCACTTTTTGGCCAAATCCTGGGACAGGTCGCACTTTTCAAGCCCAAACATGCATCCGAGGTCGCACTTTTTGCCCCAAAAAGTGCGACCCGACCTTAATGATGAGGTAGGAGCTGTTACTAAGAATTGGGATCCTAATCTGAGCTTTTAATCCATCAAAAACAAAGAGTAGGATTAGGCCTCTTACCTGCAACTAACGAATCTCGATTCCAACGGTCGGTTTGTCCGCTACAATCGCCGCAAGATTTAGGGCCTTCTCTCCTCTCCACATTCACCACAACTACACAAGAAAATGAATGTCTTTGGAGGGAAAATGCCTTATTAGAAGAAAAACCTTTGTTTTTTCTTTCGCCTGCTGCGACCAAACCGTAGCCCTGTTTGACACACCATCTGCACCATTGGAAAGCTCTCACTGAGCACTCAAATGGGTATCTGTTAGTTTTTCATGTTTTGATACTTCACCAGGACACATTTTGTCCACGAAGGGTCTGTTCACCTCTCCTTCAAATCGAATTTCTTCACTTACAACACTTGTACTTGGGGCACCACTTTGCCTCCTTACTTGTCATTTTTCATGTTGATTTTCGTCATGAGATACCCTATTGTACTCATGTTTTTATGGTCCCCCCATTGGACCTTTACTATGTGGTAGCACCATCGAGTCGCCCATGTTTAGAGCATCCGATTTGAGTCATCATCAGTCATGGAGTCTATCTCGAGTCACTTTGTATCCCACTATAGTCCTCCATCCTTCATTGCTTGGTCCCTCCCTCGTGTTTCACATTATGGTCTTCAGCACCATTTTCCCCTATCCCTCATGATATTGTGTCAGTCGCTTCCAAGCCATTCATGCTTTTTATGCTCTAACAAGGGAAGTCGTCCATCCGCTACTCAGTATCCCTCATTTCATCATCATCATTAGTGTTCGTCTGTTAGTCGCTCTACTATTCTCTCTCGTGCCTTAGTTGGGGATCCCTTATTGCCTCACCTGTGGCGGACCTCCTTCTGTCGACATTAGCTCATTTACTCCAGAATCCAGGTCTAGAGGGCAGTGTACCTTGGTTCAAGCTCCTTTCAGCATGATCGTGATCCGTATACTTGATGGTCCAGTGATGCAGCAGTAGTTATTGGTGATTCCCAGGTGTGTGTGAGATGTCTCAACCCTCATGAGGGGGTGGCCCTGCAGGTAGCCCCCCACATGCCCAGATGACTTCTTCATTTCAGCCTTTGATGCAGCTCCTTACATTTGATGATGTCGGCCTCAGCCGCTTGCAGCGCCTTTTCGATTTGCATGTATTAGTCAGATTTTGTGAGCCCTTCCCCGTGTATAGGGGGCATTTGGGTTGTATTTCTATCTCATGTACTAAAATATTATTGTATAAGTCCTGGCTGTTATTCCAGGCACAGCATATATGTGGGATTCATCATTCTATTTTTCTGGCTCGTATTTATGCCAGCATGTACTTTATAGTTCGGTTCCTTGTTTACTAGACATACTATTCTTTTGTACTTTGTCCCGGTGGGCATAGGTATGTCTCCCCCGCCGCCTTTAGCACAAGTACCACTTCATAAACTAGATACTTGTTGCACCTGAGTCTCGTCTCCTCGGGGTCTAGTCCTTTAGCACATTAGACTACCTTCCATTTCTCTCTCTGACTTCCCTCTTGATGTCTAGTGATTGAGTTCTTACAACATACTTCGGTCATACGATTTGCTCCTAACACTCGTACGTTGGGGGGAAATCTATTACACCATTTTTTTGGTCATCTAACCTATTATCATTAGATGGACCCAAGTACACCATGTAAGCCCAATTTTACCCTAAGTAAAATTGCTTTCACTATGTGAAATAACTTAGTAAAACACCTTTATTAAGTTGTTTATGGTCTAAACAGGAAACCCCAAAAGGAAATAATAAACAAATCTATATTTGTTTATATTTCCTGATCATATTTAACCCAAAACAAGGAAATCAATTAAATAAATCCTTATTTATTTGATTATTTCCTAGGAATAAGTTATTTAAATCCTATTTAAATAATATTCCTAGTTAAATTTGACTAAATCATTTATAAATAATTAAATAAATCATTATTTATTTAATTATATTCACACCATTTCCTTAAAATAGTAAATAAATCATTTATTTATTTATTATTTATAAATAAAGGAATTGACCCAAGTCAAAAATCCTTTTCCCTCCAACAAATATAATAAAATATTCCTAAAGGGTGATTGTAGAATTTGATTAATAATATTTTATTCATGCACCAAGTTCTAGATCGCCCTAATATTTTGTTATAAATAGAAGGGTTTTCCCCATTCATTAGTCACCTTTCATTGCATTAGATCACTCTAGATCTATACTCTTGGTCACATTCTCCATTTTGTCTTGTGAGCTCCCTTTGAGTTCTATGTTTGTCTGGGTTTTCTACACCAACAAGAGAGAGAGAAATTTTGATCTGGAAATCAGGACTTTCAAGAACCCATTCCCACTAAGGAAAATCGGAAACACCTTTTCTTGTTTTCCTCTCGGGTGCCTTTTAATATAAAAATTCTTTCAAATACATTGTTCTTGTCTTGTCTATTGGATGCATGGAGCCACATTTTATTTTTACTGCTTAATGTCTTTTATGCTTAGATCTGGATTTGTGCAGCATTATTTGGATCAACTAACTGCAGACTTAAAGATATTGGCAGCCATAATTGATGTTAGGGCTATGTGTTATGCGTAGCTAAAGTGGTCTTTTCCGACGAAAGATTCATACTAACATACATGCATATTTACATATATAGACATTATCATAATCGTGATCACAACATAATTTCCAAATATCATAAGGTAAAGGTTAAGAGAACTCCCTTTATGCATGCATATTATGCACAACATTGAGAACACTAGTTCCCAGCATCGCCAAGGCATATAACGCCACAAGTCTATTCACTTTAAATTACTTGATCACCTTTATGATGATTATCCGGCCACCATCCATTCACACCAATGGACCAAACTAATCTAATTCATTATCATACTCTTTCCTTCAATTATCCTTACTCATGCACTGAGCTTCATCTGAGTCCTGCATCACATGTTGGGTTTCATTCAGCTCTCCCCAAGCTCCATTAACCTTCTTCCTTCCTAACTAATTCCCGCGACCCTCAAAACATAAAAGGAAATAACAAGACAAAAACCAAGAGTAATACGACACCAAAAACAAAGTGGCAAGGCCTTGCACTAGTCATAAAAAAAAACCCATAAATCAAGCTTAAACAAATCACAAAGACCAAAAGCACAAGACTAGCAACAAACACCATGACTCAATCCCCGTGGTTCCCAATAATTCCAAAGGAAAGCTCATCCTAAGCCTTCTTCAATATTTCATGGTAATATCTTTCCATGCAATACCCTCCATCATACTTCCACAAACACATACTATTGTCAGCGCATAAATAAATATAACAATATACTAGTTATCTTACCTTGTTGTGCCAAGTGCACTACCTTATAACTGAACTCGTACACCTCTCAAGGAACTCCTATTCCTTGATGAATTCGTCCAGAGATTGAAACCATTTGTTATACCTATAAAATGCATGTTTATGAATATAGCATATATCCACCTAATGTCAGACAAATTCAAGGTTAAGAATATTTCTTGTATGCAAAGCACTCATTCATTTGGAGTTGCGGTTTCCAAACATAGCCAGAGGAATTCTTACCCAATTCCTTTGTTTTACCCTTACCTCAATGCACATGAATCTGACTATGCACTGTTGCATCACCCAACTGTTAGTTATATAAACAAATCAACTATTATATTTTCACGCTAATGCAAAGCATGTTTCCCTGCAACTGCTCACACATGTCGATCATATGTTCCAAATATCAAGACATCGTATCTATCAATTTGGAATCAACCTTTTCCAAGAATAACAACCATTTCATAATAAAATAATAGCCAAAATCACAATATTACAACTAGCACACACCTACACTCAAGTACGCATCAATTGTCTCAACACAAATGCATGAGTACAACCATCCTAAAACAAGACAATTCATTCATGCAATATTTTAGTCACATATTTGTACCATGTAATTAATCAAAAATTCAGATAACTTGTAAACATAACATGCTAGATAAACCAAATAAACGACATAAGCAAACTCATACCTTAATGCATCTCAGGGGAGGCTATCTTGTTTGCACAATCGATCTAGATTAGCATGATATAACTTCACAACATATCAACTCAAACATAAATAAGTCCATGATATCCATAATAGCAACTAGCTAACACGTTCACATCATAAACTCATAAACAATTGTCATTCATGCATAACAATCACATATGCATAGTTAGTCTATACTAGTACAATACAATATCACAAACATATCGACTCATACATGAACGTAATAACCCTAACCATCTGTATAAGCCAATTCAAATCAACACGATACATATAACATCAATATATTAATGCAATAACCCTAATCATCAAGTTAACTAACATATAACAACCACAAGTTAACATATAACACACTCATCAACAACATATAACACATTCATCAAGTTAACTAACGTAAAACAACAACAACAATGCATATAACAACACATTTCTATCATTCATGACTATTCGACACACGTGCATATGGCCACACTGATTTACTAACATATACCATGCATGTAACCACAACAACAATAAAATGACAAACATGCATATAAAAATCCATTAACTACCTGCATGCCAAACATACAATACATGTATGATGATCTGCTCTTACCCCAAAGTCTAGTGTTGCAACTTCACTTTGATGATCTGCATCTCCTTCCATATCTCGACCAACACATCAGCATCATAACATATCAACAACATCATAATGACCTAAAATGCCTACAATGACCTCATGGACAACAGTCTTAACCATGAAAATCCATGCCTAACAACATATAGACACTAACATGCATAACAAATTCATATATAACTGACATGCATTCATGATGACCACATCCAATCAACAACACCATCATCCCTCCCGTGGTGACATCACTGCCACCATGACTAGCACCATGTGGATGAAACAAGTACATAGACCACAAGTATGAGAAACAAATATGCAATCAAAGGAAATGCATGACGACAATAATATTGACAACATCAAACTTTTCTCAAAGAGAGCGCAACCATGCTCTGATACCACCTGTAATGGACACCTCCCCTCACATCTACCCAAATAAACATCCAACCAGGGTAAACATGAGATGAGGGTAGTTAAGAGCAAATTCAACCCTCTTGGTGACTTTAAGGAAGTTGAATCAACGTGAAAAACCATAACACGGACCCCTTGTACCTGCTACATTACCCCCAAAAGATATCCCAGTCATTCACCTAACCTGTCCCTGGGTCCCACTAATTTTTAGACCATTAAACCCCTAGATGCTCACTTGATATGGGCAAGGGTGCATCAGAAAGGCTTTGGAATCTCCCACATCATGGGCATGCGTGCTTCCAGGGACTTTTTGTATTGTTCCAAATTTTATGGAACATTAATTTTTGTTAAGGAGATGAATAAAATGGGTAGGGGACCCATTCTTTGCATGGTTAGAAAATAAAAATCCTCTAAATATGAAAGGGGATCATATTAGAGCTGGATTTCACACCTCCATGTGTGAAAAGAGGTTTTTGCATACATGCTTGGCCAAGGTTGACCAAGTCAAACTGCATTGGCATGAGTTGGAAAGCATTATGTGGGACAACGTAGGAGGGAAGTTTCTAGAGAAGAGGAAACCCTAATTCGAAATAGGGTCCATGGAGGGAAGGCTCATTGTATAAAAGAGGAGCAAGGCAGCCATTATGGACATCTTTGATCATTTTACATTTGAGTCTTAGAGACTTGTTGCTACCTCTTGCTGTTCAGCAGAGCTGCAGTGCCTTCGGGCACGAGGGAGTCCTGTTTAGGAATTCCTCTCCTTCTTGAGTAGCTCATGAAGGATTGCACTCCATTCCCCATATTTAGGAATTCAGTCCATAGCTTCAGTCATTTACATCAGCACAGTTTCTGCAACAGACATTGTGCAGTGTAGCTGGGTGTTGCTGGGGAGGTTTCCATACACCATCCGGAGCTTGTTTTTCAGTGGAGAGAGGTTCTATCCATTGGGAGATCAGAAAAGGAGGTTCTATATCATATCCCATCATCTTTGGCAGTAGGCCAACCACTTTCTATCAGAGGCAGCGCAGTCCCTCTCTGAGACAATGTTTTTCTTGGTGCAGATTTGCTGTGAGGGATTAGCAGATTTTAGAGGGGAAGTCTTGGGTGAAAGGATCAGCCTTTCACTTCAGATTTCTATTGGAGGACGGTCTTCATTTGTTGCAGACATTTCAGCCTTCTCCATGTATTTCCAGTTCTTGAGTAGCTGCTACCCAGCTACTCCGACATTTCTGCAAAATGCCATTTTTGTATAGATTTCAGCCAATCCTTTTAGAGGATTGATGTTATGTATTTTCAGGGGTTGAGAGCTTGCTCCCCCACTTTATTTGAGCCTCATATTTTTATATCCTTGTATCATTATATTTTATACAGCAGTGCCTCTATAAAATGTGCAGTCATGGCCTAGGGCTTTATTTATGCAGCTATGTATTTCATGTTTCCATGTACAGGTTTCTTGAGGCTTCTAGTACCTTGCTTGAGTGATCATTCTTCCTCAAGATTTGTATTCTTATTTCTGCTATGTCATAATATATGATGGCCATTGGATTCTCCAGTATTATATGTGTTCATGAGTCACTTCTATTTCCATTTGATGTATTTGTTATTGTTGTAGCTGCAATGTTGGGGTTATCTTAAGAGATTCCCAATCTTGTTGTGTTTCCCTCTTGGGGATATTTTCCTTTGACAATCACTCTATAGACAGAGTCTGCTAGTGGGCCAGGTAGCCTCTGGAGCTCATCCTTTTTTTAAAGGTGACAAATCCAGTAAATGCCCCTACAGTCTATCTCTGGAATGGATTTTCTTTGTCGATTGACAATGTTTCTGAAAAAGGAACATTACACTTTTTCCTACAGACCTTTGCTAGTGTCTGCGGGATTTGTGCCACTCTTTAAGCCCTGAATCTTGGGCACTTTCCAGAACTTCCTGTAGCTTCCAGAATCCATCAAACACATGATGAAAATTCTAATGAACCAAAAATGACTCCAGGACTAGGCCTAACCATCCCAAACCGGGACTGAAATTCTGTCAAACACTTGGAATCAATGCAATCTACAGGTCTAAGATACAAGACAGGGCATGAATGAATGAAAACCCTTATGAAACATGAAAATAAGGATCACCACCCTCTTCCTTGAACTATTATGACATCAATTAGGTATTGCATCCATTATTTCAACATTTTCAAGTAAATACATGAAATAACCATGACTTGAACTAGTCATATAAGCATGATTATAACTGGCATAAAAGCATGTAAATAACAATGAGATAAAAGCCATTAAAGCCACACATAGGCAATAGTTGACCAAGTTTGAGACTTCCATGTACCACTCGACCATAGACATGGTTGAGCTAAATATTTCTTTATCCAGTCACCCTCATGCCATATTCCAACCATGAATGTGGGATCTCATGGATAAACCAATCCAAAGGAAACCAAGGGAATCTAGAGGTTAAACCACCTCCACCCTCACCATACCGTGATTGATGAGCTCCATCATTATACATATTTGGAGGGGTTAATGGTCACATTTTTTCCTTCTTAGATCTCTTTTTCTTGAATTTTTATTATTATTTGGTTTTATGATACTATTATAGGTGGTTATTAAGGCTAACATACTCTGAGTGCCTAATATGAGGTTGAGTGCATAAAATCATGAATTATTAAGCATTTTTATAAGGATTTTATCATAAAGACTTGGAGGAGATAGCAAGGATAAGTTATAGGAGGATTGTCCACCCTCCTTAACTCTCAAAGGCAGCCAAAGGATCCCCAAGGATTCTCTCTAGCACTTCAAATTCCAAAGGCATCCAAAGGATCCCCAAGGATTCTCTCCAGCAATTCGAATTCCAGAGGCAGCCAAGAAACTCAAAGAGGAGTGCACTCAATCTTTGTTACTTGGAGTCAAGTGGAATCAATCACTATTTTCTATGGAGCTTTCGATAGCTTCCTTGTAGAATAAATAGAGCAAAGCTAGAGCTAGGAAGGGTCGATTCTAGTCGAAACTTTGTTGCAAGCTATTGAGCTTTTTATTCTACTCAGTGATCAACTTCAGAAATTTATGAGGCTATTCTTTTATGAAATGAGCAGACTGGTTTCACTTTACTGATTTAAGTTTCATAGAGCTAGGCTCGTGGGTTAGGGCCCAACCCATGTGCCTCAGCCTCTCTCCTATATTTGTTCTCTGCTTTCTTTCATTTCATTAGTTATGTTTCTAATAATTTCATTTATGTTTCAAGTTGTTGTTTAGTTTTGCTTTCAGTGTGCTGCTGTAGGTTTCATTTTCCTGTGAGTAATAGAAAAGAGGAGAAAACCCAAAAAGCTATGGATCGAGACCCCCTTCTCATCTCTATCAATAGAGCTCGAGGAGGGCGAACCTTCCCACAGACCCAAAAACTTATTTATGTTCATTGTTTCTGAGATTAAAAGTAGAGTTACATTACCATTTTCAGCCTTCATTTTGAATTGTATTTTCATGCATTTGTATGTTTTTCGTGCATAGATCAGTAGAGTTGTTTGCAGGAATTAATGTTAAAGCTCGGAGCAGCGACTTGGTGCTTCCCCACTTCATTTTTCCTCTCTTTCTTCACAATTTGAACATTGTTGTCACACCCTCCATTCCCTCTCTTTTTCTCCACTTATTCTAACTACTGCACCCACATTTTATCCCTCAAAACACTTATTCCTTTGTTCTTATTAATCACGGTTTCCCTACCATTTTTAATGCAAAATATTTGAAAGCCATATAAATTCGACCTTTCCTCATCGAAAATCCTGCTATCGTACTTTTAAAATCGCACTTCGCGACCTTTTCCCTTTTTCTTTAATACTTACAGCTCCTTTTTTTCAATTGTGATATTGTTATCGCACTCCTCCTTTGCTCCTCGAAATTCCCAATATCACATTTCGCACTTCGCACCTTTCTCTCGACTGCACTATCGATTCTCTGCCAACCTTGAGATATTGTGATATTTCGATATTACGAAATCGCAAATCCTTGTTTCTATTGGTTTTATTTAAGACTTACCACTCCAACGCCAATTGTGATATCACATTTCGCACTTGGCAGTGTTTATCACGTTGCATTTCGTACTTCACAATTTTTTTCACATCGTACTTCGCAACCTTTTCCTTTTTCCTTTAACACTTACTAATCCTGTATGCCAATTGTGATATCACCCCGTACTCTACCACTAGTCCCACCACCACATCATCCCCCACATCACACATCGCAATCACACTTTTTATTTTGTTCCTGTTAACCTTTCCCGCTCCAAACGCTAATTACGATCACCCTCCATTGCAACTCCGCCATCGCACATTTTAAATCATTCCGCTCCAAAGCCTTTTTGCACCATAATAAAGATTTAATAAGGTTTAAACCCGCTCTTTCCACTTCTAAGCCTGGTTTCATTTGTTTATCCATCCATTAGAACCTTTTCCCCTTTTTATCCAAGCTGAAAATCAACACTTTTTCAATTAGAATCAAGTCCCAAATAGCTTAGATGCATGAATAGAAGCATGGTAGATAGAGCATAAGATAAGTAGGGTGTGTTTAGTCGATTTGCCAAGTTAAGTGTGGTTTAAATTAGTTTCCTTTCAGCAATTTAGTTTAGTTTCCTTCCTGTCATTTATTTTCAGAAATTTAATTTAGTTTCTTTCTGTCATTTCCTTTCGGCACATTAAATTAGCTTCATTTCCATTGTTTCCTTTCTGCAAATTAATTTAGTTTCCTTTTTTTCATTTCCTTCCAGCAATTTACTTTTCAGTTTTTATCATATTTTACGAAATAGCACCCTTTAGTAAAGCAGAAGAGGATGGCATGAACAGAATGCATTTGTTGTGCATATAGCATTGTCACCTCCAAGTTTGTACGAACCCTGTGTTGATAAAGTAACGTAGGGAAGCCTCTGGGAGTTGCAGCACTCTTGGTGCAATACCAAGGTTCACCACTTTTTGGTGTCGTTATCAGGGAGGCGTCTAGTAGATGTTTTGATTTGTTTTCGCATTCTTTTCTTCTTTATTTTCTTGTCATGTCACTTCAGAAATATTAAAAAAATACAAAAAGATATAATTTTCATGCCTCGTAGTAGGAATACTCAAAGATAAATCTTACCTAAAACCCCCATATCACCTCCTAGCTACCCTTCACTCTTCTTCAGTGGCAGTGCTATTGAACCCCCTATAGGAGAGCCTTCTAAATATTTTGAGGATGTTATTGGGGAAGAAGAAGAAGACCTTTTTTCGACTGAGGGGCCTGCTTTATCTATCTTAACCATGGTTGGGTTCCAGAGAGCGTTTCCCACAAGAGAGGCATATAGGGAAACCAAGATGAAAAAAATTAGCCCCTTAGTTCTTCAACACTTTCATGGACTTACCTCTGAGGACCCTGACACATTCATGTTCAAATTTTATATTGCTTGTAGGACTTATGACTACACCTCTGATGATCAGAAGTTGAAGTTATTCCCATCCACCCTTAAAGATGCAGCCTTGAACTGGTTCATGGGTCTGCCTAGGGATAGCATCACTACCTGGGCACAGATGGAAGAGACCTTCAACAACAAATACAGAGACTATTGTAGGTCCAAGGAAACTAAGGATGAAATATTTAGGATGACTCTAGGCCTTGATGAATCCCTAGAGGTATATGAAGAGAGGTTTCAATTAAACTATAATAGAGCCAACTGTAATCTTGATCCTGCATCACTTAAACTTGTACTTCTACGAGGGATCAGTGAAGAGATTATAGAAACCGTGAAAATTCTATCAGGAGGATATATCTACCAACAAGCCTATGAAAAAATCAAAGCTATATTCCAGAACCATTCTAGGGCATTTAGGAAGAAGGAAAGTGCTGGAAAACCACATCCAATATCCCTTCCTCTTCCACCTTCATAAAACATGAGATTGGAAACATGCTAGAGGACTTCAAGAGTGACATGTTGCACACCTTTGATTTGAAAATGGACACAATGCAGGTCAAAAGGAAGTGAGAGGAAGCAGAGAGATCCCTGGCCATATTTTGTCCTAGATGTACTAGGAAGCACCCAAGAAATGAATTTCTACTGAATGTCCTAGAGTTTTTCTTAGTCTGTGAGGAGAATCATGCCACAGAAAAGTGTTTATCCTTACCTAGACTTAAGGTTGTATATCAATGTGGGGAAGCAATGCCAGAGCAACTCTATTTCCTCAACCAGAGAAGGCCTCAAGG
The DNA here is from genome assembly GCA_034641835.2 of Pinus albicaulis. NCBI lineage: Eukaryota > Viridiplantae > Streptophyta > Pinopsida > Pinales > Pinaceae > Pinus > Pinus albicaulis. The sequence continues at coordinate 1,107,616,338 of CM076574.1, forward strand.
CCCTCGGAGATATCAACAAGGTATGTAATGTGCACCTTACTCTTACTATCACAACAATCAGAGTGCATCCATGCAACCTTGGTACACCCCCACTCCTCCATCCTGGTCTACACCTCCTACTTATCCTTACAACCCTTCATATCATCCTCAGCCAATAAACCAACCATTTCAGCAGTATGTTCCACAATAACCTTAGTGGAACAGTCCATCCCAAGGGTGGAGGCCTCAACAAAATCAACCAATTGCTCTAATGCCTCCACCCAAACCTCAACCTTGTCTTACTCAAGTTGCTCCACCTAGGCTACCTATACATGCATAACCCAATCTGAACCTGACCAACAGACAGGCACAGTAGGCTCTAAGTGGAGAAACATCCTATCCAACTTGTGTTGTAGAGATACAGGAGGTTAATCTCAGGTCAGGAAGAGTACTCCCAGACAACCGTCCTCCATCTCCACCTATAGAGGTTGAGGAGGAAAAGGAAGAAGGTAACACTCAGATCCAACAACCTCCTTTTCCTGAGTGTTTGATTCACCCTAGTCAGCACACCCTAGAGGAGACGGAACTCCTAGGAGAACTGGAAATTTTGTGTGTCAGGATACCACTTCTCCAAGCCATTAAGGATGTCCCTATCTACAATAGGCTCATTAAATAAAAGTGCTTCAAGAAACCTGGGAGAAGGAAGAGAGATACCCCAACCATCAATGTGGTAGCACAACTATCTGACCTAATGTTGGGGAAGGTGATATTTCCAAAGTACCTGGACCCTGGTAATTCAGTTTTTGATGTGCATATAGATGGTGTCATAGTCCCCAACACTCTGATTTATCTAGGGGTTTCCATCAATATCATGACCAAGGAAACTATGTTGAAACTTAATCTCCAAGGGACTTTGAGGAAAACCACAACAATTCTGCAACTTGCAGATTGATCATCAGTAACTCTGGAAGGAATTGTTGAGGATGTTATGGTTACCATTGACTCTTGGGTGGTTATCCTCTCATCTTAGGGAGACCTTGGTTAGCCACTGCAGATGCTTATATTATTTATCGGGCCGGAAACATGACTATAAAAATAGGCTTTTGTCTAAACAGCTAGTGTTATATCCTCTAGCCCAACCTTCCATTGATCATGATCTCCGTATATGGTTGGAGTAAGAAGAAGATGAGTTACATAAAACTGCCCCTATGTGTACCATAGATGTTATTCTTAGAGGGGGGAAGCTTGATGAAGATGAACTCATCGACCATGCCATTCAAAACCAGTCCTCCATTAACATTCCTCTCGAAACCTTAATCAAAGAGTCTGAAAGCCAACCTTGGATGGAAGTGCATTCAGTTGATTCAACCTCTGAATCCACTAAGGTTATTGATTTTGGCCCATCCAAATCTATGAAAATCAACCCAAACCTCTCGAATGAAGAAGAGAAGCAGTTATGCCAGCTTTTGAAAGAAAATATTGAATCATTTTCTTGGGATTACAAGGACATGAAAGGGGTACATCCTTCAGTGTGCAAACATCATATTTACATAAAAGAAGTATGCAAGCCTATGAGACAACCCCAAATAAGGATTCCAGACTATGAGACAACCCCAAAGAAGGATGAACCCGGCTCTGAAGGACATAGTCAAAGAAGAGTTGCAGAAACTATTGGATGCAGGATTCATATATCCTATAGCCAACAGTGAGTGGGTATCTCCTCTTCTCCTACTCCCAAAGAAGAATGGGAAGTGGCGAATTTGTGTTGATTATCGAGAACTTAACAAAGCCACCAAGAAATACCATTTCCCTTTTCCCTTTATAGACCAAGTCTTGGATGGCCTTGCAGAGAAGAAGTTTTTTTCCTTCTTATATGGGTTCAATGGGTACAATCAGATTCAAATCAGCCCCGAAGACCGGGATAAGACTACTTTCACCTGCCCTTAGGGTACCTTTGCTTATAAATTCATACCCTTTGGGTTGTGCAATGCCCCAGCTACCTTCAAAAGAGTTGTCCTGAGCATATTTTCTGAGTCAATCCATGACTCTGTCGAAACTACATGGTTGATTTCACACCATATGGGGATGACTTCCAAGAAGATCTCTCCAATTTAGGTAAAGTACTAAGAAGGTGCATTGAGATGCATCTCTCCTTGAGCTCATAAAAGTGTGAATTCCTGAAGAAAGCAGGGGTTGTATTAGGACACTCCATATCCCAAGCAGGAATATAGGTAGACCCGAATAAAATCATTATCATCAAAAGGGTACCTTCTCCTCAAAATTATAAAGATGTCAGGAGTTTTTGAGGCTTAACTGGTTACTATATAAGGTTCATAAAAGATTTTAGCAAGATAGATTCGCCATTATTTGGGTTATTGGCCAAGGATTTTGAGTTTATTTGGTATGGTCCTTGTTAAGAGGCTTTCGAGCTCATTAAGGGAAAGTTGACTATTTCCCCCATCCTCCGAGGTCCAAATTGGACTCTGCCTTTCCACATCCACACTGATGCATCCAACAAAGCTATATGGGAAAAATTAGGACAATTAGAGGGAAAAATCCCTTATGTCATTTATTTCATCTACAAGAACTTGTCCAAGGCCGAGCTGAATTATATTGTTACTAAGAAGGAGATGTTATTCATTGTCCATGCCTTGAAAAAAATCAGGAATTATGTAACTGGATATCAGACCTTTGTTCACACTGACCATGCAGCCATCAAGTATTTAATGAACAAATCGGATGTTAATGCTAGGATAATTAGATGGTTGTTACTTTTGCATCAATTTGATTTGACTATTGTTGATAAACCTGGAAAGGAGAATGTTGTTGCATATTTTTTCTCCAGGTTATCTCTCCCTATAGGTGAATAAGGAATGCTGGATGACCAGCTACCAGATGATCATCTCTTTTCTATATCAGCACTCTCACCATGGTTTGTTGATATAGCCAACTACTTGGTTGCTGGGAGACTCCCTCCTAATCTTTCATTCAGGGAGAGGAGCATAATCATCCGAAAAAGTGCCCCTTTCACATGGATTGGGGGAAACCTTTTCAAGCTAGGCCCTGATCAAACCTCAAGGAGATGTGTGAGGGAGGAAGAATTTTTTTAAATCCTCTCTGAATTTCATGATAGCCCATGTGGAGGCCACTTTGTTGAAAAGAGAATTTCTTACAAATTTTTGCAGGCGGGATATTATTGGCCTACCCTTCACCAAGATTCCATAAGATACACCAGCAGGTGCGACCAGTGCCAAAGGATGGGGAAACCCATGCAAAGGGATGAGATGCCTTTGCACCCTTAGGTGGCTCTTGATCCATTTGACAAGTGGGGCATGGACTTTGTTGGAGCTATCGATCCACCATTAGGAAAAAATAAGTATATCATAGTCTGCACTAATTACTTGAAAAAGTGGGCTGAAAAAAAAAGCAGTGAAGGTAGAAATCGAGGAGAAAGTAGCAAAATTTCTGAGGGAGAATGTGTTTTACAAGTTTGGGTACCCCAGAGAAATAGTCCCTAATCAGGGCGCACAATTCACCTCTCGCCTCATTGAGAATCTTTTGCGAAAGCACAAGATTAAGCATAGAACTTCTACTGCCTATCACTCTCAGGCGAATGGCCAAGTAGAAGAAACTAGCAGAAATTTAGAGAGCATCCTCACCAAGGCTATGAGCAGCAGTAGAAAATATTGGGAAAACAGATTGGTAGAAGCTACTTGGGCCTACAACACTACTTGGAAGACAACAACAGGACTCACTCCTTATGAACTAGTCTATGGTAAGAAGGCTCTACTTTCAGTTGATTTTGAATTCAATACTTTAAGAATGATAGGTGAATTAAATCTAGATCTATAAAATGCCCAAAAATAGAGGTTTTTGCAACTAAATGGATTGGATGAGTTTATAATGCAAGTACTTCTTCACACAGAGGTAGTTCAGTTGCAAAGGAAGGTATGAAATGACAAGAACATCGAAGAAAATACCTTCCAAGATGGAGATTGGGCACTGTTGTATGATTCAAGGTTTAAATATTTCAAAGGCAAGCTGATGACAAGATGGTTGGGACCTTACACAGTGGAAAAATGTTTTGATAATGGCGCAGTTCAAATCAGAATCATAGATGAGGAAGGAACCCCTTGCTTGTCAATGGTCACAGACTTAAAATTTACAAGAAGCCTTTGTCAAGGGTAGAGTTCATAAATTAAATAAGCAAAGAGGTGTATATGATGGGAAACTCCATAGTTTCCCACACCTCCTGGAAAAAAAAAATATCCATGGGTGAAAACCTCTCTAGGGCACTCAAGGCAAGCTTGTGGGTTGAAAACCTCGATGGAGGCAACTCACTTGCTCTCAAAAAAAAAAAAAAAAAAAAGAGTGAAAATAAAGATCCATGGGTGAAAAAAAACCTCTCTGAGGCACCCAAAGCAAACTTGTGGGTTGAAAACCTCGATGGAGGCAACTCACTTGCTCTCAAAAAAAAAAAAAAAAAGAATAAAGATCCATGGGTGAAAACCTCCCTGAGGCGCCCAAGGCAAGTTTGTGGGTTGAAAACCTCCATGGAGGCAGCCCACTTTCTTTCAAAAAGAAAACCAAAAACAAAAACAAAAAAAAATATACATCTACATCTCTGTGTTTTATGTGTTTGTTGTCCTGCAGGTTATTAATGGTTTCTGGAAACACAAGGAAGCATTCATCTTCTTTTCCCTTCTCCTATTTTACCATCCATCCCATAATTCACCCCATTCATTTCCATAACTCCTTCCATCGCCTCCATACACCATATTCCTCCATTCCTTAGCACAATGTAGCAAAAGAGAGCAAGCCAAAAACTTCTACAAACATCAGGAAGTTCCTTCGAAAACAAAGTTGTTCATGGACTGCAAAGGAAAACAAGAAGGAAAGCTACATAAAAAACTCCAGGAGAGCGATAATTCCACCCATGGCAACTTGAGCACCCCACGCAATATCTAAAGTGGAAAGAAACAACAAGAAAATACTAGAAGCTCACTCAAGGAAGTTTCTCACTCAGAGAACAGGAATATAGTGAAGAACGCAACATCTAAAAATCTTGTCTCCAAATTCAAACTCCTGCAAACGCCTTGATAACAACATGTAAACTCAGGTATAGCTTCTCACCCCTCGCTATGCATCCATAATGGCCATAAATAATTAAATTTTCAGACTAAGAGTTTAAGAGGCAGAAAGGTGACCAGTTAACTTGGCCACCACCGTGAAGTAGGACAGAAAACTAGAATTACACACCACCTGGGGAGGAGACACGTAGTATCAACCAGTTAACAAGAAGAGGGTCCAATTTTCTACAACATAAACTGGAGCTGAGCCAAGTTACATAAGCGCTCCAAAATTAGTTGTGCAATATAATAAAAGAGATCTTGTCTCATCCAAACCAGTGAAATGAGATTTTTTTATGGAAAGAGACCGAAGGGATCCTACAGCATAGCAATACCGAGAGTGGGTTGTGTATTTGAACAGCTCGCAGCAGTAGCAATAGAACAACATCACCAGCATCCGAGCTAGCTTCCAAAGTATACCGCATATCATACACAGTAGAAAGGGACCAAGGGAAGCTTTTCTCCTAGCCTTAGAGAAGAAAGAGAAGAAGAAGAAGAAGAGAATCCAGAAGAGGAACAAGAAGAACTAGAAGAAGAATAAGAAGAGACAAAGGGCAAAGGAAAAATGGAAGAGATGGAAATAGAAGTCATAGAGGTAGTAGAAAGTGAGCAAGAAGCAGACTCACATCACAGCAGCACATCCCCTCAAGACAAAGAGGTAGTTTCCACCTTAGCTCCTCTAAGAGAAAAGAGAAAAAGTCAGACCTCTATGTATTTCAAAGCTAACAAGAGTCAGAGGATAAGTTAGAGAGAGACAAAAACTCCTCCCACGAGCCCGACTATCATTGAAGAATCATCAAGGGAGGAGGAAATAAACAAAGAAAAAATTATGAAGGAGAAGTTGCATAAGGTACAGGCAAATAATGTAGCACTGAAGGAGCAATTGCAGGAAAAAGGGCAGCAAGTAGCCATCATGGCAGGCTTATGCATAGAAGCCCTTCAGCACTGTTACACTAAAAAATGTCACCCTGACATTTTGCTGACTGTATGAGCTCTTTGACACTCATACTTACCTCCTCTGCAAGTCTTACAACCTTGGTTCCTCATTCCAAGCCCTGAAACATGGAGAAAAAAACCCTAAAAATCTCAAAAACCTTGGGTACGCAGGTAACATGAAGCCTACCTGCGTTCCTGGCTAGAATACGCAGGTAATGTGAAGAGGAACTACATTCTAGAACGCATTTTTCCAGTGTTATGCCTGCGGAACCCCTGTAAGATCAAAAAAGCGTGAAATTAAACTGAAAAAGTTGATTTTTGGTCAATTCTGGAAGGTTCTAGATGAGATTTTTTGGGGATGTGTACGCTTTAGTAAGGTGCATGTATCCCACACCTTAAGGAACTAATCCCTTGATGTGAGGAGCCTATCCCTTTGAAGGATGATTCTATCCCTTTAAAGGTGGAATCCTAACCTCCTCATATACTTTATAAAAGGAGGCATTGGGTAGCCTCAAGGGGGTTAAGTGAAGATTTTTGGGTGAAGTTTTTGGAGATGGAGAATTAGAGTTCAAGCTTTATGAATATTTGAGGTGAAGTGCTGTTGAGATTCAAACTTCTTTCTGCTAAGCTTTTGAGAGGAAAGATCACATACCTCTTTGTGCTCCTGGAGGAAGAGTGCAAGACTTATCAAAGTAGAGGAGACTCCTGCTTCGGACCCCGGGAAGGCCTTTCGAACATCAAGGCTAAGGTTGTAAGGTTCTTCTGTTATTTTAAGATTAATACAATCAAGTTTTGTTTTTCTCAATAAATTTTCGTTCAATTGTTTATTTCAATAAGCTGTCGTTTGATCATTTATTTCATAGATTCCTTGATCACTATGATAGGTATGTTTTATGATTATTTGTTATACAGGTGCTATTGATATTTTCTTGTTTGTGATTGTAGGTCGACAAAATAACTCTTGTTGCGACGGAAGGATTCTTTTTGCGACGAAAGAACTACGACCAAAAAAAAGCATTTGGATCTAAGGTAGGATCAACACCTTCATAACATTTATTTGTAAAACGAATATATCTAGAGAAAGACAAACTTAGTTGTTCGTTTGTTGCTAGATTGTCTTCTGACACTAGGGAGATCAGTCTTGTCCGCAAGAACGATTTATCCGGCCAACAAGCACAGATTCCCTTCTGACTCATATGTTGTCTACCTCAAGGAGCAATGGCTCCTATTTCAAATCAAAACTCTAGCGTCCCATGGATCACTACCTTTCCAAGATTGTAGGCAATTAATGGATTTCTACAAGAAAGCTAACATGGTTGATCAGGCAAAGATGGCAGAGTTTTATGTGCATAACCTTGTGCTGACAAATCTGGATACTTGGGACCCCAACCCTATAATGGGGGATATGCAGTTGATGGCTTTAGTATCTTGGATGATGAATGAGGACACTAGAGCAAAAGAGATATGGAGGGTCATGAGAAGAAGAAATAGAGAACCCTTACATATCATACCAGAATTGTTCATCCTAATAGGAATCATCCTTAACCATCGAGAGATTGAAATGGACCATGCACTAGTTGAAAGCTGCCTTTAGACTCAAACATGTGTAATAGGCCACTTTGATGATGTTTCTAGGTAGATATAAGATTAGTGCATTATGGCCATCCAGAGGAGATGGAACAGCCTCCCTCACAGCCTCAAGAACACGGAGTACCATACTCCAGAAAGATTGATGGGTGCATTGGAAAGGGCACCATTATAAGAGGACCATGTAGGCCAAAAGGATCCAATGGTTGGGACTACAACTCAACCCACCTTTACTGTTGGGGTTGAATGATGAAAAGGACATAGATGCATGAGATAGAGAATGGGAGAATGCATAAAATAATATTATTTTTTACCCCCTTGGGGAAACTCCCACACTTCTTCCTCAGGAAATCAGGGAGCCTGTCAAATCCTTAAAGGAAATGCAAGAGGAGGATTAGTTGCTTAGAGGATGAGCAACCATTCAATAGGGGGGTGACGATGAGCTCCATCATTAGAAATATTTGGAGGGGTTAATGGTCACCATTTTTCCTTCTCGGATCTCTTTTTCTTGAATTTTTATTAGTATTTGGTTTTATGATGCTAGCATAGGTGGTGATTAAGTCTAACATACTCTAAGTGCCTAATATGAGGTTGAGTGCAGAAAATCATGAATTATTAAGCATTTTTATAAGGATTTTATCATAAAGACTTGGAGGAGACAGCAAGGAGAAGTTATAGGAGGATTTTTCACCCTCCTTTACTCTCAAAGGCAGCAAAAGGATCCCCAAGGATTATCTCCAGCAATTCGAATTCCAAAGGCAGCCAAAGGATCCCCAAGGATTCTCTCCAACAATTCAAATTCCAGAGGCAGCCAAGCAACTCAAAGAGGAGTGCACTCAATATTTGTTTACTTGGATTCAAGTGGACACAATAATTATTTTCTAGGGAGCTATTGGTAGCTACCCTGTAGAATAAATAGAGCAAAGCTAGAGCTAGGAAGGGTCGATTCTAGTCAGAACTTTGTTGCAAGCTATTGAGCTTTTTATTCTACTCAGTGATCAACTTTCCGAAATGTATGAGGCTATTATTTTATGAAATGAGCATATTGATTTCACTTTACTGATTTAAGTTTCAGAGAGCTAGGCTCATGGGTTAGGGCCCAAACCATGTGCCTCAGCCTCTCTATTGTATTTTTTCTCTACTTTCTGTCATTTCACTAGTTCTGCTTCTGATAATTTCGTTTATGTTTCAAGTTGTTGTTTAGTTTTGCTTTCAGTGTGCTGCTGTAGGTTTCATTTTCCTGTGAGTAATAGAATAGAGGAAAAAAACCAAAAATTTGTGGATCGAGACGCCCTTCTCATCTCTATCAATAGAGCTCGAGGAGGGAAAACCTTCCCACAGACCCAAAAACTGATTTCTGTTCATTGTTTCCGAGATTAAAAGTAGAGTTGCATTACCATTTTCAGCCTTCCTTTTTCATTGTATTTTCACGCATTTGTCTATTTTTCGTGCATAGATCAGCAGATTTGTTTGCAGGAATTAATGTTAAAGCCCAGAGCAGCTTCGTGGTGCTTCCCCGCTTCATTTTTCCTCTTTGTCTTCACAATATGAGCATTGTTGTCACGCCCTCCATTCCCTCTCTTTTTTCTTCTTATTCTAACTGCTGCACCCACCTTTTATCCCTCAACACACTCAAAATATCTAGCCTGTATTATTCCTTTGTTTTTATTGGTCACGGTTTTCCTACCCTTTTTAATACAAAATGCTTGAAAACCATTGAAATTCGACCTCCGCCTTTTCTCATCGAAACTCTCGCTATCGTACTTCCCAAATCGCACTTCGCGACCTTTTCCCTTTTTCTTTAAGACTGACCGCTCCTTTTCTCTGATTGTGATATTGTTATCGCACTCTATCTTTCCTCCTCGAAATTCCCACTATCGCATTTCGAACTTCGCACCTTTCTCCTGGCTACACTATCACTTCTCCGCCAACTTTACGATATTGTGAAATCGCAGATTATAGTTTCTATTGGTTTTCTTTAAGACTTACCACTCCAACACCAATTACGATATCGCACTTCACAGTTTTTATCCCATTGCATTTTTCACTTTGCAGTTTTTTCCCCGTCGTACTTCGCACTTTGCAACCTTTTCCTTTTTCCTTTAACACTTATCGCTCTTGTCTGTCGATTGCGATATCGCCTTGTACTCCACCACCGGTACCACCGCCACGTCATCCACCGCATCTCACATCGCAAATCACACTTTTTATTTTGTTCATGTTAACCTTTACCACTCCAAAAGCTTATTGTGATCACCCTCCATCGTAACTCTACCATCACAACTCTGCCATCGCTATTTTTAAATCATTCCGCTCCAAATCCTTTTTGCACATGTTGTACGGTACAACAACCCTCCCCATTTCAAAATTTTACAATAAATTTCATTTAGAAATAGGTCCCCTTTCTTTTTAAAATAGGACAAAAATACTTAGAGGAAATCCGATCATTTTGAATAAAACAATAAAAAGTTCATTGATTAGAAAAGCATATATCGCATATCGCAAAACACAAGTGCAAATAAACAAATGCAACATTGAAAATCTCTGATCCGATGAGATATAAAGTCTTTTATAGCATCAACATAATACATAAAAGTATTCATATTGAATAAGTCTGATGTGATAAAAGTAATCGCAATCGCAAATCGGTGGTTTCTTAAAGTTTCACATTTGTTTTGCAAAACTCCAATGCAATAAAGTAATTGCAATCCCAAATCGGAAAGACCTTAAAAGTTTCACATTTTGTTTCATAAACTCCGTTGCGATGCGATTTATCGCAAATCACATTTCGAAGGAGCGATATCACATATACTTGTTTTATAAACTCTGATGTGATGTAACCCATCACAAATTGCAAAACGAAAAGACAACCCCTCATTCAGTCAATTACAAAACTCTGATGCGATGCGATTTATCGCAATCGCATTTCAGAGGAACAAACATCATATTTACTCATTCTATGTCCTGATACGTTGGACCCCACCATCATCGCAATCGCAAATCGGCGGAGATCATGAAATGTTATTTTTTGTCCCTTTTGAAAAATCCCGATGTGATCGATACTTAGTATTTTACTGCGCACATGTTATTTATTCATCGCAATTGAAAATTTCAAAAGGAAAGTTTTATATTCTCATTTCAAAATCACCGATCTCCGATTGTACGTTTATTATTAGATAGAAAATAAAATGAATGATGGTGATTGATTCTATTTTGAATGTGTGAGTGTGACTCTCATAGAGGGCATTTAAGTTTAACCACGAAGTTAATAAATGGAAATAAAAGAATAAATATTTTCATACAACTGTTCTCCTTACTTCATTTTTACCGCGTCTGAAAGTTTTTCTCATTTGCAGATCAACAAAATACCTAATCCTCTCATTTTCCGAGCAAGTGAAATCTTACCAGACGACAAAATGTCTAAGAGATCTAAGAAAGCAAAGGTTATTGTCGTTGCAAAGACCGTTGCTATTCCCATAGTACCAAAAGAAAAATCATCCAAAATCAAGCTGGTAACAGATACTTCATGCCAGGGTCTTGGAAAAATGTCTTGGGAAGATGTATTTAACTTGATTGAGAGAGAAAACTCTAAGGTCAGTGAAATGAAGGCAACAGTACCAGATGAAGAAGACTCAGATTCTGATTCTGAGACTCCTCTTAAAGTGCTTGCAAATTCATTCCTTCACAGAATTGTAGCTTGGGCAAACATTTTCCCCTATTATGATATAATTCGGTGGGTGATTGACAATGTCACCATAAAAAACAAGACATTTGTTTCAGCTACGGAAACAATATTTGGGTCTTTCAAAGCAGAGGATATAAAGGCAATGTACCATCTGCCAGACCCGCAAAAGGTCTACAACAAGGCTTTCATAGCATATTTCGCCGTAGGAAATGAGACTCAGTCAGAACCAATCAGGGAATGGAGAAAAGCTCCAGAGAAACACAAAAATGAAGCATCAGGTATGTACTCAGTGGAGTCTCTTTTGCCTCCATATTGTTATGCTGCCGCCATGATGTGTAGGCTTTTCGAAAATGATAATTCTGCGAGATTTTCAATCCAAATGGTACCTTTGATTCATTCTGCTGTGAATTCTGAAATCATGGACTGGTCAGTTATCCTTTTAGACAAGATAGCCAATAGAATCCTAGAGTATAGAAAGGATAAAGATACAGGAAATACGACCCCGTTTTACTTTTGTGCCTACATTTTAGATGCCCTATGTTTCAATTCAGAATTTCCCATTCTAGATTGGAAATGGACCCCCCAAGATCCTGTTCCTATACATATTTACTATAAGCTCTTGTGGGAGGTCCATTTTAAAAGTCATGTATATAGAATCTATCACGGTTTTCTGATCTCTGTCTATCAAACCATTTTTAACCAATTTCCTCCCCGGCTCTCTAAAAAGGAAAAGACTGATATATCCCAGATTGGTGATTGGTTTGGAGAAGAGAAATTTACCTATGTTAGAGTTTTTGGAAGCATAGTGGAGCCCCATATTTTACCCCTATATGTTCCTGACAAATTGTTAGCACAAGAAATTTCTTATCAGTTAACAGTAGAAGGTATGTCAAGGTTTCTAAAGAATAATAAGAAACTGATGTGGCCTAGTGTGGAAATTATACTCTTAACGACTTCAAACATGTTGAGAAGGAAGTCATTAAAATAAGGGATCTTAATCTCTCAACAGTACCATGCAGGCAATATGACCCGAAAGAAGTAGCATTTGATTTCACAAGTTTGGTTCAAATCGCTAGATTTGAACATGAGCCCGATGTATTTGATGATTTATTTGTTTCTGTTGATAAATTCTCCCAAGTTTATAACTTGGCTAAATCCAAGTTTCAGACAGAAGACATGAAAAAATTCATGTTGTTTAGAAGTCAGAGACTACTAAAAGCTCCTCTTGACCAATTAAGAATCCCTTTGCAAGAATCTGAAAATATAGAAACACGGCAGAAGGAAAAAGAAGATGCATCTAACAAAGTAGGAAAAGAACCATCTACCAGCAAGGGTAATGTACAGACTGAAAAGGCAAGCACAAGTATCAAGCCTGATGTGCAAAAGGAGAATACTGGCAGTAAAATAGATTATCCTATTGAGAAAGAAACTACATTTCAGACAGAAAAGGAAAACACAGGTATTAAGACAAATGTGCATACTGAAAAAGAAAACACGGGCAGTAAGGCTAATGTACAAACAGAAAAAGAAGATATTGGTACTAAGCCAAATAATCAACTTGAAAGAGAAAATTCCACTGAGAAAGTGGTGGATTCTGCTGAAGTTATTATTTCTTCCCATTTGCTAAGTCAATATGAGCAATTCGCTCAACAAATAGGATTACAAAACAATCCTCAAGTTGAAATTCTGAAAGATCAAGATATGGAAATCATTCCTAAGCATCCTACAGAAGAAATTGTGTTGAAAGTAGAAGAAATTCCTCCTCTAGATATCTTTTATAGTCCTAAGCATAGAGTTGTTGTCAGGAAATAGAGGAAGAGAAGAAGAACAGATCAAGAATCACTTTCAACCTCACAAGTTGAATTTATGAACATTGTCTAGAAATATACTGAGGTGAATCCTTCAGAGGATCTCACCAAATTGTCACAATATGCAGGCCCCTATAGTGTAGCCACTATAGACAAAGCTTCTGAAGTCAACCAAATGATGAAACAAAAGGATGTATAGATAGCTATGCTGGAGGAACAAGCAACATAAAATCAGCAAAAGATTATGCAGTTGGAACAGAAGTTGCAAGATGAAGAGATTATATGTAAACAGTTGGAAGAGCAACTTGGCATTGAAAAGAAAAATATTGATAAACAAGCCTTGAATAAACAACAGCAGTTAAGTCAAGAGGTGGCAAAGTTACAAACCCTACTGCAAAATGAAAAAACTGCTAAGGTTGAGCAAGAAAAAATATTCCAAGCAAGAGTGGACAAATTTACGGATTATCCTAAATTGGATCAATTTAAAACTAAAGCTCTTGAAATAAATAAACTATTGTCTCAGAAATTGAATGAACTCTGTCAAAAGATGGCACAATCTGAGCCCTTATGTGAAATAACATCATCTCTTATAGATGAAGCAGCTAGCCTCAGATATGAATTTGACGATGCAGATGAGAAAATTTCTGAATTTCTTTCATGGCAAGACTCGGAGCAAGGAAAGAATGAAAACCTTCCCAGGATTGAGGAAAGGCACAAAGAAATTATGTTTGCTGAATGGGAAAAACAGTTGATCAAATTAGAAAGAGCAACATCAAGAGCCAAAACTATGCTGAATAATATAACACAGTTGGTTAATGATAGCTTATATGCCACCAATTTAATTTCATATTGTATTCCAGGTAAATTACCAAAGGTAAAAGAGACTGATACCAGGTGGAAGCAAGAATTAGTCAATAAGAATCAGCAAATCAACAAACTTCAAGGAATTTCATGGGATATCATGTGGACATTTCTAATCAAACCACACAGTCAACAAATGGCAATCAAATTCCTTTCCAATTCCATTAATTGCATCATTCCAAAGTTTTTTTATGGCACGTATACTGGTCAGTTACATTCAAGGCTAAGTCATCCAGCAGAGGTCAAATATATGCTCAAAATTTTCCACCTTGGCACATTGAATGCAGGAGAAAATCAATGAATATGTTTCATTTTAATATCGCAAGTCTATTTCTATATTTCCGATGATAGATTGTAGCAATAGTTTTAGTTATTTTGTTTTATTAATTTCCTATTTAAACCCTTTTCATGCATTTAGAAAAGGGTCCGGAGTTTGTAATATTTTGCTTGGATGTTACATTTTTGTACTCCATCGACTACTTTATTTTTATAAAGGATCACATCCTGTGGTTTATGGCAACTTATCTCTAAGAATTGCATTTTTGTACCTTGGATTTTGTTTTACATTGAAGCACTGGATCTGAATATTGAATTGCATCAGGAAAAGTATCAAGATGAATCTGGTATTTCTATCAATTTACTGTTATTTTTCTTATGTTATGAGATATTCTCTTTGAATTTGTTATCATTTATATATACTTACTTTACAAATATTTATTTATACATATCATTTCTAAGTGCATAGAAATATTAATCCCTCACAATATGTGCAAATGATATATAAAATGATGAATGCAATGTGTTATTATAACTCTGTTTAATTTCTTAAACAGAGTTATCATTATTTAATACTACATATTTCAATTAAATTATAATACATTTTCATGGTTATTGGTTTGATTGAAACAATCTTAAAGTTGTATTCATATTTGACACCCGAGTTAGTTTTAGAATTATTTATAAGTTATAGATTGAATTAGATAGATTATTTCAGTCATTTTATCCACTCATAATTCCATCACCAACCCATTAGTTATTAGGAAACTGGTCCTATAAATCCAGTCGGAGCCACCACACCAAACGGAAAAGGAGTTATCCTAAGGTCCCGACCGGGTGGTTTTCCCCCAATGTTTGAAGCAACGATTTTCGAGGCTTCAACATTTTTGGCGCTAGAAGGAGGGCCTAAGCTATGAATGGAAATTAAATCCAAATCTACAGGCCATTCTAAGAGAAATTCACCCTCATCACCTTCTTCAATTTCTTCTACATCTCAAATCACCAGGGAAGAAATTGATAGAAATATTCAAACACCCACTACTAAAGCCTCAAATCAATCAGATAATCAACCTCCTGAGTCCCTTGAAATACAAGCTTTATTTCATAAACTCCAAGGGTTATCATTATCATTAGAAGAGTCTGAAATATCTGAAGGTAGTGTTACTTCACAAATTGTGTCTTCCAGACCTCTCACTAGGTCACAAAGTGAAAAACTTGGTATTTCTCCAAAGGAATTTCCTTTACCTAGTAGAGTTAAAACAAGAAAAACCCCATTGGAATCAAAGAGAGATATTAGTTTTTCATCGCAAATTCAATCATCTATTTCCCAAACCTCAACTCAGAAAAGTGTAGTTATTCAAACATCAGTTGCCCAAACATCATATGTTCCAACAACATATGTTCAAACACCCGTTGTCTCTTCTACTCTTTCAACCATTATCACAACAATGGCACAAGCAGCACAAAGACCATGGGCTAGACCAGGAGCTGTTAACATGCCTGCACCTTTACATGATTTACCAGATCATGCAAAAAAATGGCTACCAAAATTCAATCTTGACCTGAACATACAAGTTGAAGAACACATCAATAATTTTATGCTTGTTGTAAATTTGAATGGAGTTGAACATGAAGATGTTGTAGCCAGGTTATTTCCCTATACTTTGCAAGGGGTAGTAGGATCCTGGTATTTTTCATTACCTTCAGGATCTATTACAAGTTGGGATATTTTCTCAGATCATTTCTTGACCAAATTTGGAGATGACAGATCAATAGCTACCCTAATCAATGATCTCTCCAATCTGAGGGCAGAACCCAAGGAACCCATTAAAGATTTTAACTCTCGATTCAATAAAGTTCTGAATAAAATCCCTACAGATTCAAAGCCTAGTGAGCAGGTTAGAAGTGAATGGTATATAAATTCTTTGCCCTAAAACATAGCAATTTTTGCAGATAGAGCTGCGAAACCTACTTTAGCTAAAAATATGAAAGAAGCTATTGCAGTTGAAAAATGGATTATTGCTCTAGATAATAAAAATGCTATTGAGGAAATAAAATCCAATAAAGTCAGCTTTAAAGATGATTCAAAGAAGAAGACACCTAGAGACCCATATGACACGGAAGGTTTACATAAAGTTCTCAAAACCATGTCTAATGAGATGGTTGAGATTAAAAGGCAAGTGGTAGAGACTTCTACCAAAGACCATTCAGGAACTTCAAAAGAAATCAATTTGAATCGAAACCTCCCAATTCAATCTCCAATGCGGAATCAGAAGAGGAAGAAGAAGAAGATACTCCTCCAGTATCAGATGAAGAAGAAGAAAGAGAGGAAATAGTTGAATTACATGGGATGTGGGATTTCATTCTCCCTAACTCGGACAGTGAACAAGAAGCCCTGCCTGTAAGTACTAGGAGTAAATATACAGCGGAAACTACTCAATCTGTTCCTAAAAAGAAAAATACAACTCCAACTACCAAAGACAAATCCCTTGTAACGAAAGCTTCTCCTTTACCCACTCAAAATCAACCATCATCTTCTAATCCTCCTACATCAACATCTAATACTTTGGTGGTATCAGATCCTATGGATTATAACATTGTTGAAGACATGAAGAAGACTAGAGCGAACATTTTCTTACATGAACTCAGCAAACTTAAACATCAACAGAAGCTGCTATTGAAAGAATTAAATGCAACACTTATTGCTCCTCTACCAAGTGGTGTAGTTGCAAAAACAGTTAAAAGAACAGGTAAGCCATCAGATAAAGTAGATGCCACTGATATTGTTCTTATTGGAGAAAGATCTAATTCTCAGACACCTCCTTTTCTTTTGACTTATGAAATCTACAACAAGAATTTACATAATTGTTTAATAGATTCAGGAGCGTCCTCTAATATAATGCCTACTTCAGTATGTGAAAAAGTGAATATTGAACCACAAAAGTCTGCAGTTCACATTGTTCAATTGGATCATTCTAAAGTTCAAGTTGTGGGAGAAATCAATTCAGTTACTATTCGATTAGCTTCTGATCCTAGAATTGTCCAAAGAATTCATATTCTAATTTCAGATATTCTTGAATTCTATGGACTAGTCTTGAGCAGGGATTGGTCTGCAAAGCTTAATGGTTATATCGCCACTGATTATTCTCACATGTGGCTTCCTTACAAAGGAAAGCCAAATCAAATCAAAGTTGAACGAGAAAAACACATGATGCATACTGTGACAGAATTTGAACAAGCAAATGAACATGTAGCTTTTAATAACAACATTCTCAGAGGTTATTCTGCTTAATCATTCCTTAGGAATTCCATAACACCACAATCACCCTTTTCTGTAAATACTTCTATTTCGCAAATTGAAAATTTTTCACAATCTGATTCTTCTAGAATTGTTAATGTTTCTAATACATCTGTAGATAAACCTGTAAATAGGCCTTTATTTTGGACATTATATTTCAATGGATCAAAATCTAGTGATGGAGCAGGAGCAGGATGCATCTTAATTAATCCAGATGGAGAGAAAATTATGTTGTCATGTAGACTAGAATTTGAATGAACAAACAATACAACAGAATATGAAGCCTTGATCCAAGGGCTTTATAAAGCAATAGGGTTTAATGTCAAATACTTGAAAGTATATGGTGATTCTAAAATTGTCATAAGACAAGTAAGGAATACTATCCATTGTCTTTCAGGGCTTGTCAAACATTATCAAACCCTTGTGCAAGACCTTACCACTCAATTTTTAGCATTCAACATCTTTTCTATCCCTAGAACTCAAAATACATCATATGATTTGTTAGCTAATGTTGCATCCAAACTCCTACCTGCTGAAGATTACAGTCCTGATAGATTTTCAGTCGAATTTATCTTTCGACCATCTGTTCTCGATAATATCACAAACTAGAGAGTATTCTATCATGATGAAGATATATTGAATTTCTTGACTTCAGAGAAATCCTATGATGAAAAAATTATTGATGAAAATGATCATGATCTTCAAAATACCTCAAAAAGTAATGAAAATCCTATTCCTAAATCTGTAGTTAAACTTGAGGATCTATATGATATAAAAGACAAATTCAAGAAAGTTACTAATGCTAAACTTCAAAGTTTCACTTTGAAGTTTGAATTAGTAAATCTTGGCTCTGAATCTAAACTTCAAAATGTTAATTTAGGACTCGAGTTAACTCCAGAAGAAATAACCGCTTTCATCAAACTTCGGAGAAAGTATAAAAATGTTTTTTCTTGGAATTATGAGGACTTGAAAACTTATGATACTTTTTTTATTCAACATACAATTCCAATGCTTTCTGATGTGAAACCTATTCAACAGAAGTTAAGAAAAATTCATCCAAATTTGGAAAGTCAAATCAAGACAGAACTCAATAAATTTTTGAAGGCTAAAATCATTTTTCTCGTAAGACATTATAATTGGGTCTCCAACATGGTGACTGTCAGAAAGAAGAATGGAGATATTAGAATCTGCATTGATTTTAGAAATTTAAACAAGGCTTGTCAAAAGGACAATTTCCCATTGTCAACAATGGAACAAATACTTCAAAACATAGTTGGTTCTGAGCTCATGTCTTTTCTTGATGGTTTTTCAGGCTATAACCAAATATTGGTACATCCAAATGATAGGCTGAAAACTACTTTCAGAACCAAATGGGGAACCTATGCTTATCATAAAATGCCTTTTGGTTTAATAAATATAGGAGCTACTTCCCAGAGAGCCATGGATATAGCATTTAATGGTCTGATTAATAGATCAATTGTTATTTATCTTGATGACATAACAATATTTTCAAAGAAAAGAGCCAATCATCTGCATGATCTGAAACGGATATTTGAAATATGTAGAAGATTTGGTATTTCTTTAAATCCAAAGAAATCCTTCTTTTCTCTTAATGAAGGAAAATTATTAGGGTTTGTTGTGTCAAAAGATGTTATATATATTGACCCTGACAGAGTGAAAGAAATTTCTGATATTTCTTTACCTCATAACAAAAAATCCATGCAATCATTTCTAGGGAAAATCAATTTTGTAAAAAGACTCATTCCTAATTTTTCTCAAATTGTTTTACCTATGCAAAATATGATTAAGAAAAATTCAGTATTCAAATGGGGGTATAAAGAGACGGAAGCCTTTGATACAATCAAACAGGCAATCATTAATGCACCTGCATTGAATACTCCTAATTTTTCTAAAGATTTTATTATGTATACCTTGGCTACTGAAACATCCTATGTTGATGTTTTAACACAACTCAATAATCAACAAATAGAAGCACCAATTTCTTTCTTTAGCTCAAATATGCAAGGAGCTGAGCTTAATTATTCCGATGTAAAAAAACAAGCCTTCGCTGTGTTTAAATCAATTAAACATTTTAGACCTTTTCTCCTAAAGACACACACAAAAATTATTGTCCCATTCTCTGCAGTGAGACAATTGTTAATTCAAAAAGAAGTAGGAGAGAAGAGAGTTAATTGGGTAACAGCTTTGCAAGAGTATGATATTGATATTAAACCAGCCAAGATTGTTAGAGGACAAGGTTTTTGCAGATTGTTAGCAGGAGCTTCCAACATACCAGAATATCAAGATCAAGCTAATATCGTACAAGTAAATCAAATAAGTGTTATAGATTTTGAATCTCATTATGTTGATATGATCTTTTACTTGAAAAATGGGTATGCTCCTTCTAATCTTAGTTATAAAAACAAGCGTGCTTTAAGATTAAAGTCTAAATATTATGAAATCATTGATGATGTGTTATTCAAAAAAAATTATGATTCAATTCTATTAAGATGTCTTGAAAAGACTGAAGCAAAAAAGGTATTGTAGGAATTACATGATGGACCAGCAGGTGGACATTTTGGAGGTGATTCCACAGCTCACAAAATCATCCATGCTGGGTATTATTGGCCTACCCTTATCAAAGATACATATGATTATGTAAGGAAGTGCGAGATTTGTTAAACTGCTAGTGGAAGACAAAGGAAGCCATCTTTTCCTTTGCAACCAGTAAACATTGAACAACCATTTGAACAATGGGGGCTTGATATTATTGGTAAAATAGTACCTCATTCTTCCAAACAACACAGATACATCCTTACAGCAACAGATTACTTCACAAAGTGGGTAGACACAATTCCTTTAAAGGTAGCCAATTCTGATGCAATTATTGATTTCATTGATCAATTCATCATTACCAAGTTTGGTGTACCTAACGCTCTTGTTTTTGACAATGCATCTTATTTTTCTGGAAATAGTATAATGGAATTTGCAATCAAAAGAGGTTTTAAATTGAAATATTCAGCAAATTATTATCCACAAGGGAATGGTTTAGTTGAATCTACTAATAAAAATCTCATCAAAATCATTAAAAAGACCATTGATCAAAATCAAAAGAATTGTCACAAGTCTTTAATCTTTGCATTATGGGTTGATCATATTACTCATAAAGCTTCAATAGGAACTTCACCTTTCAATCTAGTTTATGGAAAAGAAGTTGTGATACCATCAAATCTAGCTCTCCCATCATTAACTCTAGTGCAATTTATTGAAGAGAATCCTTCATCATCTATTCAGTTGAGATTTGATAAAATTCTTAAATTAGAAGAAGATAGAGAGAAAGCAAAAAGTATTCATGAAAAACATCAACATATTGTAAAATCTTCTTTTGATTCAAGTTCCACCGGATCCAAAACTTTTCAAATTGGTGATCTTGTTCTGAAATGGGATAAAGCACATGAATATAAGGGTAAGCATGCCAAATTTCAAAATATGTGGCTTGGACCATTTCAGCTTGCTGAAAAGATAGGCTCATATACATTCATTTTGCAAGATTTAATAGGAAAAAGAAAATCTCTTCTCAGAATGGGCTATTTCATGCACTCTCTTCACACGCTAGCTGCAACCTCCTTCTTACCCGATATTCCTTTTCCAATTTTTATTTTGTAAATAAGGCGTTAAGAATTTTATTGACTTTTTTACTATTTGAAAATATTTTCGTAAAAATACTATAAATACTTATTTTATGTAAATAAGAATTTTTATAAAATGATTATAGTTTTGACAGCTAAAATAAATGTTAAACTTTTTAAAAATTTGTTCAAAACATTTGTATATTATTATTTTTTTACATTTTTTAACCGAAATCGGGTGTATCTTTATTTGAATTGGGAGAAATCGACTTACGCTAATGCCGCCATCATTACAATGCATCTATTTATGTTCCATATTGCATGTGCTTGGTTATCCTCATAAGTTATGACATGGATAGAAAACTATCCCCGTTTATGAGAATTTTGACCTTTCCCAAGTGTACAAAATTTCTATTTGCCACCGTATCACCTTCGCTATTCAAGCTCGAGAATGGTAAATAATGGTAGATCCAACCTGAGGAGGACTTCCTTCAATCTGCTCAAAGTTTTGTTGAGACTTGCATTGATGAACAAATTCTCCGAATTTAACTTTTTAATTAAGATCTCGAAATCTCCGAAAACTTGGATTTCTTTATCCCCTCTATCTCTAGCAATTTGGCAGGCTTTAAGAAGGCTTAAAAGCTCGGCTTGATTGTTAGATTTCTGCCCAATGCCCCAGGAGAAGTTGTCCCCTTTGACTCCATCCGGGGCATAGATGACCCCACCTGCTCCAGTAGCCCCGGGGTTGCCTTTGGAGGCACCATCAAAGAAGATCGTGGATATTTTTTGTTTTTTCCACCATTCTTGGAAGTTCTCTTCAGTTTCTCTTATTCTCCAAACTGGATTCTTCGATTGAGGGACAGAGAGCAACCTCCGGGGGTAGGGGGAGAGAGGGCCCAGCCACCTTTCTTCTTCAGGAAGCAGCAAAGGATCTGCAGAAAAGTACTGCTGTTGGGCAGCTTCCAGGAGGAGGGATTTCGCTTTAGCAGCTACAGCTAGAGGAGCTTGTTCCTTTCTGTTGAAGATCAAGTCATTCCGGGCCAGCCAAGTCTGCCAGCAAGTGAATTTGGGGATGGCATTCCAGATTTTCCTCCAAAAATATTTGCTCGGGATTTTGTGGGGATAGCAATGATTCCAGGAGTCGAAGAAATCGGCTACAGAGTTGTGCGAGGGAACAGTGAGGTGGAACTCATGAAGGATAAGACACCACACATCTTTGACAAACTTGCAGTCCATGAAGAGGTTCTTAGCAGTTTCTTCACTGTTTCTGCACAACTCGCATCTGTGAGGCCCAGCTATGCCTCTTTTCATCAGATTGTCTCCTGTTAACAATTTGTTATGAGCCAGCGTCCAAAAAAAGAATTTGACTTTTGGTAGAGCGAGGGGCTCCCATACTTTCTTCCAGAAATTTGGATTTCTGCTGTTGTTCTTGTTGGGTTGGAGAGCGTTGAAGGCTGCAGCTGATGTATAAGTTCCAGAGTGCCCCCATCCCCATCTGTCCTTCGACCTTCTGCTCACTGGGGCTGCGTCTTCCAGCAACTCCTCGAGCGCAATCATCTGTTGGTTTAATCGACCAGGGATGCCGTGGAAATCCCAACCATTCCATGCACCACGACTGTCCCACTTGGAGAGATCGTAAACACTGTTGATTCCAGCGTGCTCCAGCCAGTGTCTTAATTCATCGATTTCATCGTTTTCTGAAAGTGGGGCTCTGTCCATAATTCGGTCGTGCCACAGTTTTGTTTGTTTACCATTGCCAGGTATTTTATAAACTCTGTCTTTGAAAAAATTCAGACTTCTACTACAAAGTTTCCAAACCTGAGAGGCGTTGACTGTTTGAGAAACCTGTAGATTTCGAAGCGATACCTTGTGGGCATACTTTGCTTTCAAAGTTTCGCTGACAGGGTGCTTTGGGTTCTCATATAAATTCTAGAGGATTTTACCTCCCAACGCCAGATTGACCATAGCTGGATCCCGGATTTGCAGACCTCCTTCTGCAAAAGAGCGTTTCACCTGTTCCCATTTCACAAGATGCATTTTGTGAGTGTTACCCTTCCCACCTTGCCAGAGGAAGTCTCGAATCAGTTTGGAGATGTGGTCTGTCACCTGTTTTGGTGCAAGAAGGAAGGCAGCTTGGTAGATTGGTATTGCAGAGAGTACAGACTTGATCAAGGTGACCTTACCTCCGGAAGTGAGCCAATACCCTCCCCAGCTTGTGATCTTTGTCTTGATTTTGCTGATGACTTCAGACCACAACGCTCTCTTATTACAGCCATTAATGATAGGGAGTCCAAGGTATTTTATCATCTCCCATTGGGCTTGGCTATTAAAACCTAGGAGAGTAGAGATATTTGTGAGCTCTTGTTGTTCGATGTTCCATCCATAGACTTCACTTTTCCTTTCATTTATGGAGGCTCCCGTGACCCTGCAGTAACTTTTTAGGACTTCATCAAAAGATTTGGCAATTCTAGAAGAGGCTCCTCCGAGAAGGAGAGAGTCGTCTGCAAATAGAGCATGGTTCTGGGCAGGAGAGTGAATGGAAGGTTTAAGGCCTGGAAGAGAGCCTGCATCTTTTTTTGCTGAGAGCTTTCTACTGAGAGTGTCCGCCATCAAAATGTAAAGGAAGGGAGAGAGAGGGCATCCCTGCCTAAGACCTCTCTGGGCATGGAAAAAGGAGGTGGGGCGGCCATTGACGAGGGGGGCAATCCAAGGGTTGTCAGTGCAGGCTTTGATAAGAGCAACAAAGTGAGGGGAGAAACCAAAGGCGAGGAGAAATTTGTATAGGAAGGGCCGGTTGACTCGGTCAAAGGCGTTGGCCATGTCAAGTTTGATCAGCATCCCTTTTTCTTTTCGTTTCTGGCTTGAATGGATGATCTCCTGGACTTGGATGACATTGTCCAGGATGTGCCTGCCTTCAATGAAACCTCCTTGATTGCTAGAGATAAGTCTGTTTAAGAGAGGCTTGATCCTGTTTGCAAGGAGCTTTGCCAGAATTTTGTAAGAGGCGTTGCACAACGATATTGGCCTGAATCTGGCAAAGGTTTCAGGATTAGATTCTTTTGGGATGAGGGCCAGGTATGTGGAGTTGGTTCCTCCCCCTACCTTGGCTTTATTCCCGAATCCTTTGATCATCTTTAAGAGATCTGTTTTAATAATGTCCCAGCACATTTTGTAGAAGTGGATGGTAAAACCATCGGGCCCAAGAGCCTTATCTGAGTCCATAGACCAGATCACTTTTATGACTTCTTCTTCCGTGAAGGGTCTGTTGAGATCGAAGTTGTCTTCAGGTCTGACCAGGAGGGGAATGTTGGAAAGGAAATCTGCGGTGTCCTTCTCATTACCTTGGATTCCAGCAGTGAAAAGTTGTCTATAATGATTTTCAGCTGCCTCTTTGATTTGACTGAACCCTTTGCAGATCTGCCCTTCTGCTGTTGTTATTTCAGAGATGTGATTTCTGCAGAGTCTTGCATGATATTGGCGATGGAAGAAGGTGGTGTTCCTGTCACCCGCCTTCAGCCACAGACTTCTAGATTTGATTCTCCAGTACTCCTCCTCAAGCCGGAAGGATTGGAAAGTCGAACATTGGATTTTGACTTCTTTATCCAGCAGTGCTGGAGTGACATCTCTGTTTTCCATATCGATTTGCAGCTCCTCAAGGGTCTGCACAATTTCTTTTCGGAGACTAGTTGGATTTGGGGCAGGTTTTTTGATCCACTCCTTCAGAGCCTACTTTGTGGCTTTGAGTTTTTTCTCCCACACATAGCTGGGGGACCCTGAGAAGGATTTGCTCCAAGCTGTTTTCACTGTGTCAAAAAAGCCTTCTCTTTCAGTCCATAGAGGGCTGAAACGAAATGGGATAGGGCCCAAATCTTCTTCGTCTTCTAGAGAGATCTGGATGGGCTTGTGATCTGAAGTAAGTTTGGGAAGGATTTTGGTGGTAATGATCTTCTTGTTTGTCATCAGAGCACCCTGAACCAGGAATCGATCCAATCAAGCGGAGATATGTTCCCCTCCCACTCTGTTATTGGTCCAAGTGAAGAGCCCTTTCGCCGGTATGAAATCAATGAGGCCCCAGTCCTGAATGAGACCTTCGACCATAGGAAGGAAGGGGTCTCTGCTGTGTGTTCCTCCCCTTTTTTCCTTGAATTTCAAAACAATATTTAAGTCCCCAGCCAAAATGATATTTTTGGGGGAGTGCTGCTCAAGGAAGGCTATGAGGGAGGTCCAACAATCTCTTTTTTCTAAGTATAAAACAGGAACATAAAGATTGAAAAGGGAGAAGGATAACTTACTTGGGTTGTGCATTAACTCCGTGAAGAACCAGTGTTGTGTTTCATGAGAATTTTTCAGCTGGAAGAGATCCTCTGACCAGAGGGTTGCGAGTCCTCCGGAAGAGCCTCTTGAGCTGACAGCTTTTCCTACATTTTTTTTCCATTTCTTCTTGCTGATGTCTAGGAGGGCTTTCCCCTTTATCTTTGTCTCTTGGAGCAAGAGGATATCTGAGGGCTCCATTTTGAGAAGGTCTTTGATCGCTTCAGCTTTCGAGGGATTACCCAGTCCTCTGCAGTTCCAAGAGACGAGACACATTATTTACCTGGGAAGTGGAGGGAGCCTCCCTTGGAAGGCCTGGTCCTGGTATTTCTCCCAATAGACATCTCTATAGTGGGCTGGCTTCCTTGAGTTTTGAGCCTTTCAGCCTCCTCTTCCCTTTCTTCTCTGCGAGATTTCCTGCCAACTTTTTTTGTGGGTTGCTCGAAGGTTTCATCCTCCGAGGACCCGGAACTGTCAATAGGCTTTTTCCTTGCGACATCTGCATATGAGGGATTTGAAGGGCTTCCTTGGGTGGCCTCAGGAAGTGTCTTTTCCCCACCATCTTGGATATTAATGGGAGATCCAGGTTGTTCCAGGGTTTCCTGGTTTGTTGTAGCTGCCTTATTCTGACTGTTTTCTTTGCCATTTGGATTTTTGCCTTGGATGTGATTGGAACTGCTTGGAGCCTCTTTCAGGGGGCCTTTCCCGGTGCCCTTTTTATTGGGTTTTTGGACTAGAGTCCATTGCTCTCCATTTTGGTTCTCTGGATGATCTTCTGCCTTTTTCTTGCAATGTTTGGCAAAATGCCCGTAGCCATGGCAGTGTCTGCATTTGAATGGGAGTTGTTCGTAGTCCAGCTCTTGGACATGTGTCCATCCTGCGACTGTAAGATTGATGGCTTCCGGTAAACCCTCCTCTAGGTCTACTTCGACGCAAATACGGGCACAGGAGTATTGATCTTTCCTTGGGGCTTGATCGATGTATTTGCCTAAGGCGTTGCCTATGATCTGTAGGGACTTTGGGTTCCAGCAATGAAGAGGAAGATGGGGGAGCCGTACCCACACCGGAACGGCCGTAGGAACGTCCTGAGCTGGATCAAAATCAGGCGACCATTTATTAAGGTATAGACCTTGCGGCCCCATAAAGTAAGGGCCATTCCTGAATATCAAGCTTCTGTCCTCTGCACTTTTGAAGACAAAGACGAAGAAACCTTTGCCAACGAAGTAGCTTTTAACTCCCTCTTTGGTAAGCGGCTTCCAGTTCCTTTGAGTCCAATCCTCCACCGACTTGGGAGAGGGCCAGAGGCCCGTGAACTGGCTAATGAGGCCGCGCTCAGCCAGGTTTAGAGCAGCTTTACAGGTTTCTTCCTCGGGGAGGGCGACTGAGGGGATGGTGTCCATATTCTTAACAAATTTCTGCTGGCTCGTAGAGGGTGGGCGCTTGTTGCCTTGTGCGATCATTGCTTTGAAGGCAATAACCTCCGGGGGGGGAGGCAGATCCGGGCCCCCAGAGGACTCCATGGCTGCGCGCAGCAGCAGCAGAACTGAGACAAGGACGCGGTAGCCCAAGGGGCGCGCGAAGGCTCGGAAGCCCAAGCCCGATCACTCCACAGAGTTTTCTTCGCCCTGCATAGCCGCACAAAACAAGTTTTGCACTCTAATTCAAGTGATTGTTCACCGTATTTCCAAGTTTAAAGGTCGTGGGTTTGGCTCCGAACGGTTAATCTCTCGCGGCGGCCACGCCCTCGCTCAGATTGAGCATAGGACCTCGTCCGTCTTTACGAGAGCGACCTACCACTACGCCGCCTCCATGTACCTTTTGCATGATCTTTTGAAAACCTTCAGAAAATTGTAAATCATTATAAGTTTATTAAGCAAAGAAAGGTTATCCATAAAAAGTAAAGCCTTTTCCAAGATTTGGCATTCAAAAAACTCTGAAAATTGTCATCCATTGATTCTTAGGGATAAAATCATTTCACCCCATCCATTAAGGTTGTGATTTTTTAGAATGTAATTCTAAAGAAATTATATGTCAAAATTAAGAGATAAGAGGTCTCATCACGAGCCTGCTTACCATGATCATAAGAAGTAATAAAACTGACATTACCAACACTGCATACCAAAATAGGGTAATGGCTTATAATTATAAAACAAGGGGTCTCATCACGAGCCAGCTTGTTCAGTTTGATTACAACTAGTGAATGAAATTTTTATCAACTGGCTACCAAACCAGAATAATGGCTTTTAATTAAAATAAAAAGAAGAAAAACATAAGATACAATGTCTTATGAATTTATCTTTTAAAGAATTATGATCTTAGTTGAATGGGACAATGAATGGTTAATGGTTAAAAGGTAACCCTATCGAGACTATGAACGTTTGCAGGCAAAAGAGGCAATGCCTATGACAATAGAGTAAAACACAAAAGCTAAAATTGGAAGAGCCCCCTACTTTATTATTATCAACCAATCAAGGCTTAAGAAAACCTAAAAATGTTTTTATTTTTGAGGAATTAGAAAGAAATTATAAGTGATTTTTATTCTTTTTCGGAGTTAGATTTTATTTAAAACTTCTCTAAAATATTTTTCATTATCTTTAAAAACTTTTTACTTACTAGAAATATAGTATTCATTTTATTTTTCAGAGATAATTATTTCTTCCAGTGAATCCCCAATTGTTGTATGGTACAAAAACCCTCCCCATTTCAAAATTTTAGAATAAATTTCATTTAGAAATAGTTCCCCTTTCTTTTTAAAATAAGAATAAAAGACTTAGAGGAAATCGGAACATTTTGAATAAAACAATAAAAAGTTCATTGATTAGAAAAGCATCTATCGCATATCGCAAAACACAAGTGCATATAAACAAATGCAACATTGAAAATCTCCGATCCGATGAAATATAAAGTCTTTTATCGCATCAACATAATACATAAAAGTATTCATATTGAATAAGTCCGATGTGATAAAAGTAATCGCAAATCGGTGGTTTCTTAAAGTTTCACATTTGTTTTGCAAAACTCCAATGTGATGCGATTTATCGCAAATCGCATTTCAAAGGTGCGATATCACATATACTTGTTTTATAAACTCTGATGCGATTTAACCCATCGCAAATCACAAATCGCAAAACAAAAAGACAACTCGTCATTCAGTCAATTACAAAACTCCAATGTGAAGCGATTTATGGCAATCGCATTTCGGAGGAACAAACATCATATTCACTCATTCTATGTCCCGATACGGTGGACCCAACCATCATCGCAACCGCAAATCGACAGAGATCATGAAATGTTATTTGTTGTCCCTTTTGAAAAACCCCGATGCGATCGATACTTAGTCTTTTACTGCGCACATGTTATTTATTCATAGCAATCGCAAAATTCAAAAGGAAAGTTTTATATTCTCATTTCAAAATTGTCGATCTCCAATTGTACGTTTATTATTAAATAGAAAATCAAATGAATGATGATGATTGATTCTATTTTGAATGTGTGAGTGTGACTCTCATAGAGGGAATTTAAGTTTAACCACGGATTTAATAAATGGAAACCAACGAATAAATATTTTCATGCAGCCGTTCTCCTTACTTCATTTTTACCACGTCTGAAAGTTTTTCTCATTTGCAGAACAACAGAATACCTAATCCTCTCATTCGCCGAGAAAGTGAAATCTTACCAGAGGACAAAATGTCTAAGAGATCTAAGAAAGCAAAGGCTGTTGCCTCTGCAAAGACCGTTGCTATTCCCATATTACCAAAAGAAAAACCAACCAAAATCAAGCTGGTAATAGATACTTCATGCCAGGGTCTTGGAAAAATGTCTTGGGAAGATGTATATAACTTGATTGAAAGAGAAAAACCTAAGGTCACTTAAATGAAGGCAACAGTACCAGACGAAGAAGACTCAGATTCTTATTCTGAGACTCCTCTTAAAGTGCTTGCAAATTCATTCCTTCACAGAATTGCAGCTCGGGCAAACATTTCCCCTATTATGATATAATTCGGTGGGTGATTGACAATGTCACCATAAAAAATAGGACATTTGTTTCAGCTACGGAAACAATATTTGGGTCTTTCAGAGCAGAGGATATAAAGGCAATGTACCATCTGCCAGACCCGCAAAAGGTCTACAACAAGGCTTTCATAGCATATTTCGCCGCAGGCAATGAGACTCAGTCAGAACCAATTAGGGAATGGAGAAAAGCTCCAGAGAAACACAAAAATGAAGCATCAGGTATGTACTCAGTGGAGTCTCTTTTGCCTCCATATTGTTATGCTGCCGCCATGATGTGTAGGCTTTTCGAAAATGATAATTCTGCGAGATTTTCAATCCAAATGGTACCTTTGATTCATTCTGCTGTGAATTCTGAAATCATGGACTGGTCAGTTATCCTTTTAGACAAGATAGCCAATAGAATCCTAGAGTATAGAAAGGATAAAGATACAGGAAATACGACCCCGTTTTACTTTTGTGCCTACATTTTAGATGCCCTATGTTTCAATTCAGAATTTCCCATTCTAGATTGGAAATGGACCCCCCAAGATCCTGTTCCTATACATATTTACTATAAGCTCTTGTGGGAGGTCCATTTTAAAAGTCATGTATATAGAATCTATCACGGTTTTCTGATCTTTGTCTATCAAACCATTTTTAACCAATTTCCTCCCCGGCTCTCTAAAAAGGCAAAGACTGATATATCCCATATTGGTGATTGGTTTGGAGAAGAGAAATTTACCTATGTTAGAGTTTTTGGAAGCATAGTGGAGCCCCATATTTTACCCCTATATGTTCCTGACAAATTGTTAGCACAAGAAATTTCTTATCAGTTAACAGTAGAAGGTATGTCAAGGTTTCTAAAGAATAATAAGAAACTGATGTGGCCTACTGTGGAAATTATACTCTTAACGACTTCAAACATGTTGAGAAGGAAGTCATTAAAATAAGGGATCTTAAGCTCTCAACAGTACCATGCAGGAAATATGACCCGAAAGAAGTAGCATTTGATTTCACAAGTTTGGTTCAAATCGCTAGATTTGAACATGAGCCCGATGTATTTGATGATTTATTTGTTTCTGTTGATAAATTCTCCCAAGTTTATAACTTGGCTAAATCCAAGTTTCAGACAGAAGACATGAAAAAATTCATGTTGTTTAGAAGTCAGAGA
The DNA here is from genome assembly GCA_034641835.2 of Pinus albicaulis. Taxonomy (NCBI): domain Eukaryota; kingdom Viridiplantae; phylum Streptophyta; class Pinopsida; order Pinales; family Pinaceae; genus Pinus; species Pinus albicaulis. The sequence goes on from CM076574.1 coordinate 1,107,647,001, forward strand.
CTACTAAAAGCTCCTCTTGACCAATTAAGAATCCCTTTGCAAGAATCTGAAAATATAGAAACACGGCAGAAGGAAAAAGAAGATGTAGCTAACAAAGCAGGAAAAGAACCATCTACCAGCAAGGGTAATGTACAGACTGAAAAGGCAAGCACAAGTATCAAGCCTGATGTGAAAAAGGAGAATACTGGCAGTAAAACAGATTATCCTATTGAAAGAAACTACATTTCAGAAAGAAAAGGAAAACACAGGTATTAAGACCAATGTGCATACTAAAAAAGAAAACACGGGCAGTAAGGCTAATGTACAGACAGAAAAAGAAGATATTGGTAATAAGCCAAATAATCAACTTGAAAGAGAAAAGGCCACTGAGAAAGTGGTGGATTCTGCTGAAGTTATTGTTTCTTCCCATTTGCTAAGTCAATATGAGCAATTCGCTCAACAAATAGGATTACAAAACAATCCTCAAGTTGAAATTCTGAAAGATCAAGATATGGAAATCATTCCTAAGCATCCTACAGAAGAAATTGTGTTGAAAGTAGAAGAAATTCCTCCTCTAGATATCTTTTATAGTCCTAAGCATAGAGTTGTTGTCAGGAAATAGAGGAAGAGAAGAAGAACAGATCAAGAATCACTTTCAGCCTCACAAGTTGAATTTATGAGCATTGTCTAGAAATATACTGAGGTGAATCCTTCAGAGGATCTCACCAAATTGTCACAATATGCAGGCGCCTATAGTGCAACCACTATAGACAAAGCTTCTGAAGTCAACCAAATGATGAAACAAAAGGATGTATAGATAGCTATGCTGGAGGAACAAACAACATAAAATCAACAAAAGATTATGCAGTTGGAACAGCAGTTGCAAGATGAAGAGGTTAGATCTAAACAGTTGGAAGAGAAACTTGGCATTGAAAAGAAAAAGATTGATCAAGAAGCCTTGAATAAACAACAGAAGTTAAGTCAAGAGGTGGCAAAGTTACAAACCCTACTGCAAAATGAAAAAACTGCTAAGGTTGAGCAAGAAAAAATATTCCAAGCAAGATTGGAAAAATTTACGGATTATCCTAAATTGGATCAATTTAAAACTGAAGCTCTTGAAATAAATAAACTAATGTCTCAGCAATTGACTGAACTCTGTCAAAAGATGGCACAAGCTAAGCCCTTATGTGAAATAACATCATCTCTTATAGATGAAGCAGCTAGCCTCAGATATGAATTTGACGATGCAGATGAGAAAATTTATGAATTTCTTTCATGGCAAGACTCAGAGCAAGGAAAAAATGAAAACCTTCCCAGGATTGAGGAAAGGCACAAAGAAATTATGTTTGCTGAATGGGAAAAATAGTTGATCGAAGTAGAAAGAGCAACATCAAGAGCCAAAACTATGATGAATAATATAACACAGTTGGTTAATGATAGCTTATATGCCACCAATTTAATTTCAGATTGTATTCCAAGTAAATTACCAAAGGTAAAAGAGACTGATACCAGGTGGAAGCAAGAATTAGTCAATAAGAATCAGCAAATCAGCAAACTTCAAGGAATTTCATGGGATATCATGTGGACATTTCTAATCAAGCCACACAGTCAACAAATGGCAATAAAATTCCTTTCCAATGCCATTAATTGCATCATTCCAGAGTTTTCTAATGCCATGTATACTGTTCAGTTACATTCAAGGCTAATTCATCCATCAGAGGTCAAATATATGCTCAAAATTTGCCACCTTGGCACATTGAATGCAGGAAAAAATCAATGAATTTGTTTCATTTTAATATCGCAAGTCTATTTCTAGATTTTTGATGATAGATTGTAGCAATATTTTTAGTTTTTTTTTTTTATTAATTTCCTATTTAAACCTCTTTCATGCATTTAGAAAAGGGTCCGGTGTTTGTAATATTTTGGCTTGGATGTTACATTTTTTTACTCCATCAACTACTTTATTTTTATAAAGGATCACATCCTGTGGTTTATGGCAAATTATCTCTAAGAATTGCATTTCTGTACCTTGGAGTTTGTTTTACATTGAAGCACTGGATCTGAATATTGAATTGCATCAGGAAAAGTATCAAGATGAATCCGGTATTTCTATCAATTTACTGTTATTTTTCTTATGTTATGAGATATTCTATTTGAATTTGCTATCATTTATATATACTTACTTTACAAATATTTCTTTATACATATCATTCTAAATGTATAGAAATATTAATCCCTCACAATATGTGCAAATGATATATAAAATGATGAATGCAATGTGTTATTATAACTCTGTTTAATTTCTTAAACAGAGTTATCATTATTTAATACTGCATATTTCAATTAAATTATAATACATTTTCATGGTTATTGGTTTGATTGAAACAATCTTAAAGTTGTATTCATATTTGACACCCGGGTTAGTTTTAGAATTATTTATAAGTTATAGATTAAATTAGATAGATTATTTTAGTCATTTTATCCACTCATACAATCATTCCATCACCAACCCATTAGTTATTAGGAAACTGGTCCTATAAATCCAGTCGGAGCCACCACACCAAACGGAAAATGAGTTGTCCTAAGGTCCCGACCGGGTGGTTTTCCCCCAATGTTTGAAGCAGTGATTTTTTAGGCTTTAACAGTGCCATAATAAAGATTTAATAAGGTTTAAACTCGCTCTTTCCACTTCTCAGCCTGGTTTCATGTCTTTATCCCTCCATTAGCACCTTTGCCCCTTTTTTCTCCAAGCTTAAAATCAACACTTTTTCAATTAGAATTAAGTCCTAGATAGCTTAGCTGCATGGATAGAAGCATGGTAGATAGAGCATAAGATAATTAGGGTGTGTTTAGCCAATTGGCCAAGTTAAGTGTGGTTTAAATTAGTTTACTTTCAGCAATTTGGTTTAGTTTCCTTCCTTTCATTTCTTTTCATCAATTTAATTTAGTTTCTTTCTGTCATTTCCTTTCGGCACATTAAATTAGTTTCATTTCCGTCATTTCATTTCTGCAAAATAAGTTATTTTCCTTTCTGTCATTTCCTTCCAGCAATTTACTTTTCAGTTTTTATCATAGTTTAAGAAATAGCACCATTTCGTAAAGCAGAAGAGGATGACATGAATAGAATGCATCTGTTGTGTATATAGCATTGTCACCTCAAATTTTGTATGAACCCCGAGTTTATAAAGTAAAGTAGGGCAACCTCTGGGAGTTGCAGCACTCTTGGTGCAATACCAGGGCTCACCAGTGATCACACCTAAACTGGTTTTGAGATCACAAAATCAATTAATCGAGCCTGGAATGCCTACGGAATCCATCACTATCCTTGAGGAATTTTTTGTCTCCTTGTCTCTCCGGCTTTACCGCAATCCACACTGGATCACTAGGGGCCCTAAACCGAGACATCACCCTCAGGATTTACCGTGTATCCTGCAAAAATTGTTCAAGGGATTCCTAGGCCTTTGGGAAATTTTCCTCGAGACCACCCCCGCTCTGAATTCTGAAATCCATCTGGAAATTTCAGAGCTCAAAACCAAGATCAAATCCCATCATGCCATGGATATTCGGAAAAATGCAAGGCTGAAAACCACTATCAAAACCCGGAAAAACCATGCCACTTACAATAAGAAAACTAAATACCAACATGCATAAGCCATTCATGTCCAAACTAGCTAGGAAACCACACATTGAATATGTTACCGGCAAGTATTGCTACTGAAGCTGCTAGATTGTGCTCTTCCTTGCTTTATATTTGCTTTCCTTTCCTTTCCTTGTCCTTCCTTTGCTTGTTTTCCTCTTTCTTGGCTCAATGCTAAAATTCGCCAAGAAAACTCTAAGTGTCCAAGAATGAGAGAGAGAGAGATAATAATAAGAGAGCTCAAAAACTGAAGTGACAAAAGCTTGAGCAAAAGCTCGTCAACTGATCCTTGGAAGCCTTTTTAACAATGAGGCCCTTATTTTCTTCATTTTCCTCCTCACATGCAACATGTGACCTTTCACATTCCTTTTCTCCTATTTTACATTATTTTCATAAATAAAATGTCAATTAATGCCTCATGCCTTTCCAAAGCCTTTGTCATTGCCTTTGTCAATTTCCTTTAGCCATAAGAACCAAAATGAACACCCACTAGGGTATTTTGCCCAAAATTCAGCTTGGAATAAGTGTCCCCTAACCATGGTATTATTTTGCCTTTATTAACTTTTATTACATGAACTTTTAACCTAGGTCTGTTACATAAGAAATTAAATAAATTGACCATCAAGAACTGATGTTTATTGCTATGGATTGATGATTTATTTGATCAGTTGAAAGGATAAACATTTGTATCCAAGATTGATTTGAGATTTGGGTATCATCAAGTGCACATAAAAGAATAATATATCCATAATACCGCTTTCTAGATCAGATACAAGCACTGTGAGTTTGTAGTGATACTCTTTTGGCTTACTAATGCCTTTGCCACTTTCATGTGTTTAATGGACATTATGTTGTGTCCTTGCTTGGACAAGTTTGTGGTTGTCTTCATTGATGATCTATTGGTATACTATAAGACTAAAGAAGAACGTGGGAAGAAATTGGCTATAGTAATACAGTTGCTGAGGGAACACAATCTTTATGCAAAGCTTGGAAAGTGTGATTTCTTCCAGTCACAGATACATTATTTGGGGCACATTGTCTCCAAGGAGGGGATATTAGTTTATCCAGAAAATATCAAGGCCATCATGGAATGTGGAATGGCCAACACCAAAAAATGTGAATGATATTAGATCATTCATGGGATTGGCAGACTACTATAGGATGTTCATCAAGAAATTCTCCAAGATATTCCATCCTATCACATCCTTACAGAGGAAAGGAAAGAAATTTGAGTGGACAGCTAAATGTGCATCAAGCTTTGAGTTGTGGAGGCAGTTTCTCATTAATGCACCAATTTTGAGGATTGCAGATCTAGACAAAGATTTTTTGGTTTGTACAGATGCTTGTAAGGAAGGGATTAGTGGAGTCTTGATGCAGGAAGAAAAAGTATTTTTCTATGAGTCATGTAAATTAAATGGGCATGAGGCAAAATATGTGACTCGTGATTTAGATTTAGCTACCATTGTTTATGAATTGAAGATGTGCAAGCATTACCTCCTCGACAAAAGATTCACACTCATGGCAGATCTTGGACTCAAATATATGTTTGATCAACATAAGTTGAATGCAATACAAGCTAAGTGGCTAGCTATACTTAACATATTTGACTTTGAGATCAAGCACGTCAAAGGAAATGAGAATAAGGTTGCTAATGCACTCAACAGAAGGATTAAATTGAATCACATGGAAGCCATAAGTTCATATGAAATGGACCTTTTAGAATGGACCAAGCATGTAGGGAAACATGATGAGAAATATTAACAAGTGAAAGAGAAGCTACAATAAGATGGTGAGGATGAAGGATATCATACCATATATGAAGGTCTAATTATATTCAAGAACATAATCTATGTACCAAACAATGATCATTTGAAGAGACTTATAATGAGAGAGTTCCATGCAAAGCCATATTTTGGCCACTAAGTACCAGAACACTCTGACATCCATCAATTTTTTTTATTATTGGCCTAATTTGAAAAAGGATGTGTTCGATTTTGTTTCTAAATGCATAGAATTCTAGGAGCTAAAGGCCAAATGTAAACATCTAACAGGTTTATTACAACCCATTCCCATTCGGAAATGGAAGTGGGAAGTGATTTCTGTGGACTTCATCACTAGGTCTCAAAGAACCTCAAAACATCATGATGATATTATGGTGGTGATTGACAAGCTAAGCAAGGTGGATCATTTCGTAGTTTTCAAATCCACTAATTGAGCTAGTGAAGTGGCTCAAATATTCATAAAATAGATTGTGATGCTACATGGAGTTCCAAAGAAGATCATTTCAAATAATATTCCAAGTATTTGAAGGAACTATTTGCAAGATTAGGGACAAAATTGGCCTTTATTATAGCTTATTATCCATAGATGGATGGGAAAAAAAATAGGAAAAATAGAATCCTTGAAGATGCGTTGACGATGTATGTGATGCACCAACAAAATAAGTGGGAAGAGTATCTTCCACTTGCAGATTTTGCATACAATAATGGGTAGCGGGAGTCTCTAAAGATGATCCCATTTGAGGCATTGTATGGAAGGATTTGTAATACTTCTATCAACAGGAGTGATCCAGTGAACATGGTCCTTCATGAGTCCCAGTATTGCAACAATAATGTTGCAACTCCCAAGGCTACCAGCTTTAATTATCAACCCAGGGTTCATACAAACTTAAGAGGTGACAGTGTTATATGCACAGTAGGTTAAGTTCTACTCATGCCACCTTCAAGAAATGGACCAAACCAAGGCATACAAATACCAATCTATCAACTAACTCATGGAAGGAAATTTTATAAAAAGAGAGTTCTATTGTAATTGCAGAAATGGAAATATTATTCTACTTGTGAAAGGAATGAAGATGCTACTTATCCAAATGTAAATGCTAACCCTAATTGCAGGAATAAGAAGTCTATAGTACTTGCAGAAATGGAAACATTAGTCTACTTTCAAAATGTAAATATATTCTACTTACATAATGTAAATTCTATGCTACTTGCAGGAGTGTAAATAATAGTCTAATGGAAAAATGTGAAAAGTTGCATTGAAAAGTAAACTAACATATGCAATAACAATGATTGTATTTGATGAAGTTTAATATAATGATTGTTTGATGACCACAGATAGAGTTTCAACTTCTGCCTTTCACTGCGCTTAGGGTTTTTGGTTCTACGGCAGGGTGGTGCTCGCCCTGGCTTGGGCTTAGCCCAATGGCCAACTCTCAGGACCCTCCTATGCCTCCTCCTCCTCCTAAGGTCTAGGCCTTCAGCTTCTGATTGCCTCACAATCTAAGAAGAAGAATTAGCTCGCCTCCAAATTTGTCAAGCGACTAGATGAGATCCCCTCAGTGGCTCTCCTACCTAAGGGTTCGATGAAAGTGGCCCTTTCCCTTGTGGACCAAGCGCTTGTTGGATATTTCATGGGTTTATGGCCTTCTCCAAAAACTATGGAAACTTTGATCTCTCCAAACTGGAAGCCTCTTATTGCAAACAGCATCACTTCATACTTCCAGGGGTGGGGTTTCTTCCTGTTAGAGTTCAACACAAAGGAGGATAAAGATCTAATTTTCAGAAATAGACCCTATTTCATGGGTCCTCAAGGGCTGTACCTAAACCGCTGGACTCCACACTTCAACCCCTCGAAGGATTTTCCATCTTCCGTTCCAGTCTAGGTCAGGCTCCCAAACTTTTCGGTGCACTGTTGGAACTGGGAATCAATGCAGCAAATCGGCAACGCCCTTGGGAAATTCATAGACAGAGCAAACAAAAAATACCAATATGACTGCACCAAAATATGTGTGGAGGTCGATCTCGAAGTTGGACTTCCATAAGCCCTTAAGCTAACGATGGGGAACTGGTCCCATCTGCATAAATTAGACTACGAATAGTTGTCATTCAAATGTCGCGGATGTCATGAATATGGCCACTTCGCCAGGAATTATCCCAAAAATGCAACCCTAGAAAAGGAGAAAGAAGAATGATGGAAGCAAGCCAAGGAACCTAAAACGAATCTTAAGCCAAGACCAATGGATAAAGGACAAGGAATCTCAGCACCCACGGGGAGTATTCCTAAAGCCAAACCCACCCAAAAATTCCAAGAGAACGGCTTTGCGGCCTTGAGCTTGGAGACAGATGAAGTCCAAGAAATTGACCCACGGAACATGCAAAAGGGCCTCCAAATGCAGGAAACCCTAGAACCACTGAAGATTGGTGAATATCCTGAGGAAACCTCAAAACAAAAAGAATCGGTCTCCAAGGGGGAAGATCTGGATTTGGAGGAGTCGGAGGAAGAAGGAGAAATTGGGGATTCCCAAAATTTGGTCAGAAGATCGACCAGGGGACGAAAATCCTCTAGGGAAAAGAGAGAACAAGAAACCTACAAGGAGAAGCTGCAGGGGACCCAACCAACCCTAGAAAATATGTTGGCAAAAAACCCTAAAGCACACAGAAATCAAAGTTAGGGCTCTAAGGGAGCCCTCTTAGCTCAAAAAAGGAAGTAATGAAGATTGTCTCCTGGAATTACAGAGGGATGGGGAGAAAGCTAAAATAAGAAGCAATTAAAAGTCTAGTAAGGTTGGAAAGGCTCAAAATTCTTCTCATCCAGGAGACCAAAATGGAGGAAATGGACTTTCTCCATAAAAGCAAACAGTTTTGGGGAAAAGGAGGAGGTGTCGCAAACTCCTATAGAGGTGCCTCAGGAGGGCTCATAATTCTATGGGACGAGACATGCTTTGAGAAAACCCTGGTTAAATTTAATTCAAACTGGATTTTTGCTCATTTTTTGCATCTCCAGACCAAAGAAATTGTGAATCTTTTCAACATTTATGCTCTGGTCATCTTGGGAGACAAAAAATTCTATTGGGAATCTATTAGGGATCTAGCAAATGAAATTCAGATGGATAATTTCATTCTCGCTGGAGACATGAAAATCACTTTAAGCCAAGAGGAGAAGCGAGGGGGCAGCATTGTAAGGGATCGAGCTAGGGAATGGGTGGAAGAGCTCATTCGGGACTAGGATCTGTTGGACATCAAGCCACCCAGAGGGAAATATGAATGTACCAACAGAATAATGGGTCCAGGCCACATTGTTGCAAGGTTAGATCGCTTTCTCATACAGAGTTCCTTCTTGCTTTTAGGTCTTGATGTCAGTTCTGTTATTATTTCTTCATCGGCCTCTGATCACAAGCCCATTAGGCTTGAGCTGAAGCCGCAAATGAATCTGAGGCCTATTCCCTTACATTTCAGTGCCCTTTGGGTGCAGAAATCCGACTTTCTGGACAAAGTTGAGGAAGTCCAGAAACAACCTGTCAGTGGATCCCCCTTCTTTTTATGGGAAGAAAAGCTGAGGAGAGTGAAGAGTACCTTCAAAAGCTGGGCTAAAGCCCTCCCTTCTCCAAAAAATTCAAGGCAAGATACCCAGGCCTGTTTGGATAATCATCAAAAACAAATGGAATATACTGACATCTCGAAGGACAGCTTAATCTTGGAAGAGGAGCTCCAGGCTAATCTCCATAAGGCTTTTATACGAGAGGAGGAATTCTGGAGACTTAAATCTCACAATCTGTGGATACAAGCTGGGGACAGAAACACCTCCTTATTTCATAAGTAGACTCAAGCCAAAAGAAACTTTAACTCTATAGTGGAGATAACCTCAAGAGATCAAGCCTTCTCTGACTCCACCAGCATCAAAAAAGTTGTCCATCAGCACTTCAAAGAATTGTACACAAAGGACAAGCAAGCAAGTCTCAGCTCCAACTTGCTCAAGTTGGTCCCTCTAAAGGTCAATTCCCAAATGAACACTATGTTGACCACTCTTGTTACCGTCAATGAAATCAAGCAAGCCCTAGATGATATGGATCCGGACAAGGCTCCTGGGCTAGATGGGTTCACTGCTCGATTCATTAAAACTTGTTGGAACATTGTCAAAAAGGATCTTTACAAAATGATCTTAAAGTCTCAAACCTGCCACAAGCATGGGGGCAACACCAACTCAGCCTTCTTGGCCCTTATTCCTAGAGAGAAGGGTGCAATTTCTTTCAACCGATTTAGGCCAATTTCTCTCTGCATCATTGGCTACAATCTCATCACTAAAGTTATGGCCAACAGACTGAAAGGCCTCCTTCCGGAAATCATTCCTAACAATCAAGGGGGATTTGTCAAAGGTAGGCAGATAACTGATAACTTCATTCTTGTTCAGGAAGTGATCTATTCAAGCATCCAAAGACGAGAAAAATGCATGGCTATTAAGCTGGACATGGCTAGTGCATTTGACAGAGTTAGGCACAAGTGTCTCTTTGGTGTTATACAGCAATTTGGGTTTGACTGCCACTTTCTAAGTTGGGTCAAGGCCTGCATTGTGAAATCATGGATTTCTCCTCTCATCAACAGGTGAGCTGCTGACTTCTTCAAGGTGAGTCACGGGATAAAGTAGGGATGCCCTTTATCCCCTATTCTATTTTTCATTTAAGCCTTTGTCCTCAGTTTTATGTTGGAGGAAAGACAAATTGAGAAAGAGCTTATGAATCTTAGGATCGCCAGGGGAGTCAAAGACATAAATCATGCTTTATTTGTTGATGACTCCATCATCTTGGGGGGTTCTTCCACTATCTCGTCCTCCCCCTTCAAACTGGAGCTGGATCGCTACTTCCTCGAGTCTAGGAGTGAACTTAACACAGGGAAATGCTTCATTTATGCTTGTAACCTCACTGGCCTTGAGCTAAGCATTATCACCAGGATTTTAGATTTCAAAGGTTCCACGAAATGGGGGTCTTTTAAATATCTTGGGTTGTCGATCTTTCAAGGACGCCCAAGTGGGAGGGATTGGTACCGCTTGATGGAAAAATTCAAGCTCAAAATGAAAGCCTGGGGCACGTCGTGGCTCAATCTGGCAGGTAAGACCATTCTTATTAAGTTAGTATTTAACACTCTTCCAATATTTCAGATGCTTGTTCTGTTGGCTCCAGTGGGCATTCTTCACAATATGGAGCAATCCATTCGCTCCTTTTTCTGGAAGGTAGGGAAGAATAACGCTAAGATAATTCTGTTGATCAGTTGAAATAAGATTGCTATGCCACTTCTAGAAGGTGGCCTTCACATAAAATATCTCAGGGAGCACAACATCGCTCTGGGGGCCAAGGTCTTATGGCAACAGGTAGCAAGGAATATAGGATGGGCACAGATTGCTTTGTGGAGAAAATATAGTTTTGGAAGGCATCTTCGCAGCCTAGAGAACTTCCAATCTAATTTTCAAGGCTCCCAGATTCATTAGTTGTGTAAATGTGCTCTACCACTGCTGTGTGACCACTTGTTCCAGATTTTAGGTAATGGGAAGCAGATCATCCTGTGAGAGGACATGATCATGAATGTCGAAGCGGTTGGGGAGGATCCTAATTTGTTGGAGCTAAAAACGTGGATGATTGCAAATGGTCAATGCACGATGTGGGACATTTCAGAATGGGATAAAAACAACTAGGCAGGGTGGCAGAAAATACAGATTCTTACTCATCTGGAGCAAACATGGGCCAAATTCATGGTATCGATGGCTGCGAAAGCCCCCCTAAACGCAAGGAAAAAATAAAGAATGGGTTGGGGTTCCTCGAAGGGATGTTATTGCGCAGCAGAAGGTTACAGATGTCTTAAATCCATCCTCACTGTTCCTCGCAACCCTGTGATTTGGAAAGGGATTTGGCGGGTCAAAAGCATCCTAAAGATTGATATGTTCACCTAGAAGCCGGGGCATAGCAGTATCCTCATAGCTGAAAATTTTCAACGTTGCAGCTTCCATGGCCCCTCTCGGTGCCCGCTCTTCAACAGCATGTGGAAAATTCGGTACACATCTTTCTCGAGTGCCACTACGCTCAGGACATATGGAACGAAATTTTTTTGATCTAGAACAGCAGCCCCATCCTCCCATCCAACATCACAAGTTTGTTGTATTTCTGGAGAGACATGTTCCCTAAGTCCTTCCCCGAGATAGGTTGGCCTTACGAGGGGTGGATGATTATCCCTAAGCTCATTTGCTAGAAGATTTGGCTTGAAAGAAACAATCAGATATTTCAAGAAGGCCCTAAACCAGCAGCAAATTGGGGTGAAAATCATAAGCCTATTCAAAGAAATAATGCAGGTCAAGGTGAACCAGAAGCGGGCTTGTAGCTTAAACCAACAAGGCAGGGAGTGGTGTCAACATCTGGGGCTAAATCTTCCCACGGGAAAAAATATCGAGAAGGGCGGAGAAGAATGGAAAATCAAGTTAGAGGAGGAGGACTTCGACAAATGGAGAAGCAACACAGATATCCACACTATTTTTTTTTACGGTGCAACAAAGGGGAATTAGGGGAAGGCCGGAGGCAGAGGAATTATTTTTTTCCCTTCACACCAAATCATTTCCCACTTTGCCTGGGGTTTAGGGCTTACCTAGAACAATCAAGTGGAACCCATGGCTCTTCTCCAAGGCCTAAAACAGCTACAAAAACATGGAATCAAGGAGGCTTGCGTCATTGGAGACTCAGAAAACCTTATTGTCCTAATTGTGACAAAATTGGTCCCTAAAGATCTCCGCTTGCAACGGTTGTTCGCTCGTATTAATAAGTTGATCATGTCTTTTGACAGACTTCAGTTATTTCATGTCCTTCAGGAAAATAACACAGATGCGTATATTGAGGCCAACATTGTTGTCTCTTTACACGTGGGAGCTCTCCTCTGTGATGAGGGGGATTCATGGGACCCTCTACCTTAGCTGGCCCCTCTCCCTGTCATGTATTTTGGTCTCTTGCTACAGAAATTTGTTTGTATTAGAAGGTTTTCTAGTCATTGGGAAATTGCTAGATTGAATGAGACGAATTTTTCTTATTCAAAAACCCCCTAGACATTAGGTCTCCAGATGTAAAACCACTGAGAATAAGCCTCGGAATTTTTGAAGCAATATAAACATACCCGTTGCTGTAAAAAAAAAAAAACAATTCTTGTATTTGAAACCCTAAAAGAAGCATAAACTCAAGAAAATATACCTAATATACTTTTCATTGATAAATCACCCCTTAATAATTGTGTTCAAAGAAACTTAGATCTAGTGATAGAGTTCATTAGGAATTTCATAAGAAGGTCATCCATTTTCTTCAAATTCGAAAATTTGTCCTCTAACCCTAATTTCATAATTGCGTTGCAGTGAAGAAAAGGCAGGTCTAAAGTGGTAAATAGTCCTCATAAATCATGGCTTCAGAGCCTAGGGGTCAATATTCAAGCCTAAGAGACAAAAATCAAGATTCTGGGGCTAATATGGTCAAGTTTAGACAGCACTCTAGGATGCCACAAGAATGCTACAGGATTTCCCTATTTTACTACAAGATTGTATCCGTGAGCATTCTAAGGGTGGAGAAGGTGATCTAAACGTGGGAAAGGGTAGATGAAGGTGTATGAAGCTTTTTCCAATCCTATCACTTCTAAAAGGCCCATCTTTCACAAAAAAAAAGGCACACGGTGTCCTTCATTGACCAAAAAATGTAATTTCAGTGCCAAAGTTTTAATGCACTATAAGGTGAGGAGGAAGAATTTGATGATGATAGAAGGAATGTAGGATGAATGTGCCAACCCTGCAAGCCACTAGTAGTACATACAAACCAAACAAACAATCATATTTTCAACTTGAAAATAATGCCAAACTAACGATCAAATTGCAACAAAATGTACTAAATCAGAAAGGATGAGTTGAATTTTATGAAACTAAGTAGAAATAAGGATGAGTTGAATTTTATTGCATCAAAAAATTCACTTGCAACATGAATTTGACCTAAATCCATGAGAGCTTAAATAAGAATGTGATTTAACTCCTAAATATGCAAAAACAGAGTATGCAAAAGAGCATTAATCTAAGGTCTAGTAACTACACAGGAAAATAACCACATGTTTTTGTCTTGCTAATGCATATTCTTCAACCACACTTCCCATAAGAGAGGTGGTAACTTGACCTACACCAACAACTTTTGCAAGTAAATTTATATCAAGTAAGATAAGAGATGTTGTTAATCAAAGGCAATGCCTGAATAAAATACACAAAGAGAGACTAGAGCCTCTGGGTGCGGCCCTAAATCAAGGGGACTCGGCCCTTTAAAACAAACTCGAATGAAATATAACAATAATATTTTCATTGACATAAAATAGAGTCCAAATACATCATGGAATGAAAATGACAATATCTATCTTCCCATATCTCAATAGCTCCTTTCTACTCCAAAATTATAAATTTTATTGAGCAATTGGGCTTGTTTATTTATACAAAAACGACTGAGGGGCACACTCCTTGGAAAGAGAACAGCTTCCCTCCAAATTCTTGAAAAAAATGGATCTATCTACCTTAGATCTTTGTGATTCCTTGAGTGCATCGGTTTTTAGTAGATCCTCAAGTTGTAGGTGAGTGATTTTAGGGATCAAGTCGAGTTGTAGGTGAGTAAATGTAGGGGAAAAGCCTCCTACATCACATCTAGTTTCCTCCAATGTGCCTCTGCATAGTAAATGCACTCAAAAATGCTCATTTCTTGCATATTAATGACATTAATCCATGAAGTATGACAAGCATCCTTTAGTCTCCCTATTAAGCACATTATAGCCAAAAAGTTGTTAAGTAATATGAGAAAAGAGGAAATTATATGTTGGAAGATAGAAAAATGGGCCTTATAATAAACCTATTGATGGGGCCCATCATCACACCCCCATTGAAGGTGTTTCTCACCCTCTGAGAAACTTACTCATTGATTTGTAGCTCATGCATGGCTTCGGTAGCCTCCCTGACATCCAAACGAACTTTAGATGGTGTGCCTTATTGTGGATAAAAACCTACATTTGCCTCTATTACTCCCCACTCCCTTTATTCCTCTACATTATCTCTTCTTTCTTATAGGCCCAATAACAAGGGAGAACTGAGATTTAACAGTATCCAATTGAGCTTCAACCTTTGAACAATTCTCTTGTAGAGTGATGTATGTTCTAGGGCATTCCTCAACCTATCAGGGGAGTAGTATTCTCTAATTTGTAGACTGTGGGGCAGAGCAAGCCATCTCCTCTAGAAATCCTGAAAACTCTCAGTCCCTAAAGGCCTAAAAATGTCCTAAAAATGGAGGATATATTATTCTTGTTTCTCTAGGTAACGAGGGGCTAATTTAGGATCTACAAATATGAGGATATGGTTGCTTATGAAAACCTTGGGAATTTTTAATTATGCTTTGATATATATAGCCTCACTTTTTTACTTGGCCATAAATTTCTTCACAATATCAGCCCTTGATTCCATGTGGACAAGCAAATAGGATAGGGCCATTAGTTGTGCATCTCCCAACCTTGAATTGAGGTCCCGAAAATTCATGTTTGTGAGGACCATGTTGTGCATGTAGAACTTACCTAATTTGGCCCCATCTTCAATGTTGACTTGTTGGTAGAAATCTATTAGGTCCCTATATTACTAGTGTAGTCCCTTATTGTTGTTAGTGTAGCCCCCTTATTGTTATTGTTGTACCCCTGTAACCCCCATATTGTTATTATTGTGCCCTTACATTATTATTGTTAGGTTGGCTAGGATTATATTGTGACCCCATGGAATCCTATACGTAGAAGGAGGTTTTGTCATTTGTATCATCCAATAACTGTTCATTTATGTAATGTTAAGGAGGTTTCCCCCTCGAAGTGGCATATTTCTAAGGTGTTGATCTCTCTTTTCTTCTATTTTTGGAGTTGGTTTCATAACATTATCAGAGCTTTGGATTCTAGGGTTTCGCTGCTCCAAACAGGTCATCGTGTCATTTTTTCCATAACTTTGTTTCTACGAATTTTTAGAAGCTGAAATTTTTACCATGCAAAGCCGATATCCTGAGAAACTACATGTAAAAATTTCACACCTTGGTTCGCAATATTTTCGGAGATATTATCTGTGGAAGTTAGGGTTTTTTCAGGCTCCTGAATTTCATCTAAAAGAGGTGACCTTGGAAAAATAGTCATAACTCTCTCTCTGAGCATCAAATTGGAATTATATAAAAATTGGTCAAAATTACATGAAATTTAGTTTCTTTTTATCACTTTCAGATTTGAAGGAGGAAACAGTGACACGTGGCACGTTGCACAATTTCGCTATGTTGAACCAGTCCATAATTAGGTCATTGTGGGAGATTAGGCATAACTTTGTCTTGAAGCATCCAAATCGAGTTATACCTATGGCATTCGAAAGAATATTCAGAGGGATACTGCATGACTAAATTTCAAATATTTAAGATCTGAAATAACAGAGATAATTCAGTTTCAATATCGAGCTCCTCAAAAGCAAGAAAAATGTGTGTATTTTGTTTTCCAAATTGCATAAGTCTTGTTTGAAAGATCAGATTGAAGTGATTCCAAGGGAATATTGAAGCATAGATATTAGTATTGGGTTCTATAATGCCTCCTAAAGAGAATTCAACACCCATTAAGCCCTCATAATACTCTACTATGAATCATGAAGAGGAAGAAGTGCAACATGATATATCAAAATTACAAAAGCAAGTGCACCAAATTTCGCTCTCATAAAGAGCAAAAAAAAATGAAATGGAAGTTTTGAAGAAAGGCATGGAAGCTAAGATGGATGGTTTGAAGAAGGGAATGGAAGCTGATATGGATGGTTTGAAGAAAGGTGTGGAAGCTAAGATGGATGGATTGAAGAATGGCATGGAAGACATGGAAGAAAAAATGGAAGACATGAAGAATGATATAAAAGCAGACATGGAAGGCTTGACAAAATTGATACGATAAATGATTCCTAATGGCGAAAATATAGTAGAGGAAACTCATGATGAGAAAAAAAAAAAAATTTAATCGTGATTTCGTAAACTCGAACGTTAGATGGAAGACCCACCATATTCCAAAGATCGATATGAGGAAGTTTGATGGCAAGGATCACGTAACATGGATACTACATATGGAGCAATATTTTGATCTCAATAATGTGCAAAACACACAAAAGGTACGCATTTCAACTTTATATTTAGAACAAAATACATTTTTATGGTATCGATGGATTTTCTCCTGTAAAAAAAATTGTCACTTGGTCAATTTTTACGGACTCGGGAAATGATAGCACATTATGAGGATACAAAGAGCAACACCTTCTTTAACCAATTGATAAATCTCAAACAAAGGGGTTTAGTGGTGGAGCACATTGAGGACTTCCAAAAATTTAATATAAGGGTAAACGATATTCCAGAGGAACACATGATTGATGCCTTCATAGGGACTTTAAAGGATAACATCCAACATGAGGTTCGCCTTTGGGAACCTGATTCATTGGAGAAGGCATTCAGGTTGGAAAGAAAAATTGAATGTAAAATTATGGTGACAAGGAATCCTACCACTCACTTCTATAAAGATGGAAGTGTTGCTACTCCTAGACTTCCACAACCTACAAGGTTGACACAACAACAATTGGAAGAAAAAAGAGAAAAATGGTTTTGCTATAGTTGTGATAGAAAATACACTAAAGGTCATAAGTGTGCTAAGAAGAAATTATTTTACAAAGATTGTGAAGAAGAGGAAGAAAATGAACAAGAAACTTCAAAAGAAGAGGATATACACTAGGAACCAACCCTAGAGAAAGAAGAAATGAGTCTGACCCTATCGTGTAATGCATTGACAGGATTTACCACTCCTCAAACTCTAAATATAGAAGGACATATCAAGAAGAAAAAGGTAATAATGTTGATTGATTAGGGCAGTACATATAATTTTATTCATTGTAAGGTAGCCAAGGAATTGAATTGATTCCTATACCCAACACCAGAATGTCAAGTGATAGTTGCAAATGAAGGAACTATAAATTTATCTGGAAAATGTCATAATATCAAGCTAACCATAGGGGAATATGTATTGAATAGTCCAATTATTTCCATTCCAATGGGAGGTGGTGATGTTGTACTAGGAGTACAATGGTTACAATCTTTGTGGACGATAGATTTTAATTTTCAAGAACTTTTCTTGAATTTTTTTTTGGAAAGAAAGGAAGTCGAATTACAGGGTATCGCAGGGAAGTAGGGAAAGATAATAAGCTCTAATGTCATGACAAATCTTCTGAAGAAATAACAACGAGACGTAATTGCACAATTATGCTCACTAGAAGTTCCAACATCAAAATCATCTACTTCTCCAGATCTTCAAAAAGGCTTAGACAATCATTCCAAGGTGTTTGAAACTCCCAAAGGACTCCCACCTATTCGTGATCATGATCATGCCATTCATTTGATTCCAGGAATTGTTCGTTCAAGATATCATCAAATTAGAAAGAAGACTGAAGATATTACGAAAATAACATTTCGAACTCATGAGGGTCATTATGAATATTTGGTCATGCCTTTTGGCCTGACCAATGCACCTTCTACATTTCAAGGGTTGATGAATTCCATTTTCAAACCCTTCCTTAGAAATTTGTGTTAGTATTTTTTGATGATATATTAATCTACAACGGGTCTTGGAAGGATCAATTTCAACATGTTGACAGGGTGCTCAAACTACTGGAGGAGAAACAATTATATGCAAAAACCTCCAAATGTTTGTTTGGAGTACAAGAGGTGGAATATCTGGGTCATATTGTATCTCACAAGGGTGTTAAGGTAGACCCTAACAAAATTAAATCCATTAAGGAATGGAAAGTCCCCTCAACCATAAAGAAGTTGCGAGGATTTCTTAGGTAAACAGGTATTATTGCAAGTTTTTTGAGAATTATGGGAGAATAACAGCACCTCTAACATCATTATTGAATAAAAATGTAATTTCATGGACTCCCAAAGAAAATAAGGCCTTTGAACATTTTAAAGAGGAAATGTGCCTAGCATCAGTCTTGGCCATGCTAGACTTCACAAAAACCTTTATTGTGGAATGTGATGCCTCAGGAAATGGAATTGGTGTTGTTTTAATGCAAGAAGGAAGACCTATTGATTTTGAAAGTCTTCCAATCAAAGGAAATTATTTATAGAAAGCTATTTATGAGAAGAAAATGTTGGAAATACTGCATGCACTAAATAAATGGTGACCTTACCTAATGGGAATATACTTCAAGTTAAAACTGATCATAATAGTCTTAAACACTTTTTGGAACAAATACTATCTTTAGAAGAGCATCAAAAATGGGTCACAAAAAAGTCGGGTTATGACTTTGAAATCAACTACAAAAAAGGGAATCTAAATGTTGTTGCAGATGCACTCTCAAGAAAGGAAGAGGTGGAAGAATTGATTTGTGTCATTTATATTATCCAACCAGATTGTATAACCGAAGCAAGGGATGAATGGAAGAAGGACGAAGAAGTGTGGACACCCATTCAAAATTTGCAGCAAGGTCCTAGTACATATGATACATTTAGTTGGAAAATTGATTCCTTATGGTACAAATATCACTTATATCTTTGTAATAATTCCCAACTAAAACAAAATATTATTTTGGAATTGCACTATTCTCCTTTAGGAGGACACTCTGGATTTTTAAAAACTTACCACACAATGAAGAAATAATTTTTTTGGGATGGCCTTAAATCTGATATTCAAAATTTTTTGGTTAAATGTTTGGTTTTCCAGCAAAATAAAGTTGAGACAATTAAGACCCTGGGTATTCTACAGCCTTTATCCATACCAAGTCAACGTTGGGAGGAGATTTAAATGGATTTTATCATAGGTTTACCCTAAGCCCGAAGGAAAGAGTTTCAACATGGTGGTAGTCGATAGACTTACCAAGTATACACACTTTTGCGCATTATCTCATCCATTTAAAGCAAGTACATTTGCTACTGCATTTATGGAAACAATTCAAAAGCTACATGGAAACCCAAAGATTATGGTAAGCAACAAAGATCCGATTTTTACCGGAAATTTTTTGACGGAATTATTTTCTTGTTTGGATACTCAACTAGCTCATAGCTCATCTTATCATCCTTAATTCGATGGTCAATATTGTAGAAATTTGAATAACAAATTAATTATTCACCGATATTATCCCGATTACACACACTATTTAAGCTTCATGCATAATACATAACCCTTCTAACAATTGATCATCAATATGCGGAAATAGAGTTAGCCGCATGCGCTCATTAAAACATAATCAAGCACACATATCAACACAGTATGTAATGGGGAAAGCAATAGCCGAAAACCCCCAAACTATCTGTATATTATAATGATAGAGAACATGTAACAATACATAGCACAATACTCCTCACAAGTACTCAGTACTATCTCCAAAAGTTACACACAAACTAACTGAGATTTGAACAAGTCATGGGTTCAAATCTTCTCCACAAGTCTGCCTGCCTCTACTGCGCAATCCAAGTGAGTAATGAATGAGATCCAAGTTCAAATCCCACTAGCTCCAACTGCGCAATCCTCATTGGCAATCTCCATCAATGTGTGTGCAAATCTCATGCACAATCATGGTCACAACTAATAGTCACACACACCCTTTCACCCACCTCTAACACTGGTCTCCACTGAACTGTCCATGCATTGCAGTTAACTGATGTGTTCTTTAGTTGATTTATGAGTTAATAATTACTGAATTAATTAATAATTAATTCACACCACTCATCACTAGTGTATTTTTCAGTTATACTAAATACAACTAGTTCAACTAAGTTAAACAGAACACAACTCCACCAACTGTCTCATCAACTCCACCAAACTCTGCCACATGAGTTCTAACTGAAGTCAACCATGCAATAGCTCAACTAACCCTTAGGAAAAGCGTATTTCTTCTGTCAGCTGCATGTGCCACATCCAAGCATCAAACTGAAGTGCTCCAAGAGGATAAGATAATGTTTATAGTCTAAATATTATTAAGGGTTAATAATATTTGACTGTTCTATTTTTAGCCCGGCAGTCTAAAAATAGAAACCGCCCAATGTCTAAAATAGAGGTCCATCTATTTTTACCAACTCGACCAATCATCCATAAATAGCATCCTGCAACTCATAGACCATGATCCATATGTCTAAAAATAGACTTTGCGCCAAAAATAGCCTGCGGGCCCACTTAGTGAAGGCGACTTCATTTCACTAAGCTCCATCATCTTGTTGCATTTTCAACAAAAACTGAGATAGTGAAAAAATGCTTGGAAGAATATATTTATTGTTTTGTATCTATGACACAGGAAAAATGCATATTCTCAAACTCGTAGATCTGTGGGTTATGGGCCCACGATTTGAACAAAATAATTCATTACGCAGCAACAAAATTCATCCTCATCATCGTGTAAATTCCACTCCCGTATTGTAGTTGGGCGGTAACATTGCCACTGCAAAACATTCTGTATGGTATTATGGCTTTGAGGAGTTGTCATTTGCCACACATTCCAGTTATATTTTTCCTGTATATGAGCTTGTATCTGGATATTTCTATTCCCAATATGACAGAGCCTGTTTTCAATTCATGTAATATGTCCCATATTTTCTGTCCTGAATTCACATGATTTACACAAGTAGAAACCATTTGAGAAACACGTCGAATGATTAGTTCTCTAATTTCTACAGAGTTTCTCTTCCGCATTACAATAACAAATGGTTTCATAAATTCATTATGGAAGTTATAATTCACCAATTCCTTAACTTCATAGCAAGTTGTCGTAGTGAATCCATTGCAAAAATAGCGATGGATAAATTTTCAGAACATCCAATTGTAACAAAGAAATCAGAAAGTACATTCCAAATATGAGACCAAATTAGCTTAATGCATTTCATATTATAGTGTGTTATCTCAACCATTTTAGTATGGTTAAAAACCCGAGGATTGGTTGGGAACCGTAGCTCCTCCATAGAAACTTTACAAAGTGCCTTTACAAAATCACCGATTGCCTCACTGTTCAACCTTTGTCTTCGCGTGAATATATGATTCATTCTAGAGCTGCCAATCTGTTCAAGCATGTTAAATTGGTAACCAAATTTTTCATCTGCTCCGTTGTAACTACTCCTGAAGCATGAACCCAACACCAGCACTATCATATGATCCCCGTCGATCTTCTCGGTCTCCTTCCAATCCACTGTTCCGCTTGCTATTTACCCAGTTACGATTTCTTCCATCATCCAATGCATTCTGGAATAACACATACTACACATTACTCCATACATCAATCACTCTTATGACATTGTATTAACATTGGGTTTCCATCGATCCTCATAGTGATCGATGGTTGATCAATAGCTCATAACACATAATTGAACTCATAAAAATAAACTGTAAGTAAACAACATTCTGACACATAGATACACAGAAATCCAAATAATACATATTTCAATTATATACAAACTCAGTTAGAGTCTAAGGCATTTCAGCCTTAGTCACGCATTCTTCTACGATTGCATTGTATTCTCCCACACCCTCTACTCCTCACACAACATATACTCTTTATATAGAAATTTCAAGCGCATGGATTATTTAATATCCACGATTTTTCTCCCTCAATATCTCAAACAAATCCATAAATCTCTCATTATGCATACATGGCAAATAATTATAATTAATTAACCATTATCAGCTCCAGCAATTTAGTTTTTTTTTAACAAACTTTGCCCAGTTTACATTGACTATCTACGTAATCTCCTTTCACATCTTTGGATTCTAATTTTAATAAAACTGCTTGGATGCTCCTGCATCATACTTCCGAGGTACAAAAATTTCTATGACCTCCTGGTCATATGTCTTCATCATCTCTTATCAATTCGACCCACATCCTCTGTGGAATTTCCCTTTGTGATTTTCCCGTAACAGCATTCTTGATCAATTCTACCCACATCCTCTGTGGAATTTCCCTTTCTGAGCTGCAACAAAACCTCTGCAATAGCAAGTCCTCCCTGCTACCAGATACCACACCAAGCTTCTCTCCTCTGAGCCCAGTCTTTCAGCATCTCTCTGGTTCTCTCCTCTCGAACCATTTGAGCACTCCTACTCTAGGCTGCTCCAATATTCTCACTTTCCTCTGCTGCTACCTTCACAAAATATAAAAACCACAAGCTTTACAAATCTTCAACAGAACTGTACCTCTTCTTCTTCTCACCAAAAACTAGTTCTCGCAAGAAATCTTTTCCCGCTTTGATACCACTTTGACGCAGCAAAATTGCATATTCTCAAACTCATAGATCTGTGGGTTATGGGCCCACGATCTGAAAGAAATAATTCATTACGCAGCAACAAAAATAATCCTCATAATCGTGTAAATTCCACTCTTGTATTGTAGTTGGGCGGTAACATTACCACTGCAAAACATTCTGCATTGTATTACGGCTTTGAGAAGTTGTCATTTGCCACACATTCCAGTTAGAGTTTGCCTGTAGATGAGCTTGTATATGGATATTTCTATTCCCAATATGACAGTGCCTATTTGCAATTCGTGTAATATGTCCCATATTTTCTGTCCTAACTTCACATGATTTACACGAGCAGAAACCATTTGAGAAACACATCGAATGATTAGTTATCTAATTTCTACAGAGTTTCTCTTTCACATTACAATAACAAATGGTTTCATAAATTCATTTTGGAAGTTATAATTCACCAATT
This sequence comes from Pinus albicaulis, assembly GCA_034641835.2. NCBI lineage: Eukaryota > Viridiplantae > Streptophyta > Pinopsida > Pinales > Pinaceae > Pinus > Pinus albicaulis. The sequence goes on from CM076574.1 coordinate 1,107,670,152, forward strand.
CCTCGCGTTCTAGGAACTTCATAGCAATTTTCCATAGTGAATCCATTGCAAAAATATCGATGGATAAATTTTGAGAACATCCAATTGTAACAAATAAATCAAAAATTGCATTCCAAATGCGAGACCAAATTAGCCTAAAGTGGTTCATATTATAGTGATCTATCCCAACAATTTTAGTAAGGCTAAAAACCTGAGGATCAGTTGGGAACCATAGCTCCTCCATAGAAACTTTACAAAGTGCCTTTACAAAATCATTGATTGCCTCACTGTTCAACCTTTGGCTTCGCGTGAATATATGATTCATTCCAAGGCTGCCAATCTGTTCACGCATGTTAACTTGGTAACCAAATTGTTCATCTGCTCCGTTGTAACTACTCCTGAAGCATGAACCCCAACACCAGCACTATCATATGATCTTTGTCGATCTTCCTAGTCTCCTTCCAATCCACTGTTTTGTTTTCTATTTACCCAGTTACGATTTCTGCCATCATCCAACACATTCTGGAATAACACATACTGCACATTACTCCATACAGCAATCACTCTTATGACATTGGGTTGCCATCGATCCTCATAGTGATCGATGTTCAATCAATAACTCGTAACACATAATTGAACTCATAAAACTAAATTGTAAGTAAACAAAGTTCTGACACATAGATACAAAGAAATCCAAATAATACATAATTCAATTATATCCAAACTCAATTACAGTCTAAGGCATTTCAGCCTTAGTCACGCATTCTTCTACGATTACATTATATTCCCCCATGCTCTCTACTCCTCACACAACATATACTCTTTATATATAAATTTCAAGAGCGTGGATTATTTAAGATCCACGATTTTTCTCCCTCAATATCTCAAACAAATCCCTAAATCTCTCATTATGCATACATGGCAGATAATTATTATTAATTAACCCTTCTCAGCTCCATCAATTTAATTATGTTTTAACAAAATTTTCCCGGTTTACATTGATTGTCTGCGTAATCTCCTTTCACAACTTTGGATTCTAATTTTAATAAAAGTGCTCGGATGCTCCTGCATCAATCTGATAAGCAAACACAGTGGGTTAAGTGGTTACCTCTCGCTGAATGGTGTTATAACACTTCCTTCCATACTGCCTCAAAAATGACCCCATTTATGGCACTTTATGGATATCATCCACCGTCCATCACATCATCTTTAAGAGAAAATTCTAAGGTTCAAGTAGTGGAAGATCGCATCAAGCATCAACAACAAGTTCTCCAAATTTTAAAGGATAACCTAAATTTGGCACAAAATTGAATAAAACAACAGGCAGATCAACGTCGTAGCGAGACAAGTTTTAATGTAGGTGACTCGGTATTTTTACAACTACAACCATACAAAAAAATGTCTCACAAGCAAGCTAAGAATGATATTAAATTAATGCCAAAGTACTATGGTTCTTACAATGGTACTATGGCATACAAATTGGGGCTTCCTGCTTCTTCGTGAGTGCATCCATTTTTCCATGTTTCATGCTTAAAGAAGGTTATAGGTGACAAACTTCCAATTCAAACAATATTTCCAAAACTTGATGAGGAAGGAAAAATCATATTGGAACCTAAAGTAGTCACGGAAACAAGAACTCGATAGCTAAGAAATCGATCAATTTCAAAGTATCTCATCAAGTGGAAGAACTTACCTACTTAAGATTCTACATGGGAGGATGAGAATTTCATACAGAAGCATACAGAGCTACCCAAGCATTGAGGACAACACTTTTTTGAAGGAGAGGGGAATGTTAGGTCTCTATATTACTAGTGTAGTCCCTTATTGTTGTTAGTGTAGCCCCCTTATTGTTATTGTTGTACACCTGTAACCCCCATATTGTTATTATTGTGCCCTTACATTATTATTGTTAAGTCGACTAGGATTAGATTGTGACCCCATGGAATCCATTATATAGAAGGAGGTTTTGTCATTTGTATCATCCAAGAATTGTTCATTTATGTAATGTAAAGGAGTTTTCCCCCTCGAAGTGGTTTATTTCTAAAGCATTGATCTCTCTTTTCTTCTATTTTTGGAGCTTGTTTCATAACAAAATCAATGAACTTCCTATAATCCTGAAATGGGAGAGAGCCATATTTTGGCAATGTCTTGATTTGAAATTGCAGCCATTGTTCTTAGAGGAAGATGGCATATGCTTTGGATGAATTCCTGCACTAGATTTCCTCCATGGGTAAGCTTTCCATGAATTTGTGCTCCCTTCTGCTGTAGTTTCTCCCTTAGCCTCTAATTCTCTAATTGCACTTGCTCCCTCATGATTGACTCTTTGATTCTTAAGTCAACCATTTCCTCACCTGTTTTCTTCATATTTTCTTCCATGAGGCCCACATCCTTAACTTTATTGGACTTAGCAATTTTCATCCATTTATTAGTTTGACTTCTCTCCTTTTCTAGCTCAAGTAGGATGGGGATGGAAAATGTTTTAGGTATGATTTGGATCTGTTCTTAAAAACTGTTGTAGGACCCAATATCAGGTTGTGGATCAAGCCATTGGAGTTCTTGTGTTCCTTATTCTCTCTCTTCAGGTACTTTTGTTTGTTCCTATAGTAGTGCCTCCTTATCATGTAACAATTATGCCCCTTCTTGTATCAGTCCTTTTTCTTCTTATAGCTAGGAAGTTTCTAGTTGTAATTTATTGGCTTTGTCTTCCCTAGTGGTTGGAATTCTCATGTATGTTTGAGGTTTCTTTCCCTTGTCCTTGAGGGAGGTGACTTCCTCAATTTCCCTCTTCCTCGTCCCAATTCTCCTTCTCGATGACTAATAGATTCTTCAATTGTAATTGGGACTTTTGAAGGTGTCTTAGGCTTCCTTTGTTTTGATCCTAGTGTTATTCCTTCTTTTGAAATATAAGGGGCCTTGCTTGGCCTACCTCCTTTTGGTTTTGATAGGTGTACTAATGGTTGTTGGGGCGGAAGCCACCTCTTTTTATGTATTCCCTTCTAGGTGGATTACTTGTTGCTTTTGTTGTCTCTTCTCCTGAGGTCTAGAGGGCTCCCCTAGGGTCTCTTTTGTTGCTTCTAGTGCCCCCTCTCCCCCCAACCCCATTTTCCTTCTTTCTCTAGTCCCTTCTTCAATATCTTCTTTCTTCTATTTTACTTCTTCCTCATTTTAATCTTCTGCTTTAGTATCAATTTGTTTGGTGGCCTCTCCATGTTCTGTCATATATTAGGCTTGAGTATCAATAAAAGGGTTCCATGTCCATGTCCACAAAATCATTCCATAACACAGGTTTTTTGAGGTGGCTCAAGGAATTCATCAAAATGATCCTAGAAAGATGATGCCATGGTGAGTAATGTATTTTTCTTCCCTTCTCTCACCCTTTGCCTCATTTCAATCATAAAATGAAGGAGAAACTGGGGAATACTGAGCCTATTTGGGATGGGAACTTTTGTCTAGAACCTCAGCTCGTAGAGTAGCCTAAATTGATCGGCATACATAGCACTTAACCTTCCTTCACAAGATATGTATTTTAGGATGTGATAAGCCACTCCATCCCATGGGTAAGGAAAGCTCTCCCTTATAACTCTATTCTTGTCTTCAACCAGCTTTTCTTTAGGGAGGAAGAAATTGTTCTTAGTTGTGATGGATTTTGTCCTATCCTCCTTGCTCCCTTTAATTCCTAGTGGTATTATGGTCACTCTACTAATGATCCATACATTCAAATGGATGGCAAGTCCTCTTACAAACGTGGTGGCATTGTCTTCCCCTTGAGAGTGAAGGGCGAAGGAAAATTCATGGGTTGTCTCATCATCATACCCTTTGAGTTTTTCAAATAACCCCATACATTGGTGGCTTATGAATATATCTATGACAAGTGGATGTTGATGGATTATTTTAGTGTATGTGGGCTCCCTTTTATTGAAACCCCCTCCCATGTTTTCTATTGATGCTTCCCCAAGTGTTCTCAAAGAATTTTCTATGAATGGTTATGTTCTAAGGAGCCTAAGGTTTGAAGACAGAGGTGAGAGGGTTGGTGCTCTTCTTATAGCTAGAGGCAATATAATTGCATGCAAAATTCCAAACAAATTGACTTTTTTTCTACCTTTATTCCCTCATATATAAAAATTTTATTGAAATAAAAATGTAATTTGCAAGGGTTCACTACATGATGTCTATACAAGCATAATTTTTAATCAAATTATCTTAATTCTTTGATCATGGGAGGTGAGGAGAATGCACTAGTTACCCTTACCTAGATTATTTATTCATGGTTGTGGGAGTTTGGAGGAAAATTATTGTCAATTATAACCCTCTTTCACCTCTCAACCTGATCCTGTAGCATTTTTCTGCAACCTTGTAGAAAGTGCTTGTAATCTTATAGCACCTATGATTCGACCCTGTAGCTTCTCTGTAGAACCCTATGGGACCATTGATCGTAGCTAGCTCCACTCTCAATGCCTTAGTGGGCATGTCTTACCATTTTATGAATGAATTTTCAATACAAATGAAATCAAGCTTGTCCTTTTTATTTCTTCTTGTCGTAGTGGGCTCAGCTCGCTTTAGGAGTTGGACCCCACCTACCATCTACATATTTCTTCTTTTGGACCGTTGTCCCCACAACTTGTAATTATCACCTCCTCATTTTTTACTTCTCCCATGTTGCATGGATGTGTGAGTTAATTGCACTTTACTAGCCAATTTTACTAGCCACATCTAGCATACAAAACTCGTTCCTCATTCATTAAAAACATTTTTGAGTTACCATGCACTTAAAGGAAGAGGTGAGGAGTGTCATACTTGTGCCTAATTGATGTCTTCTTGTTGCTTCGATGCTTGCGTGCTACTTCAAGATAATTATTGATCTTCTGGGCTGTGGTGGTGTTATCTTTCATGTTGGTTGTTTCATGCATTGGTCCTTCCTCTTAACAAAATATTTTTGTAGATATTCCCTAATAGGTGTCTGTCTGGTGATGCAAGTTATTCAAGTGATGAATCGATCTACTGTTGTTGGATATGAACAATGACCCTTTAGAATTTCCTCAAGGGTTGTGTAGCTTCCCAAGATAACGTGGTCCTTTAATGCTTCAGGAGGCCTAGTATTCACTTTGGTGTTGCCAAGTGTCTTCAACTATGGTTATGTAGGGTTTGTGCAAAGTGCTACAGGATTAGATCCTTTCCTATAACAATCACACAGACCCCTCCAAAATCACAATATCCTTCATGAAACGCATCCATAGGCTCTAAGAATTCATGGTGAGCACATGGAAAGGGACTGGAAACTTTGATGGTGGTGAAAACCATGGAAGAAGTGGTAAAAATGGATTTTTTTCATGAAAAAAGATTAAATTTTGGATGGAAAAGGGGCTAGATGGTGTGGAAGAGGGATGATGGAGATGTGGTGGACTTATTTTTTCATTCCTATAAGGAAAAAATCAAATCTGACCCCTCTCTCTATGATGATCACAATCATGTAGTGATTTTGGTCAATTCTGTAACACTTCAGTACAATCCTGCAGCACTTCAGGACTAAGGCATAATCGGCTGAGATGGGTTGCCTAATGATGGAGGAAACTTTGGAGATGGATGGAATGATGAAGGACATGTAGATAAATAGATTGGAAAGTGGAGAAGTGGTATATGGAGGTTTATCCCTTTAAATGTGACTATAACCCTGCAAAAACTTGATAACAAAACTAATGTAAGGGCTCCCTTGCTTATGTGTTGCTTTTTCTTCCATTTTTTGTTTTTTGTTGTTTTTTTTTCTCTCTTTTTTGAGACTTGCAGGTTGCCTCCAAAGAATTTTTCAATCTAAAGGCATGCCCCAAGTGCCTCAAAGGAGGTTTTCGCTTAGGTATATTTTCATTTATTTTTTACCTCCTTTTTTTTTTGCTCTTGGGTTGCCTCATAGATATTTTCAGCCCTAGAGTTGGCCTCAAGTGCCTCATAGAGGTTTTCATCTAGGACCTTTTTATTTTACCTTTTTTCTTCTTTTCTTTTTTTGATAAAAGTCTAGATGAACTGAGACTTGTAAGGCCCCTAATTACTTTCAACTCCTTACTTATCAAGTTGGTGAAATCCTCCTTTGGCAAAGGCTTTTTGTACAAGTTTAATCGATAACCATTAACAAGCAATGGAATACCTTACTCATCAATTTTTCTTATTTGTATAGATCCATTCTCATGTCATTTTTGCACTAGATAGGGGCCCAAACACCTTATTGTATTGCATTCGACGCATGGGTGGACGAAATACATTGTGCTATATAGGAGAAGTTGATTTCCTACAAGCAAGTAATAGGTCAATTGGTTTGTTAGATTATTAGTTGAACAACATAACATGTAGTAAAAAAAGTAAAGAACATAGCATGCTACAATAAAGGAGAAACAAAAAACAAAATACTCATGTGCAATGACAAGCTCAATCGAGTCAGACACACTAATAATCCAAACGGAGAACTCTTCCCCTTTTATTAGTTGTTGATGGTATAAGAGAATATTATGCTAAATCACTTGCAATGAAACCTTAGAGCTATGGAGCTCTAATATTAAAGGCAAGGAGGTCTCTTCCCTTTAAGCTTCTTACAAGCCTCTCTCTCTCCTCGACGGATGGTAGAATAATGGACACTCGGTGAACTTCTTCTCTTGGATTGAGGTGTTGGATGGCCAACATCTAAATCCTTCCACTCCTTGCTACTTGGACAACACAATGTTGGTTTTCTCTCAAGAAATTTCGTCAGCATAACAATGTGTTCTCCTGTTCTTCTTCCCATGGCAGCCTTTTATAGGAAAATTTCAAATTTTCCTTCCCTCTCTTGGTACAATATGGATGTTGACACAAGAGTGAGAGTTTGATTCCATTGTGTGTTGCACTTAAGGCCTCAAGGTGGCTCCAAGGTGGTTGTACTTGGCTGGCTTGAGTGGGAATCTTCTTCTTCAAGTGTGCCAAGTAATCTCGGATCGTGACTTTCCGCCATACCCAGGACCGCATGGCTATCTAAGGGATAGTCATGATGATCTTCACTATTATCGAAGAAAATGTCACACGGATCATTTAGGGTCAGTGCTTTCTGTGCGCTATTTGATAAATTTTCCTGCTTGACCTTAGGAAAAGTTAAAATTTTCAGATCCTGTAATGTATTTCTTCCATGTAAATCCTTATTTGTACCTTATACTCTAATGTCTTTTGCTTGTACGATTTTCCAGTGATAACAATTGCCCCTAATGTATGAGGTCTAGGAAGAACTGTATAGTTGAAATACATTATAGTTTCTTTTATGTATAATTCGTTTGAGAGAGAGAGAGAGAGAGTAACTTGTGTGAAACATAAGGTTGGAGATCCCTTGTTGTGAGTAAAATAGGTACCATGTTATGTTGGAAACCTGCAAGAGATAAAATAAATACAATATTTCTACGAGGCGGGCATGTCCCATGCTCATGATGCTTTGGCTAGTTAAAGCTTGTCTGACAGATAAAGGTTCTATCTGTGTCACTTGTGTGGTAGTGACCTATTGTTTGGTTGGTGATGACGGTTGTTGATGCCCTCAGGGGCAGTTTTTCTTTGGCAGTAGGTTTAATTTAGTGCCCACATGCATAATCTTGGTATGGCATGTTTTTAGAGTAAATTCTCATTGTATGTGTTATCACTGGAAAATCGTACAAGAAAAAGACATCATGAGATGTCAAGCAGAAGGGTTTACAGGGCTAAGAAACATTAGAGAATCTGGAAAATTTAAAAATCTCTAAGGTCAAGAGGCAAAATTGTCAAATTGCACACAAAAGACACAGGCAAAGTGCACTCTGCACGCATTTTTCTTCGATAGTCGCACAGGTCTCCGCGGCTTTCCCTCAATAAGTTGCGCGGTCCTAAGTATGGCAGAAGGTCACCATACGGGACCAATTGGCACACTTCAGAAAGAATATTCTCCACTTGTGGCCGCCCAAGGATAGCCGCCTAGAGCCACCTTGAGACCTCAAGTGAGAACACAATGGAATCAACCACTACTCTTGTGTCACTATTCACAATTGTACCAAGAGAGGGAAGAAGCATTTGAATTTTGCCTATAAAACTCCACCATGAGAAGAAAAAAATGACAACACATTGTTATGCTGGCCAAATTTCCCATGAGAAAACCAATAGTGTGTTGTCCCAGCAGCAATAGAGTGAAGGGATTCATTTGTTCGCCATCCAACATTTCAATCCCAAAAGAGAAGTTCACCAAGTGTGTGGCATCCATTCACTCGTTCGGGGAGAAGAGAGAGGCCTGTAGACCAGCTCAAGGGGAAATCCCTCCTTGCCTTGGGTATTAGAGCTCCATAGCTCTAACGACTCACTGCAAGTGTGTAACATTCTACTACTTCTTTACTAATAGCGGCTAATAAGAGGGGATAAGTTCTCTATTCGGATTATTAAATCATTTGACTCAATTAATCTTGTGTTTATGTTTTGTTTTTGTTTTGTTTCCTCTTCTTGTTTGTAGCATGCTATGTTCCATAAACTAGTTTTTCTACATGTTAGTATGTTTCCACTAACCATCTAACAACTCTTTTTTCCCTATGACCATTGCTTGTAAGTGAGAAATTACTCCTATCAAGTACTGGTGTTTTAGTACACTTGTGCACGAAACACACCAACAGAGTATGCATGGGTTTCTGACTGGGGACCTTCCCGTCTAAGAATTGCTAAAACAGATGCTTATGATGGCACAGGTCTTCGAAAAATTTCGACAAAGTGCAACGGTTGTGAAGTACGATACCATCTTGACATGAAATCTTAAGTTGTAGTCGAATGTCAAGAAAATCGATGACATCAATGGGCAACGTTGACTCCCATAGTGCCATCCTAGAATGCCCCTATTGAGATGAGGATCCATCGAAGGTACTGCCTCCTTATTAGAAAAGGGTTGTTAGGGTATCTGATGTAGCAAGCGGGGTGTGATAGGTTAACATAGGCATGATGACGAGAAGTGGTTGTAACTAATGATGGGAGTTTAGCGGCCCAAGGTTGAAGCTTGTAAATGCAAATGGCAGCAGTCATAAAAATTTCTGGTGAGGAAAACCCTGGGGTCGATAGGATGTCCAGGGTGGGTATGTGGTTGTTATGAGTGTCATGGTGGGGTTGGGTAAAGAATGCGAAGCTCCAACCAAGAGTGATTAGGGATTGCTTCCAGGTGAGAAATATGGATGGATGGGTGGGATTGTTCTCCTAAAAAATATTTGTACACTTTCCAAGGTAATATAGAATGGGTTTGGATGTAAAAGCATGGAGACAGGTGCCCCATTAAACATGAAAATGATCACTCACTGATGATGTGAGGAGGGTATTTTTGGCTGAGGGTGGGGGGGCCATTGGTTAGTCTCGATGCGAGGGTGGTGAAGTGGATTAAAAGTGTCACATATGGGCTATGTTGATGGGGGTGCGGTAGACCAAGTGCGAGATGTGGAAATGTGTATTCAATCAGCTTATGAGAATGGTAGCCTAGGAAAGGGGTTTTATCATGACATGGTAAAACTTGACTTGATGTATGATGGATGAAATGAACATGAAGTGCTTCCCAGACTTAGATGTTATGGCCATGGCACCATGTTCTTGATGTATGTTCTACTTGAGTGATGGATGCCATGGAGAGTGAGGCTCTACCGACCGAAAAGAATATTGATCATGTGCAAGGTGGGATGATGATAAACATGGTTAGGTGACTGGACCCTATGATTGATTCTTATGTATAAATGATGTCAGGATATGCAAAGCTTCTTTGGGGAGCCTATCATGCTGGGGGTAGAATGATACCTGCTCTTGTACCTTCAGTGGTTGGGGCAATAGGTGATTTGTCATGCCTGTAACACCTGCAACCAATACCCCAAGTGAAAGCATCTTTTCTATTCAAATATATTGAAAATGACGTTTAATGGAAAGTGATAAGAGAGGGCGTACCTGTCGCAACTGAAAAATTATTTTTTCTGAGGTGTGGATGTGTGAAGCCTACTTTAGACGCAATGAGGTGTTGATCACTGTGTTGCTTTTATTTTTGCAATTGGTGTTAGAAAATTATGTATTATGGAGCAATGCAACACATAAAATATGAGGAAAATACAAGCACATAAAACACATAAAACCAGAGAGACACAGATATACGTGGTTCACCCAGTTTGGGCTACGTCCACCCCGAACATCCAGTCCTTCCTTTCTATTATCCAGCAAAAATGAAGAGATAAACCCTACAGTAGATCCATTGTAATATCCTCTATTCTCTCTCACAGTCTCCCTATCTATTTCCCGCTCAGAGAATACACATGTAAAAATACACAGCCGTAATACAATACCCTCATACAAAGAGAGAGATTTCCTTCTAGGGAAAAAACCCCTAAACTAAACATAACTCCTACCGTCAAATCATCCACCTAATGAACGGCCCAGATTGACTAGATATTACTATACTTTTACAAGGCAATTTTACATATGTTTTTAGCTTCGGGGGCGCTGCCCCTGAAACCCCCGCTGGGGGACCGCTGGCCCTCGAGCCCCCAAGCCGAGGGGTCAGCCCCCCTAGACCCCATGGGGGGGACAAGTCCCCTCCGCACCCCCCCGCTACAAGGGTGTACAGTTTTCCTGGGGTATACATCCAACTAAAACAAGGATCTTTGAATCAAGATGAAAATCAGGCTCCACACCCAACAATTCGACGTTTTGAGCTCCCGTTATGGTCTATCGAATAATTCAAAAAAGGGCGATATATGGGTCAATATGGATCATTTCAGTTCATTTGTGTTGTTTGAGAGCTATGAGGTTAGAGCTTAGCCCCTACTACCGAGCCTTTCTTCTCGTTGTGATCATCTTGTGTACTCAGGATTCGCGTTGTCAGTGCCTAGTAGGGCCCTGAATGTCCTGTGATTTATTTTTTCCAGGTTTGTCTAGGGGGAGGGGGTCTGTACAAATTAGGTTTGTACAAATACCTGCCTCTTTTTAGCCTTGATTGTGCAGGTGATCGAGGCACAAGCACATGGACCTCGCAGGGAAATAAAATTTCCTATGAGGTTTTCGCGCATGGCTAATTCTTTGGGGAAAGAATCACACATCTATTCTAGACACAGACGTGCGAACATCACACCTGTGTAAAAAACAGGCTCAATGATGAGCCAAGAAATTTTTTTCCTTAAAATTTTTTATTTTTTGGTTTTTTCGGTCATTAATTTGGTTATGTTTGGTGACAGGATGTTGTGGCGTGAGCGTGATTGCCCTAATTTGTGCATTGTTGTGGCACAGGATCTCAATGCACGGAGGCTCCTAGCATAGTGGGGCCTGCTCAAGTTCTTGAAGAACGATATCCTGAGATCTCAGGATAGCCTGCTTTGTTTCCTGGTCCACTGCTGGAACAGGAGATGGAAGGTGATGGTGCTGTGGTAGAGATGTCACTGGAAGTGGTAGGGACAAATGTGTACTTTGTGATCAGCTTGTTTTCGCAAGGTGAGGCGCTACCACACCCACTCCGCCTGGGAGGGTGAGTATCTAGTGTTAGGTGGAGCATCATTGTGGCGGTGCACCTCTTTCTCAGGGGTGCATCCTTATTGCATCGGTGACTGACCTAGCTGAGCGGTGTGCCCTAGCGATGATAGTTCTTTTGACAGGGTCATCGTCACCCAAGAGGGTGTCAGGACCATAGATTAGTGTCTTGCATCGGCTCTGGGCCAGTCATTTTTACGATTGGGCACACCATGTATACAATGGCATGGTGACGCAGCTGGGGAAGGCTCGGGGAGGATCCAAAGAGTTCACATATGCAAGCATCCTTTACAGTATTATGTTTGAGAGGGTGGTGATGCTGTGACCTATTGCAGTAGTCCCTATTAGTCCTTGTCGAGATCCTTGGATGCAGCAGTGGGTGCCTGTGATGTCTCGTGGTGAAGGAGGAGAGGTGGGTCGCTATTGGGATGCGACCATGGAGGCGTGGTTCTAGGCGAACCCACAGTTTTGTATGGATTGCCCATACACCGGGATGGATTTCCTAGGGGAATCCAGATATGGGTCTCCCTGCGGGTTATGTGTGGGGCACTTTAGGTATGACGTTTTTGATTTTTTCTGCATTTTTTAGTATTTTATGATGTGTATATTTATATGTATATTGTGGTGACACTAACACTATCTTTGTTTCTCTTGCAGATGTGGGAGCGGTTGGGTGTTTGATTGCCCGCTTGGTGGGGCATCAGCCATTAAGGTGGGTTCCAAGTGGAGCTGCTCAACCCCAGGTTGGGGGGCAGGGTGATGGGGCTCGACCTTCAGGGGAGGGTAGTAGTGCGGCTGCTACCGGGGATGCTTCTCTTCTTTCTCGCGCTAAGGCGCGAGTAGCGGTGGTTGAGGAGTAGCTAGCTGCTTCTAAGGCTCGGTCCACAAACTTAGCCGACGCTTGGAGTCGGGTGGAGAGGTTGACCCGGGGCATGCCAACCCAGGGTTTTGTGGATGACATAGACGACACATGGCTCGAGGTGTTGATGGCTAGAGAGAGGGCATATCATCCAACACTGCACTGTATGGCACTTTCTATTTTGGCTTTTGCACCTGTATTGACACTGAGTGTAGCTGTGGGTCTAGAGGACCCACCTAGTGGGGCTCAGCCCTAGAGATGTTATGTATCTAAGGAAAGCACCCATTATGAGGATGCTTCCCTTATTTTTTTATGACATGTATATATATATTTTTAGTTGACTTGCGGGTCAGAGACATGACTTGTGTATTTTGACTCACACATATTTTTTGATATATATATGTGAGATGTGTATTTTTTCAGCTCTTGATGATGTGTCTATGGTTATTTTGTTTGATGGATGTTGTGTACCTTATATGGAGATCTATTTGTTATGTTTTTCTTTTCTTTTCTATGGATTATGGCTTATACAATATGCATTCCAGTCTAGAATGTGATTAGCTATGCGATCAACTGTCTGGTTTTGATTTCGTGGTATATGTGTGAATGTAATATGATCAAAATGATGACTTAATCTTTGTGCATGCAAATCTTTCTAAATAGTTGATAATCTCGTACTTCAAATTCTTGGTTTAACTACGAAACCATTAGCTGGGAATTAAGGTAGATATGCAGATGGTGAATGCCTTGGTTGAAGGCATCGCTCTCATCTTGATGTAATATTCCCAATTAGCAATGGCTAATTAGAATATTTGATTTGGTCAATTTTTCCCTATGTAGTTAGATTATAAATAAAAGTGAGCCAAGGGGGCCAAGAGACCACGTAGAGAGGGGGCCCACGTAGACCACATGGAGGGGCTGCGCAGGGAAAGTTCAGTGCGTAGCAAAGGGAGGCTACGTTGGAGGAGGTGGGCCTTAGGGCTTTAGAGAGGCCAACGCTATATCAAGAGGAGAGCCTCCTCATTTTGGATTCATTCGAGTTTATGCATTTGGAGTTGGTCATTACGAATTTGAGCATGCTGGCCGTTTAGTCTGTCTATAGCACTGTTTAGTGCATTGAGTGTCTCCGTTCAGATATCTCACCCTCAGCCCCGAGAGACTTCAAGTGCTCGCTCGGGTGAGGCATTCCCATCAGTATTTCGCAGGAGGATCGAGTTGCAGCATTTGTGGAGGAGCATTGCATCTATTGACTGCGCAGTCCTGAGAGGGAGGACCCAGATTATATTGGGGGAGCTCCGATGGGGTATTCTTTTGGAGGATTTTGGTCAGGAGATCAAGCAGGGGGGCAGACCTTGCCTACTAGAGACTTTTGGTTGAGCAAGAGATCATATTTTTGAGGATTCCGGTCAGTCTCAACGTGGCTCTTGGGAGGATAGCGTAGATCCTCAAGGGTGGTATTTTCGGAGGTTGTCCATTCCAGAAATGTTGTCTGGGATTTTCTGGGTTTTGTGAGTAGAGGTTGATTCTAGAGTTTCAACTTATTCCAAGTAGGGGAGCAGCCCCATATATTCATCTTGTTCCAGCAGCAGCAGCTACACGGCAGTTTCCAGCAGCTTGTACGCAGATCAGAGAACAGCCATTCCAGCAGCATTCTGAGAGTATTTCTTAACTTGCCTTGTGCAGGTTTAGATGCCATCACTCTGATCACCTATTGTACTCACTTATATTTATTAGTATAATAAAATGGCTCAGCATTCTCTCTGCATTCCTTGAGTATCTGTTACATGTTCTATATATATGTTATTGTATGCTTGCACTACTATTATTTTTCTCCTCGAGCATTCCAATTTCTATACCACTTGGTGTGTTTTCCCCATACTCTTAGACAGAGTCTAGAAAGGACCAGATAACCTCCAGATATCACCCTCTTTTCAGAGGTGAAATATCTGGTAAATTCCCTCCCATTCCATATCTGGTTGGAGTTTTCCTGTGTTTTGGAGATATCCCTGAAAGGGGATATTACAGTGGTATCAGAGCATAGATCTGGCTCAGCCTGTGGAGCTAGTTGTCTATGACACCGAGAGAGAAACCCTACATCTGCCACAGAGGTAGGAAGTACAGAGATATTGAGCGTAGGTTGGAGAAAACCTATGGATAGGGGGATTGCGTTCAAGTGGTGGACGCAGAACAGGAGGAGCATGTGGTAGACGCAGAGCAGGGAGAGTCGATGGCGAATGATAGCGACGCAAAAAAATTTTGGGAAGCACTCCTCAGATCAGTGCAAGATCTGGCAAAGCAGATAGAGGTGATAGGTTAGAGATTTACTGCTATGAAGGCTAGACAGCATGAAATCCCAAGGGATTTCCAGGTTGGTGAGGGGTCGGGCACATCCCACCATTTGCAGGAGCAGGTTGCCACTCTGCACCAGGCATCACATGCCCCCACTTGTTCCACTATGACCACTTTTATGAGTGCAGACATTGGGGCAGGAGCACAGGAGGAGCCAGAGCCTGGCCACATAGGTGGTTATTTTGCTGAGTACCAGGCATATGGGCAAGAGTTCAGGGATGCCCTTTTATTCAGAGACTTTTTTCAGCTCAAGCGGGACAGCAGACCCCACGACCATCATAGAGGGCACCGTCATTATCGTGATGGAGACACCCAGCGTACAGCGAGCTGATTCCATTTTCCTACGTTTGATGGTTCATCAAACAGTTCGGCAAAGTCTTGGGTGGAGAAGCTGGATATATATTTCCAGCTCAATGAGATGGCAGAGACGGAGGCCATCAAGGTGGCCACGCTGCATTTGGATGGTGAGGCTCGGGACTGGTGGTTACACTTGGGCATTCCACCGTGACCACCTATGCCGAGTTCACTCGGAGACAGATAGAGAGGTTTGACTGGAGGAATCCGGAGGAGCACTTTGTTGAGCTGACGAGGCTCAAACAGACCGGGAGTCCTGAGACGTATATTGCAGATTTCCTGAGGATTTCAGTGATGGTGCTATATCTATCCACAGCACGGATGATCTACATGTTTTTTGAGGGGTTAGCAGAGCCACTTCGGGGTCTAGTCAGGTCCACTAGACCAGCCACACTCCAGGATGCCATTGGCAGGACTTGGGATTTGCAGGATGCCTTACCCAGGACCAGGACACCCTACCCCCAGAGATAGGCTTTCCAACCAAAGGGGAAGGATGTGAGGATTCTGCCTCCAAAGGGGAATCAAGGTAGAGTATAGCTAGATGATGATGCCCGGAGGGAGTTGAAGAAGAAGAGGTTGTGCTTTACCTGTCAGGAGACGTGGGCACCAGGACACATATGTGTTGTTGGAAAAGCACATTTTATCGAGGTCTTCTCCGAGAGCAGCGGGGAAGAGGATGAGTATGAGGATGGGGAGGCAGGAGACAGTCAGATAGAACAGGACCATTTGCTACCTCCACCTCTAGGATCAGGAGGTGTAGTTTTTGCACCCACAGGAGGGACCCTTGCAGGATTGCGAGGAGTACCAAATTATTTGATGATGTGTGTCCGAGGGACAGTGAGGGGGCAGCAAGTTTCAGTTTTAGTAGACAGTGGGGCAACCCACAACTTCATTGATGCCCATATGGTTGAGCAGAGGGGCATACCAACAGAGAGCTTCGATGGATTTTTAGTGTTGGTCCCAGGAGACTAGATGATGCAGTGTGCCAGGTATGTTCTAGAGCTGGCTGTGACGATGGGTACCTACACAGTGACCGACCACTTTTTCATGGTCAACATACCAGATACCAATGTGCTATTGGGTGTACAGTGGCTGATTACTTTGGGGAAAGTCACCACAGATTGGGAGGCCTTGGAGATGGAGTGGGATGATAAGAAGACCGGGAAGCATGAGAAGATACATGGGATGCACACTTACCCACCTCAGACTGTTTCATCTCACCGGATGGAGGCAGACTTCCGAAAGGGAGACATAGAGTGGGCAGTTGAGTTTCGGGTATCAGAGGCAAGGACTATCAGGAAGACAGTTCATCCGGATATACAGGCCATCCTTGACAGGTATGATACGGTATTTGGAGAGATACCACTAGGATAGCCACCAGATCGGGGGTTTGAGCACACTATTGAGCTTGAGAAGGGCATCCAGGCCATTATTACCACACCCTATAGGCACCTCAAGGCCTATCGGGATGAGATTGAGCGGGCCATCCAGGAGTTGTTGGCTCTTGGACATATTCAGCCTAGCACCAGTCCTTTTGCTTCTATGGTGGTGCTGGTGAAGAAGAAGGATGACACATTGAGAACGTGCATTGATTACAGAGCCCTGAATAAGAAGACCATGAAGAACAGATACCCCATACCGCGGATTGATGAGCTGATGGATGAGTTGAGAGGAGCACAGTTCTTCTCAAAGATCGATTTGAGATCTGGGTACCACCAGATTCGCGTGAGGGAACAGGACATTCCCAAGACCGCTTTCAGGTGCCATTACGGCCACTTTGAGTTCTTGGTTATGCCTTTTGGGATAACCAATGCCACAACTACTTTCTAGTCTTGCATGAACCATATCTTCCGCAATCATCTGAGGAAATTTGTGTTGGTATTTTTCGATGATATACTGATATATAGCAGGACTTGGGAGGAGCATCTCCAACACATCGAGGCAGTGTTGCATATCTTGGAGGAGCAACAGTTTAATGCTAAGCTCTCCAAGTGTGAGTTTGGGTTGACGGAGATGTTGTATTTGGGACATATCATAGGAGTGGACGAAGTGAGGGTCCACGAGGAGAAGATCAAGGCCATCAGAGATTGGCCAGAGCTGAGAAACGTGATGGAACTTCGAGGATTTGTTGGCATCTGCACATATTACAGGAAGTTCGTTAAGATTTTCTCTCAGCTTGCTACACCCCTTACAGATTTGACGAAAAAGGGGGCATTCAGTTGGTCAGATACAGCGCAGCGGGCCTTTGACAGGCTCAAGGAGGTTATGAGCAGCTACCCAGTGCTTGCATTTCTAGATTTCATGCAGCCTTTTCTTTTGGAGTGTGATGCGTCGGGAGAGGGGATCGACGCAGTTTTGATGTAGGGAGGCCACCCTATAGACTATGAGAGTCGGAAGCTCCTTCCTCATGAGCGGTTGTATCCTATATACGACAAGGAGATGCTGGCCATTATGCATGCATTGGCCAAATTTTGGCAGTACTTAGTGGGTAACAGGTTCAAGGTGAGGACTGATCACAAGAGCCTCAGGTTCTTTTTGGAGCAGAAACAGCTACAGGAGAGGCAGCAGAAGTGGATCAGCAAGATCCAAGCTTATGACTTTGACATTGAGTATGTCAAGGGGAAGAACAACGTGGTAGCCGATGCACTTTCACGTAGGCCAGCCACGTTGTCTCTGATGAGCTTGGATACAGATTGGAGGGCTCAACTCTTGGTGGAGTACTCCAAGGACAAATTTGCCTGTGAGGTTCTGGATGGTCAGGTGATAGATGACAGATATAGGGTGATAGATGAGATCATACACTATAGAGATAGGATATTCTTGAATGAGGGCTCCCAACTCAAGAAGAAGATACTTCAGGCGTCACATGACTCACCATTGTCTGGCCATCAGGGGTTTACCAAAACCTACTGGGCCATCAGAGAGAGGTTCTCATGGAAGGGCCTCAAGGAGGATGTGCTCCAGCATATCAGAGAGTGCGAGGTTTTCCAGAGAAACAAGGGGGAGATGAACCATCCCGCGGGCTTGTTGCAGCCTCTTCCCATTTCGGAGGGGAAATGGGAGAGAATTTCGATGGATTTCATCACAGGGTTGCCCATGGTGCAGGGAAAGGATTGTATATACGTCGTCGTTGATCGGCTGATGAAGTACGCACACTTTTTCACCATATCCACACACTATTCAAAACCACATGTGGCAGCGCTGTTCTTCAGAGAGATCTTCAAGTTACATGGTCTTCCCAAGACCATCATCAGTGATAGGGACAGCCGCTTTATGGGCAGATTCTGGAAGGAGCTTTTCCGGCTGGTGGGGACGGAGTTGACACCAAGCACCAACTACCACCCACAGACAGATGGGTAGACATAGATAGTTAACAAGTGGCTGGAGGGCTACTTGCGTAACTATGTTAGTGGGCAACAGAGAGCGTGGCTGAAGTGGCTGCATCTAGGGGAGTACTGCTACAACAACACACATCACATGTCCATCGGTATGTCTCCGTTATATGCTTTGTATGGATACCATTCTTTATCTTTTACTGATGTGATTTTTGGTGTTAGCAAGGCTCCAAGAGGCAAATATTGGATCCAAGAGAGTTAGGACATTCTCCGAGCTCTCAATGATAACATGGCTACAGCGCAGAACCAGCAGAAGCTGTATGCCGACAGGGGGCAGATGGAGAGAAAGTTTGAGGTAGGAGACTTTGTCTACCTACATTTACAGCCATACCGACAGTCGTCACTGAAGCAGAAGGGAGCTGAGAAGCTCAAGCCCCATTTTTATGGGCCATACAGGGTGATATGCAGGGTTGGACAGGTTGCTTATGAGTTGGAGCTGCCCCAAGGCAGCAAGATTCATAACATTTTCCATGTATCATGCCTGAAGAAGGCATTGGGGCAGCAGGTGACAGTGATAGAGGAGCTACCGCCTACAGATGATGAGGGGCATTTGGTGTTACAGCCTGAGGCCATTATTGATACTAGGGAGAGGCAGCTGCGAAACTGGACAATCCAGGAGTTCTTAGTGAGGTGGAAGAATTTTCCAGATGAGAATGCTACTTGGGAGAGTGAGAAGATCTTGCAGCATCCATCACTACAGTTGCTTAGGGTCAAGAAACATTTTCTGGGGGAGACTGTAATATTCCCAATTAGCAATGGCTAATTGGAATATTCGATTTGGTCAATTTTGCCTTATGTAGTTAGATTATAAATAAAAGTGAGCCAAGGGGGCCAAGAGACCACGTAGAGAGGGGGCCCACATAGACCATATGGAGGGGCTACGTAGACCAAGTTGAGTGTGTAGCAAAGGGAGGCTACGTTGGAAGAGGTGGGCCTTAGGGTTTGAGAGAGGCAGAGCCTCCTCATTTTGGATTCATTCGATTTTATGCATTTGGAGCTGATCATTATGGCTTTGAGCATGCTGGCTGTTTAGCCTATCTGCAGCACTGTTTAGTGCATTGAGTGTCTCCGTTCAGAGATCTCAGCCTCAGCCCCGAGAGAATTCAAGTGCTTTCTCGGGTGAGGCATTCCCATCAGTATTTTGCAGGAGGATCGAGTTGCGGCATTTTTGGAGGAGCATTGCATCTATTAATTGCGCAGTCCTGAGAGGGAGGACGCAGTCCATATTTGGGGAGCTATGGTGGGGTATCCTTTTGGAGGATTTTGGTCAGGAGATCGAGCAGGGGGACAGCCCTTGCCTACTAGAGACTTTTGTTTGAGCGGGAGGTCATATTTTTTAGGATTCCAATCAGTCTCAACGTGGCCCTTGAGAGGATAGCGTAGATCCTCAAGGGTGGTATTTTCGGAGGTTGTCCATTCCAGAAACGCTCTCTGGGCTTTTCTGGGTTTTGTGAGTAGAGGTTGATTCCAGAGTTTCAACTTATTTCGAGTAGGGGAGAAACCCCATAAACTCATCTTGTTCTAGCAGCAGTAGCTACACGGCAGTTTCTAGCAGCTTGTACGCAGATCAGAGAACAGCCAGTCGAGCAGCATTTTGAGAGTATTTCTTAACTTGCCTTGTGCAGGTTTAGGTGCCATCACTCTGATCACCTATTGTAATCACTTATATTTCCCAGTATAATAAAATGGCTCAGCATTCTCTCTGCATTCCTTGAGTATCTGTTACATGTTCTATATATATATGCTATTGTATGCTTGCACTACTATTATTTTTCTCCTCGAGCATTCCAGTTTCTATACCACTTGGTGAGTTTTCCCCATACTCTTAGACAGAGTCTGGAAAGGGCCGGATAGCCTCCAGATCTCACCCTCTTTTCAGAGATGAAATATCTGGTAAATTCCCTCCCAGTCCATCTCTGGTTGGAGTTTGCCTGTGTTTTGGAGATATCCCTGAAAGGGGATATTACACTTGATGACTGCGTCATATTCTGCCTGATTATTGGTGGCTACTCTGATGCAGACTTTGTTAGTGAATAATGGTGATCGATCATGGTAGTAAATGGCCCAGGTGTCTACTGCTATATTTTGAGACCATCGCGATGCTCCATCCGCAAATCCAAAATAATGTAGGGGGGAATTATCCATCTATGACACTAGAGAAATTTTTTAGAACAAGTCTGCGATGATTATAATCATCGAAAAACAAATTTTGCTACATGCATATTATCTCTAGGGTTGAGGCCTCCTACCCTTTATGGGTAAATTTTTTTGAGGTAGAGCCCATTGACAGGGTTAGCTAGGCATGTATCATTGGACTCTAACAGGATGTATGCCCCGTTGAGGAGGCAATGTTTTATGACGTAGGGACATTTCCATAGTGTTTCAAACTTCCTGGGTCCTAGGGCCTTTTCCGCAACATCGTAGTGAAGGGCTAACTCTCCCTCAGTAAATGAGTGAGGGGTGATGTTGCGATCGAATGATGCTTTTACCCATTTTTTTATGGGCCTCGTTATGTTGGAGCGACTGTCGTCGATTTTCATCGACGAGTTCTAGTTGTAACTAATCGTTGTTCTAAAGGTTGGGTATCATCGGGGAGTTCAATGGCAGCGTGCAAGTTGGGGATTTCACATTCAATGGGAATCGTGACTTCGACCCTGTATACTAGTTGGAAGGGTGTGAATCCTGTTGAGTTTTTAACTGCTATGTGGTATGCCTACAGGGCAGAGAAAACCATTTGGTGCCAGTTTGTCTTATGGCTATTCACCATACGCTCTAACATTGTTTTGAGCACTTTGTTGACAACTTCTACCTGTCCATTGGACTGAGGATAGTATGGTGATGTGAATTCGTTTGTGAATCTTAGGTGGTGAGACAACTCCTAGAATATTTTGTTTTCGAAATGCTTTCCATGATCAAAGACTAACTCTTTCAGCACACTGAACCATGCGATGACATGGTTGAACAGAAATCGTGTCATGGTTTCTGTCATGTTGTCATATGTGGGCACGGCTTCTTCCCATTTAATGAAATAATCGGCGACGATGATGATGTATTTGTGGTTCCTAGACGACGTAGGGTTGCAAGTCATTAAGTCGATCCCCCATTTGCAGAAGGGACCGGCTACAATGACCGAGTGTAAAGGAGCGAGAGGTGCTTTTGCCTTGTGAGCGAAGCATTGACATTGCTCGTATCTTTTGACTGTTGTGATGTAATCGCAAAATAAGGTGGGCCAAATTATCCTGCCCGCAGAAATTTTTTGGCCATATCCATTCCTAAGAGGTGGACACTGCAAGCTCCACTATGACAGTCATTGGGGGCTTGCTCAACTTGGTTGTGCATGAGGCATCGGCGTAGGATGGTATCGATGCCTCACCAATAAAGGACGTCTCCCTTGAGGAGGTATAGGGGGGCCTAGTGGTGTATGCGCCTTCGGTCGTCACGTTTGATATTTGGATTGAAGTTTTGGGTTCGTAGAAATAAGAGGATATCACCATACCAAGGATCATTAGTCATCACTAGAAATATGTTCGTCCAGTAGTGAGTCATTGACTGGGGATCCTTTGGTCTGACTTGGAAGGTCAATGATGAACTCAGCTAATATCAAAGATTTCTTGCTCTTGGGGGAGCTGAATTTTAAGTTAAACACCTACAGTATGACTACCAAATGAGCATATTTGTGGTTCATCAAACGGCGGGTCAGCAGGTATCTCATGGGGTTAATAGATGCGACGAATATTGTAGTCCGCAAGATAATGTAGTGTTGAAGCTTCTAGACTATGTGTATTAGAGCTAGGGAAGTTTTCTCTTCAGATTCATACCCTAAAGGAGGGACTGATAAGTTTTTACTTATGTAATAAATTACGTGTTCTTTACCATCGAGACTGTCTTAGATTAACACCCTCGCTAAGGTGGTTTTTGATGCTGACGTATATAGGGTGTAATATTTGTCGTAATTTGGTGGGCTAATGAAGGGGCTAAAGATAATGCGTCTTTCAGTGCCTGAAACGATTTTTGGGCTTGATCATCCCACTTGAATGGGATATCTTGACAGAGAAGGCATAGGAATCCCTGCGCGCAAGTGCTGTAATCTGGGACAAAGCGTTTCAGAAAATTGGCTTTCCCCTACAAACTTTGGAGTTGCTTGAGGCTTTGTGGTGGTGGCACCTCTTTGATAGCTTGGAATTTGAGGGGGTCCACTTTGATCCCTACTTGGGACACTATAAAACCTAAAAGTCAACTTGTATTGACGCATAAGACACACTTGAGAGGGTTCAAGCGTAGGTTGTATTGTCGACATCTTTGGAATACCAACCATAAATCTTCTAGATGATCACTTCGCTTCTTGGATCGAACAGTGAGGTCATCCAAGTAAGCGAGGATAAGGTGGGCTAGGTCATGGAAGATATAGTTCATGGCCCGCTAGACAGTGGCTCTGATGTTTTTAAGACTGAATGGCATAACTTGGTATGCGAAAGTGCCCCACGGGGTGGTGAATGCAGCCTTGTATCAATTGGTATGTCGAATTTGAATTTGGTTATAACTTGAGAAGTCATCCATGAAGGAGTGGACCTCGTGTCTAGTGCAAGCATCGACGACTTGGTCGATGAACAGGGTAGGGTAGTTTCCTTTTGGACAAGCTTTGTTCAGTACAGACGCGAATGGTGCCCTATTTTTTCATGATGGGAATAGGGTTGGAAACCCATGATGTGTAAGTTATGGGGTAGATAAACCCAGCTTTGTGAAGCTTTTCAATTTCTTGCTTAATTGCTTCTGCTTTAGATGGGTGTAACTGACGTTGTTTCTGGCATACCAGTGGTATGTCGGGAAAGGTGTCAATATGGTGCTCTACGATAGTGGGACTAAGCCCTAAAATTTCTGAATAATCCCATGCAAAGACATCTCTATATTCTTGCAACAAGTTTGTGTAAGATATTATGTTGTCTGGGGATAATGCTACCCCTAGTGAGATTTATTCGATTGCTTCTGGGTTTCTAGAGATATTTACCTTCATAGTTGGTGAAATATTGGACATGTTCCCTTCTTCGAACTCGTCAGGCGCCGGGATGAGATTTTTGAACCAGTCAACTTTCCCAGATGGTAGGAAATATTTTGATTCGATTGCATATATCTCTTGTTTTTCTGGGTTTTTTGGGCCGAATGTCTTTTTAGGAATAAAAAAAGAGCGGTGATGCATTTCATCCCATAGACAATCTGGTTCCTTCATGGCCTCCAAAATATCCTCGTCTGAATGGAACAAGGTATCTAAAGGATGTGAGGCCGTGAGGAGGTGGTTCGGTCCTAATGAAGTTGGTCTACATACACAAATAGGATTCCATAGTCGATGTTGTGGAATCAGACAAGGTCGATAGGGTGCAGACGGATTGAGTTTTCACCGTCGATGGTACAGCTACTCTCGTAGTTCTAGCAGTCTCGACACTAATGACAGATGAGTAGACATCATGATTCATGGTTCCTATGCATGACGAGATGAATCATATGTGGTGTTGCGTGTCATCGACTTTGGATGGTGGAGGAATTTTCCATTGTGGTGGCTTGCAGAGAGAAAGCTTAGGTTCTTTCCGAGGCGTACTAAGGGTACTTGTACTTTCCTGGATTTGGAAGTCGTGTTGAGTGTAGAGGTGCCTAAATTTTTCCATTAAGGGGCATGACTATATTTCGTGATTATGGTCGGTGAAAATGGTGCACGGTATCACGGTGCTTATTGAGTAGATGGTATGAGAACCAACACTACTCTTTGTCCCCGAACTGGAAGCTCGGAAAGGATCAGGTGTTGGGGTATGATTCTGCTTTTTCCATCTTCGATTTTTTTTGTTTTGGAAGGTCTAGTTCCTTTGGGGAGTTTAGATTTAACGATGCTCTTGTTTTTCGTAGCCTTGGGAGGAACTAACAATTCATCGTATGGTGGAGTTGTGAGAAAATCCTGCAATAGCAGCGTGTGATCTTCTCTTGATTAGAGAGATTGATCTGCGGGATGGAGGTGACCATGCGCAGGTTGTTCATAAGGTTCTTCAGTTCCTTACATTGATTGACTTGGTGGTAGATTTTATCACATAGCCTGCATGTTGTCCTTGGCTGGTCCTGGGCCATGCTAAGATAGTGTGTTGATTTAAATCTCCTAACATTTTGGTATTGATGGGGGGCAAGTTGCCCGGGGGCATCTTGCCTTGCATTAGGTTTTCTTGACTCTAGACCAACTATATCTCGGCGATGCGTCTATGAGCGTATGATGTCTAGTAGCGGGCACACTTGGGAGATGTAAGTACAGTGCCGAGTTTGATGGTTTCCTTAGCAGACCAGACAAGACTGTCTTTCTTCGGTATCCCCTTCCCTATGGGATGCTGAAGTGATTAGATACCATTTGCGGAGTGACTCTAGGTCCGAGAATTAGGTGACCAAATGGTTACCTGTGTTGCATAATGCACAGGTTGGTCTCATCCGTGGAGGGCAGTTGGGGGTGACGATGTGTCCCCGGACTGGCCGCTTTTCTATAGACATGAAGAGAATGGAATTTCTTGTCACATATTCTTGTGTTGTCGAGCTTTCCATGGATTATGTATCTGATCCATATGCTAGGGAGAGGCATAGTATGGCCATACATAAATTATTTAATGTCGAACAGAATGGGGGGATATAATGGCAATGACAAACTGGGTGGTCGCGAGAGCACACCCGACACAAATATTGGATTGCTCGTAGGTCATCGTAGTATATGGGGTCAACAAGATACCACCTTTGAAAAATATCTAGGGTTTTGTAGTCAGCAATGAAATGATCGTGTTCATCACAGAGTGCACAGAGTTGGATAGGAGGTGGAGGGCAATACCGAGGGGGAGGTGGTCACTGAGGTGACTGCCTCGCCTCTTGTAGGTATAGTATGACTCAACGTTCTCCCTCATCCGTCTTCATGGGGGGATTTGAGGTGTCCTCTTGGTATTATTGCTATAGGGCGTGCGAGGCATCCCTATATCGTGGCATCTATGGGAAATGAAGAGTGTAATTCCCATAATGGTTGCAGATGGTGCACGCATGGTTGGTGTGTAATGTTTTCCCTTGATTTTTCGTGGTGCGTTCCTTTTTATGGGAACTTGGGGTCGCGGCATTTCTTTTAGAGCCTAGAAGAGGTTTATTTCATCTAATTCTAGGAAAATAATGGAGGATTGCCTACGATATCGCATAATGCACAAGGTTGCAATGCCCTAGGTATGTTGGGGTTTTCTATCTTCTTCCCTTTTTTGTTAGTTTTCTTGGTCACTCTAACTGGCGTTTTTATAGGGAGTCTCATTAACCGGTGTCACCTCCTGAGGAGTGATAGGGGTTACCCCTGTAGAAGTGATGCCAGGGCCTCCCATCATCGCTAGTGGGACCAAATACGAAACATGTATTTCTAAAGACATGTTTGGAAATGTTATAGTTTCCAAGACTTGTTGTGACATAGAACCAGGTAGTAGGTATAAGAATGGGGTTTGGGAGATGGTGTAGGGTAAGAAAGTCGTTCCAATGGCCTCGGTTTCTTACTACTAGTATTCGTCTCCTGGTTGGTTTCGGTGTTTGATGATAACATCA
The DNA here is from genome assembly GCA_034641835.2 of Pinus albicaulis. Taxonomy (NCBI): domain Eukaryota; kingdom Viridiplantae; phylum Streptophyta; class Pinopsida; order Pinales; family Pinaceae; genus Pinus; species Pinus albicaulis. The sequence goes on from CM076574.1 coordinate 1,107,696,165, forward strand.
TGCACACTGGTGCCCCTGTGATATCGAAGATTGCTTTTGGTATGACAGGGGGATCTCCTAGGATTGATGATGGTTTGAATTGACTGGGGCCATATTTTTGGTACCGCATGAGTGACTCTATAGTTGTGTCTATATAGGGTAGAATGACATCAACAACCATCATGGGTTTTTTATCATAGTATGTCACTTGGTCAACAGTGATGATTCAATCTTCGTGGGGGAACATCATCACCTAAAAAACAGAGGAGGCTATGGCAGTCATTGCATACATATAACTTTGTCCAATGAGTATATTGTAGTCAAGTTGATCATCCAAGAATTCAATGTATATGAGTATCATTTTGTCGACCAAGTTAATAGGGACATTCTGATATAGACCGATGGGAGCAGAAGGGTGCCCGTTGTATGCTCTGAGCATGATGTCGGATGGCTTTAGTTCACGTGATCCCAACTTCTGCCAAACAGATTTGGACATGATGCACGTAGATGCACCCTCATCTATGAAACATCGATGTGTAGTGATATTTTGGATTGATACCGGTATCTGAAAGGTGACCAGTGAAGGAAGCCTAGTGGTGGCTTTGTCTAAGTCAAAATCCATTAGGCGCAAATCGGAAGGGTCGATGGCGCCTAATGCAGAAAGTAAGGCTTTCCGTTGTTTTGGGCAAGATTGTAGGACCTCTAAAGTTGACATGGAAGCGAGAGATTGTGCTAAATCATCCATGATGTTGTAGTTATGAGGTGCCTTTGAATGGTGTCCTACCCGCCTAGTTTGACCCTTAGCCATTTTTTGCAGGGGTTCAATAGGTATTTTGGATATAAACAATGGTTCAGTGGGTGCACTCATGCTTGCCTCTAACGAGTTGGTGTTTGGGGGGGAGTCATAGTTTTGATTCCTTGTCTCGAAGAGCATTTCTTCACCAGTCATGTAAATTTCGTGGATGTCGTTCCCAGAATCATTTGGGGGTGGTTGTTGTTATTGGTTATTAACCACTCATTTGTGGGGGAAGGGCTCCTCCATTACAACGGTTTGTTGTGTAGGTCCCACATATCCATGGTTACCCTAAAGTTTCTTCAGTTCAGGGTGCTCGGGACAGTGATGAGTGTAATGGATGTACTCACCACATATAGCACAAGAATGGTTTTTCTACAAACTAGCCCTCTTGTTCTGCCCTTGGGATTTTTTTGGCTCCCGGTTTTGATTTCAGTTGGGGTTGCCTCCAGCCTGATATCGCAAGGGGCGTTATTGGTTACTACCCGCCTATCCAGAGTCTCCCTTTGGTTTTTTTTAGGATTTTTTCTCGCAGCGTTAGGAGGATTACTATGATTCTCCTAGTCATACGACTGGCACAACTAAGCCTGAGAAGGTTGCACGAAGTTCACCGGTGCATTGTTTTGCGATGGTGGGTTTTGTGCAGGGGAAGGGGAATATTGGTTTCCCTATCCCTAGTTGGTATATGGTTGCAGGGGGGGTCTCTTATGTCAGCATTCCTAGCTACGTAATGGGTCCCCTGAAGGGAGGGTACAATCCTCCCTACTGATGGTGTTATGATGACACCCTATTTGTCATATTCTGCAGAGGTGCAAAGTGACTCTGGTGGTATCTAGGTTGTGTGATGTTCTGGTTAGACTCATACGAGTAACCTGGGTACTGGATACTGCTACCTAGGTGACCCTAAGTCAATGAACCAATCAATTCGTCTGTAGTATTTGACATGCCTGGAAATTCTCTATAAGTTTGTAAGCACGGAGCGTTAGGCAGGACATTGTAAATGTATCCTAATTGGGCATATATAAGCTCGAGCTGCTGGGATTTACAAATGGCGTCCTCCTCGGAGGTAGGTCCTTGGGTCGCCACATCTTTTGAAATCTCTATTGTGAGAGTTTTCAAAAATAGATCCAGTAAAACTCTGTCATCAATTTTGGATTTGCACAAACTTCGACGTCGCCACCATTCGTGGAGATGGTCTGAGATATGGACAGCCAGCGTTTTCCTAAAATGAGTCAGCAACTCCATCCCCGAATCATGGTGGATGGGTAACTGAAAATATGTGAGGAATATCGTAGCAAGGAACTAAGGGTTCCATGCAAAGCAAAAGGCTGCTACACATACCATTTCATGGTAGGTCTGGTTAGGGTGCGTTGAAATAGTCTCAATCAAATAGTATCGTCAATAATATTAATGGACGAACACCATAGGTGGAAAGTCATTATATGATTTCCAGGGTCTTCCGGTTGCTTCCCTTTGAATTTTGGAATGTCCAAGGGCAGCTTCATGGGCATGGGGGGCCAATTGGGGCTGCGTGTAATGGGGTCGTTAGTTAGCTTTGATAGATCTGAGAGGTTTAATTATGCTAAAAAAGGTAACTGGGTATTGAGTTCCATTGTGTACTGTGGAAACACAGGGCTCTGAGTGTGATGATGTATGGGGGTTTTCTGGGGAATATTACCTTGTGACGTACCCTATTTTGTGTTATGCTGACTCCCTGGAGGGGTAGAACTCCTCTACCCTTTGGGGTTGTGAGAGGAGTTGTATGTGGTGACCCTATTTGGGTTTCCACGGGTGTGGTGTTGGGTGACCCTTAGGAGTTTCCAACTAAATATTCCCCAATAAAGGATGATCCAATAAGGGTGGCAGTGTGTCATCTTTAATGCATAAATGGTGAAAGACCTGGCACTCATCCCTCTAATGGGGGGAGATCCCAAAAACGTCTAGATCGACGAGGTCCCGTTGGGTCCTTAATGGTGTCGACTCGGTTAATTTTGGAAATATTTTTTAGTTTTCTGAGAGGAGGAAGATTATTACCAAATAAAATATGATCACATACATAAAACAAAGAAAAAAATAAAAGGTAAGTTTTTCCTTTAGATTAATGTTATGTGATCAAGCAAGCAAAAATATGGTTTTGGTTGTTTTGCATATGATACTCAAAAAGTCTAAAAATACCTGATCGTCCTCACACTCTCAAACGTAACTGGGTCTTGCGAAGATATCTTGATGGGTATTGGGGCTAATGTTCCGAAAGAACTGGTGACGCCTTCCAGTAGCCGAAGAATCAACCAAGGTAACGGTATGAGAATCTAGTGCTGCCTACACCGTCACCTATAGGGAAGGATGCCCTATATTTGGCCACTAAAGTACCATCATCCCACGTGAGAGTTTGAGTCTTGAGCTTCTTGGTATTCAGCTACCAGTACCTAGCATTATATGGGTCAGGTAGCCCCAAAGAGTACCACACGCACTGGGCCTAAGCTTAACCCCCTTTGAAACGGGTCTCTATAGCACTCGGGAATTCTATTCTGTGGGCCGATAGACAGATTTTAAGCTCCCTAAAAATTCAACATCTGTGTCCCAAAATGTAGAGTTACCATGGCGGATTTTTGGATGCCTACCCCCAATGGTCCTAACCTGAACTATAATTTCTTTTGTGGCCCCTGTGGGGAGGATTTAGTGATTTCAATTAGTGGTTAGTTTTAGAGAGTCTTAATTTTCTTAAGGTGTGCCTTGGTGAAGCAACCGTAAGAAGAGAAGAAAGTTCCCAACTCATTGGGTGCCTTTTGGTCCAGTGGTTACCGATGCTTCATGTGTGCTTTGCAGTGTACAATCGCAATGTTATAAGATATGGATATGCGGTGATTCTTTACAATCCTTCTCTAATTACACTATGTGTGATTGTTCCAAAATAAACAATCTGCAAATAATGGGCCACTTACACTTTGCCTAGTTAGACTAAGTTTTCACTATAGGGAGATGGAAAATCATCTTAAGAAATTTTTCATATGCGTACCTAGGCTCACCGAGAGGTGCAAGGGTGGCAGAGATTACTTTCCTTCTTTTCTATATTTTGTTCCTTGTCTTGAATCCTAATGCAAAAAACTAAACTAATGCAAAAAAATTGAAAAAACAAAAACTAGCTAAAGACGTGTGAATGTATGGGCCACGTACTTTCTATTAATTATCCTATGTGTTTGTTGTCTTTTACCAACAACTAATTTGTTCAGATGGCATTTGTGGATTGAAGGCCACTTACTCACCCCTACTTAAACTATGTGTGATTTGCGATGACAAAAAAACTAAAATTAAAACAAACTAATTACTAAGATAAACTTTAGTAAAAAGTGTCCTAACCAGTCATGAAACACCAGAACACAATGATGGAAAATTTATTATGGGTTTCCAATCACTTTACAACTGCTAAAAATGAGAAAAAGCAGTGAAAAATGTGCTCACTATCTCCCATGCTACTTATTTGCGTATAGGCGCACGATTTGCACGTCTGTCTGAGCTAAACACGCGCCGATTTGCAGTGTTTGTAAATTCCTCCTTCTCTGAGCCAAATTTATCATTGAGGGTGACTGAAAAGTGCTGAGGGGAAGAAAGAATGATCTTGAAGCAAGCCTAGGCAAGAGAGAGGACCTACAAACAACAACCACTAGTTTAAAAGAAAGAAAGAAGTGGAGTCGCCATTCCTGTTGTAGTGCATTTGACGCATGGGTAGACGAAATACATTGTGCTTGATAGGGAAGGTTGCTTTCCTACAAGAAAGTAACAGGTCAATTGGTTTGTTAGATTTTTAGTGGAACAACATAACATGTGGTAAACTAGGTAAAGAACATAGCATGCTACAATAAAGGAGAAACAAAAAAAAAAATACTCATGTACAATAACAAGCTCAATTGAGTCAAACACACTTACAATCCAAATGGAGAACTCTTCCCCTTTTATTAGTTGTTGATGGTATAAGAGAATAGGCTGCTAAATAACTTGCAATGAATCCTTAGAGATATGGAGCTCTAATTTTCAAGGCAAGGGGGTCTCTTCCCTTTAAGCTTCTTACAAGCCTCTCTCTCACCTCAACGGATGGTAGAATAACATACACCTGGTGAACTTCTTCTCTTGGATTGAGGTGTTGGATGGCCAATAGTTGAATCCTTCCACTCTTTGCTGCTTGGACAACACAATGTTGGTTTGCTCTTAGGCAATTTGGCCAGCATAACAATGTGTTATCCTGTTCTTCTTCCCATGGAAATCAGTTATAGGCAAATTTAAAAATTTCCCTCCCTCTCTTGGTACAATATGGATGTTGACACAAGAGTGGGAGGCTCATTCCATTGTGTGTTTCACTTAAGGCCTCAAGGTGGCTCCAAGACAGCTATACTTGGCTGGCTTGGGTGGGAATATTCTTCTTCAAGTGTGCCAAGTGGTCCCGGATGGTGACTTTCCTCCATACCCAGGACCGCGTGGCTATCTAAGGGATAGCCGCGATGATCTTCGCTACTATCAAAGAAAAGTTCGCGCAGATCGCTTAGGGTCATTGCTTTCTGAGAGCTAATTGATAAATTTTCCTGCTTGACCTTAGGAAAATTTAAAATTTTAAGATCCTGTAATGTCTTTCTTCCCTGTAAATCCTTATTTGTACCTTCTACTTGACATTTCCTAATGTCTTTTGCTTGTACGATTTTCCAATGATAACACACCTTATCATCAATTTCCCTTTGAAATCCTTAAACCTAGAATATACAGAAGGGCCCAATCACCCTCTTAGAAGGTTATTTCCCTAATGTTTTTATCATGTAAAAACTTCCTTTGTAGTTGGACTAACTCAATGTGCATGAGAGCCTGCAATCTGAACTCATCCAAACCATTGAGTTGGAGTAGCCTTTCTTGTTGAACTATAGTGATGTTTAAATCTAACTGTGTTTCCATGTTGAAGGTGTTGTATTCAAAATTAATGGACAATAGGGCCTTCTTGTCATAAACAAAATCAAAAGGAGTGAATCCATTGGTGCTTTTCCAAGTGGTATTATAGGTCGAAGTGGAAGCTACAAGTCGATCTACCCAAACTCTCTTGTTGTTGCTAAAAACCTTGGTCAAAATGTTCTCCAGAGCTCTATTTTTTACCTCCACTTTCCCATTTTCTTGAGGGTGATACGCAGTGAATGTCCTTTGTTTGATGTGGTTCTACTCCATGATGCCTTCAATCATATTTGAGGTAAACTAAGCTCCTTGATCAGTGACCAACTCTCCTAGAAATCCAAACTTATAAGAGATGTTTCCTCTTATAATTTTGGCCACTTTATGCTCAGTTTTTTCCTTTATTTCCTTTTCTTTAGCCCACTTTTCCAAGTAATCAATGCACACAATGATATATCTCCTTTGTCTAGATGGCAAATCAATGGGCCCAATAAAATCCATGCCCCATTTCTCAAATGGCTCCAGAGTCACTTGAGGTTGCAGGGGAATTTCATCCTTGGGTGTTGGCTTGCCCATCCTTTGGCACTCATCACATCTAGTAGTGCACCTTTTTTAATATTGATGTAGATTAGGCCAGTATCATCCAACTCCTCCTCTCTCACACATCTCCTCAAGATCTAATATGGCCCCAATTTGAATATATTTTCCCCGATCTAGGTGAAAAGGGAACTCGTCCTAACAATTTTTCTCTTCTCATTGGAGGATAGTTTAGGAGGGAACCTCTGAGCAACAAAATAATTTTCTATATTATAAAACCAATTAGACAACGCCAAGATAGAAAAAAGGTGCTCCTCAAAAAGTTGATCATCCACTATCTCCTCATTTCCTGCAGGTAATCTTCGTCTAGACAAAAAATATGCAAAACATTTTCTTTCTCTGGATTGTCAACAATGGTTAGATAAAATTGTTGCAATAACAACAAACATCCAATTAATCTGACATTTACATTAGATTATTCACTATATATTTAATGGTTGCATGATTAGTGTGAACAAAGACATGGTACCCAGTGATATAATGACTAAACTTATTCAAAGAGTGCACTGCAACTAAGAGTTTTTTTCAGTAACTTTATAGTTAAGTTAATCTTTGGAGAGGTTATTACTGATGAAATATATGAGATAGGGAAATTTTTCTTCTACTTATCCTAGGGTTTCTCCTGCAACTTTGTTTGATGCATCTGTGTGGATGTGGAAAGGCAATGCCCAATTGGGGCCTCCAAGGGTTGGTGCAATTGACAACTTCTCTTTCAGTTTTTAAAATGCTTATTGACATCTATTTGTCCAACAAAAGTTTGAACCTTTAACCAAAAATCCAAACAGAGGTGAATCCAACTTGCTAAAGTCGTTAATGAACCTTCTATAATACCCATCTAGCCCAATAAAACTTATGAAAAACCTTTTCTTTTATGGGATAGTGACCCTTTTGATAATGATAATCGTATTGGGGTCAACTTGGATCTCTTCCTTAGAAAGGAAGTGACCTAAAACAACCCTTGCATTCATCAAGAATTCACATTTTTCGGGACTCAGTGAAAGATTCATTTCAATGCACTTATCTAATACCTTACACAGATTGGAAAGATCTTCTTGGAAATCATTTCCATGAGGGGTGAAATCATCCATGTATATTTCAATAGTGTCATGTACGAGATCAACAAGAATACTCAAGACTGCCCTCTGGAAGGTAGAAAGATCATTACATAAACCAAATGGGAGGAATCTATAGGAAAAAGTCCCCAATGAGCATGTAAAGGTGCTCTTGTCCTGATCCTCAAGGTTGATCTAGATTTTATTGTATCCACTAAATCCATTTAAGAATGAAAATAATTTCTTCACTACAAGGCCATCTAGGAATTGATCAATGAAAGGAAAAGTGAAATGGTACTTCTTGGCAGCTTTTTTGAGTTATCTATTGTCAACACAGATCCTCCACTTCCCATTTTTCTTGGGTACTAAGACAAGAGTAGACACCCACTCACTATTTGAAATGGGGTGAATGAACCTTGCATCCAACAACCTTTGTAGTTCCTCTTTTATAATATCTTTAAGGGAAAGATTCATCCTCTTATTGGGTTGGTGCACAATTTTGCATCCCTCCTTGATGTAGTAATGATGATTATAAACCAAGGGATGCACCCCTTTCATTTCCTTATAGTCCCAACCAAAGGCATCAAGATGTTACCTCAGCATAATGCATAGTTTCTCTTCTTCCTCGGCTAAGAGGGGAGGGTTGATTTTTAGAGTTTTGGATGGGTTGATTTCCACAATCTTGCCATGATTTAGGTCGGAGTTAGTATATCACAATTCAACCCATGGATTTTGTTATCATAAAATTTATCATGATAGGTTTCTCATCAATCAACTTAATGTAACTCTTTCAAACCACTTCTAACTGAATATTAGCCTCTTCAGTTTGAGAGGGCTCTCTCAAAGGGGATTTATGATTTTCAATGGAAATACTATTAGATGGCTAACTCTATGACTATAACTTGATTGTGATTGGTTTCAGGTTGAAAATGTAAATGACTTGCTACCATTGGGCTAATGGAGTCAACATCAGGAAACTCAATGAAAATGATCCTTCTTGTGGAAGCTGAGGCACATGAAAGTTCCAATGAAAAGATGATACACACACAACACAAGAAGAAAGATAGAAGTTCAATATCTAAAGGAAGTCAGAGCATGTTCTCCAATAATTCTGAGTAATTAGACATAAACTTGCTGCATATATTAAACAAGAAAAGTATAAGACATAGAACTCATTGAAAACCTCATTCGAATCTCAGGTGAAGAAGGCCAAAACATCCATTGTATATTACTGAAGCTTAAATTTTTTACAAAAAATAGCAGTGTATTACAATACTCTCCAACCTTGAGTTCATCGAAATACTACTTACTTATAGGCATATAGCATTTACATCGAATCTACCAAATCATTAGATCATTAAGTTTTTTTTCTACCACCTTGTCTAACCATAAACTAGATACTAGGAATTAGAAACTAACACCTACTAACTTAAGAGTTAGAGTCCTAACATAGCTCAAACACCTATTTATTACATCTTTATCTAAAATATAACCCAACTACATCGAAAGGAATCACGTGCTTCAACAACACTGACCACAAACAAAACATAAATACCCTCATTGTCTTCCTGAAACTATTCTGCCTACTTTTGAGGAGTTGTCATGTTGATGATGTGGCAGCATGATGAGTTGGCATCTCCAAACCATATTTATGACAAGTGTTTCCATTCATCAATCCTTTGCATGCTTCAACAACACTGACCACAAACAAAACATAAATACCCTCACTGTCTTCATGAAACTATTCTTTCTATTTTTGAGGAGCTGTCATGTTGATGATGTGGCAGCATGATGAGTTGGAATTTCCAAACCTTCATAAGTGTTTCCATTCAACAAATCTTTCCTCTGATACTCTTTGACATTCCAGATGGAAATAACCCTTTAAAAACCTATTTATCCTTCGGTCTTTTCCAAAAATTTACTCTGCTGCAAAAACAGAGCTTTTTAGGCACTTTTGTATAGAGATTCTGGAAAGAAGCAATTTAGGCCACTTGTGCTATACATCTGCCACTTCTGATCAATCGATGGTGTTGAGTGGTAAAAAACATTTAAACACAGGCCTTGAAACTCCTTAACCAAGCCAAAATTAATGGTTTTGAACCAAAAATACATCTTCAGAAATTTCGTACCGTAATTTAGTAGCGAATTGATTTATGTCTTTTCGCCCATCTTTCTGCCACCTTTGCTGGTAAAAAACATTTTTTATGACAAAATATCTAAATACAGCCAAACTCCCTCCTTAATTCTTCATAAAAATGATTCTAAAGGCAAAATAGCATCTTTAGAAATTTCGTAGCGTTTTTCGGCCTTCAAGCCTGGAGCACACTACAAACTGCCTGATATGGCTGAAAATTACAAAATCTTCATTTTTCTTCAAAATTTATCCTATAGGTCTGCAAGATGATATGATTTACCATGTAATTTGCTATGAAACTGTGGAAAAATGACTAGTGGAATGTTTTGTGGTAAAAATGCATGAGAAATGACAATTGGATGAGATTATGTTGATTTGACATGATATGACATGGCTTGGGATGGGTTTTAGACTTATAGTGGATATCACCAAACGCAAAAAAATTCATTCAATTTTCATGAAAATGACTTATGAGACAGCATGAACCCTATCAATGGAATGTTTTAAAATTTTGAGTGTGATTACAGTGGCTCGAGTGGGGATGGTTTTCCCCTGTGGTACAGCAAAGAACTTGTAATTCCAGTGCCTCTCTCTTGAAAAATTGAAAATTTTCTGAAATTGATGAAGACTTCACCAAGGTCTTATGGCCTTCTCCTTGGACTCGCGCTTGATGATTACTGTTGAGAAACCAAATCTATACATACTGAAAATATGCTCAGTCTACTTTAGCTTATTCACACACACTCCTACCTATCCTAAAAGTTGCAATCTTCATGTTTGATTCAAGCGACATGAAACCTCCAATAAAGCCAGTCAATGAGCTGATTTGATACCTGAACCCCTTGAATGTTCTTGAACCAAAAGCAAACTATATTCTGAAATGGTAAAGGTAAGAGAGAATGGGTTTGTTTTTCATAGTGAAAATATAATTTAAAAGTTGGACTATAGAACTCTTCCATGTAATCATCTATGGGATCAAAGAAGACATAATTTATTGATATCCCTTTTAAGCTCTCAATGAAAAATTGATCTTGGATATCCTTTTAATTTTCTTCATCAAGGTTGAACCTCGATTCCAACTCTACAATATCAAGCTCATAATTATATTCTTCCTCTATCTGCAAGTCAAATGGTATAACAATTTCCTCCTTTTTTGGAGGAGGAAGACTTTCCATGAAATGTTTAGGATCTTGGAAATCATATGATCCAACTTGAACATCCAATAGTTCAATTTCATTATCTAATTTTTCAAAAACTAAACCAAGAAAAAAAAAATTCAGGTGTGAGTCGACTGCATTTCAAACAACGAAATAGTATTATGGAGAAATGTTCATCTATCTGAAATTTTGTTAACTCATCCCTTACACTTTGTAACATTTCATCATATAAAGGGTTTGCCACATACCATGTCATCCTGGACCACCATGAATGTTCTAAAATCTAGATTCTTCCTAGTGAAGTCGCTCTGAACTTTGAAGCTCAGGATATTGAACAATGGAGTTGCCAGGTGAATGGTACAGCCTTCATGTGTTTGGCTTATGTTCACCACCAGAAGTCAAATTTGAACCTTGTCATTCTGCCTGGAGAAAATTTACACCTTCGTCCCCGGCAATGACGCCAAAATGTTATCATAAAATTGATCCTGAAAGGCTGCTCATCAATCAACTTAATGTAACTCTTTCAAACAAATTCTAACTGAATATTAGCCTCTTTAGTTTGAGAGGGCTCTCTCTCAAAGGGGATTTATGATTTTCAATGGAAATACTATTAGATGGCTAACTCTATGACTTTAACTTGATTGTGATTGATTGCAAGTTGGAAATGTAAAGGACTTGCTACCATTGAGCTAATGGATTTAACATCAGGAAACTCAATGAAAATGATCCTTCTTGTGGAAGTTGAGGCAAGTGAAAGTTTCAAGGAAAATATGATACATGCGCAACATAGGAAGACAAATAGCAATTCAATATCTAAAGGAAGTAAGAGTGTGTTCTCCAAGGATTCTGAGTAATTAGACATAAACTTGCTGCATATATTAAACAAGAATAGTATGAGATATAGAACTCATTGAAAACCTCATTCGAATCTGAGGTGAAGAAGGCCAAAACATCCACTGTATATTACTGAAACTGAAAGTTTTTACAAAAAATAGCAGTGTAGTACAATACTCTCCAACCCTACATTCTGTTATCACAAAATTGGACCTGATAGGCTGCTTGATCAGACAATCTCATGTAACTATTTCAAACCTAATCTTGTGACTGAGGCTTAGCCTCCTCAGCCTGAGAGGGCTCTCCCAAGGGTTAATGATATGGATAAAGATATAGATGGCTAACTCTATTTAGGAAATAAACTGATATTGATAGATGTAGGTTGAAAATAACATCAGCATGTATACATTGGGCTTATGGAGTCAAAGCAATTCAGTAATTCAGTGATTCTACTTAACATGGAAGTTGAGGCATATCAAAGTTTTTAGTGATAAGGCACACACACATGAAACATGTAAAAACACAGTAAGTTCACTTATAAACGAATTCAGAGCATCTTATAGATGAATTTTGAGTAATATAGATGAACAAAACTGCAAATGAGATATATAAGAAATACAAATAGAATAGGAAAACACTAAAAACCCCTTCAAAATCTCAAGTTGGTCAAATAGAAGATCTCTATATTAGCTGAAAACAGTCAATTCATAACAAGCTCAGTTTTGCCAAAAATGTCCAACCCTTGACAAATTTGACCCTATGGCCTTTAATAGACTTCTTACATTATCAGATGATCTACCTCTAGGCTATATACATCAAATTTCTATCTATTGACACCTTGCATAACCATAAAACATGAAATTTATTACAAAAAGACACCTATCCTACTTGACAATCCTATTTCGAAAAGGAATCAAACTCCTTATTACTATCTATAACAACCTTATTTATTTGAAATTACATCATTGACAAGTGTATCATCACATGGTCGAATTTGGATAATGGCATTTAGTTTTTCATGACCACTTAGATGACCTCCACAAAAATAGGAAACAGTAACCTGTTTTTTAGGCATGGGATCTTTTTCCTTCTTTGAACATTCTGACTATCATTTAATCTTCATTTCGTGGTCCTTGGCTGTTGAAAGTTGGCTTAACATGTCCCGTAACTCTTTCCTAGTCTCCAACTGTCTAAAACCACTTCAAAAACTACTCAAAATGATGTAATGTATTGCGCTACGAAAATACAACAGTTTCGTAGCATTTTCTGTAGCGCTACCACTACAAGCCTTTGTTCTCCACAAACTTGACTCTTGCACCATTTTAATCACCCTTCAACACCTCTTTCATAGAAATTTCAGCTCTTAAATCAGCCTTTAACCCCTTAAATATTGATCAAAGGAAACAAAAAAGGCAGCTACAGCAGCTTCGTAGCACTTTTCTGCTTTTTAAGCCTAGAGGCGCTACGAAACTGCTGAGTATGCAGATCTTTTCATAAATTTGTCAAATGAAAACCGTGGTTGCCCAAAAACTCAAAATATAACTTGTCCTCATCATCTACAAACCATACAAACCATAAAACAACTTCATTTTAGCTTCTTTGAGGCATTTCTTCTTCATTTACAATTGGTTGGTCTATTGGTTCTTCTATGACTATCATTTTAATGCCTTTGCTCTGTAGCTCATCATGAATTAACTCCAGTTTCTCTTGTAAATCATTCACCTGGTCTTTAAGTCTTTTGTTAGTAGCTCTCATATGGGTGTTTATTATTCTAACAAACTTAGCTTCTTTTATTACTGGAATTGTCCACTTGACAAGTTGCTTTGTATTGTCTAAAGTTTCAGAAACAGAATCAACTTGTCCTTCCCACACTGCCTTCATCCTTTTAAACTATACTTTCTTGACACTGTGTTTTCTAGCTCTCTTTTTAATGACAACAATTTCCTAATTTTCCAACTTTAACTTTTCCTCAAGGCACTGAAATTCTGTTTTCTCTATCACTTTCTCTTTTCCCCTTTTTAATTTGTTGATTGTATCCTTCACTCTGGGTGATGAGAGATCAATAATCTCTTTAGGTGATTTAGTTGTCTCAATGGGTTTTTGAACTTCTTTGATGCCTTCCATTAATTTCCTAGCATGCCTTGTCATAGGCTTTCTTGCTTGAAAAATGAAACCTGCATCTTCCCACTCAAACTCTAATCTCTTTGCAGACTTAGCCTTTTTCAACTTCTGCTCATCTTCACCAATAAATTTAGCTTAGACAATAGGTGTTTCCTCTATGTCAATGGCATGAAGAATATCCTCCAGATTCCCCTTTGTTACTAAACTGTCTTCTATAGCAACTGTCTTTCCTTTCAAAACCACTGCTTGGTTTCTATGTAGGTTTTAACCCTGAACAGAAATTATCTACACACGAATCTTATAACAAAAAATAAACAATAGCAAGAGCATAAAACATAAAACAAATAAACACAGAGATTTTCCCCTAGATCCCAAATCGGGACGACCAGCTTGATTTTCATTATATTCCTTTTAGTGTTACAACACACATATATATATATATATATACATCTTTGAAGCATACATAAACTCCAATCCATTAACTAGTTGGAATAACCGTAGTTCCTTGACGGATCTACATAATACCGAGGGGCAAAACCATCGTGACCCCACTGCTGCCGCCCGGCCTGCTTGTCTGACACGTGGGAAGCAATCCATGGAAAGAATATAACACATACCCAACATTCTCCACTTGTTGTTTTCTTTCCACAGGGGGCCACAGGAGGGCTTAGTCATTGGCCCAATTCTTCAACACCCATTGTTTCTCTACACCAAGATAACTTCTGAGTGCTCACAAACTTTGTCAATGCATCTGCAACATTCTTCAAAGTGTCCACCTTTACCAGCAACACCCTTTTAGCCTCAACCATATCTCTAACAAAGTGATATTGAACATCAATGTGCTTTGTCTTTGAATGGTAAGCAGGGTTCTTAGCCAAGAAAAGTGCACTTTGGCTATCACAGTCTATCCTTATAGCTTGCTGTACCAACCCCATACTTGAACACAATCTCTGCAACCAAACTGCTTCCTTGCTTGCATGAGTGGTTGCTATGTATTCTGCCTCTGTAGTTGAAAGAGCCACTACAGACTGTCTTTTACTCATCCAACTGACTGCGCCTCCAAATAGGTTAAACACATGCCCACTTGTAGATATTATTTGGTCCAGATCTCCAGCCTAGTCTGCATCAAAAAAACCATGAATGTCCAATATTCTTTCCAACCCTGTTCTTCCTTGGTAGCATAAGCCATAATCACTAGTGCCACGTAAATATCTGAAAACCCACTTCACTGCTGTCCAATGCTCCTTCCCTGGGTTTGACATAAAACTGCTCAATACTCCCACTGCATGTGCAATGTCTAGTCTAGTACAGACCATTGCATACATCAGGCTACCCACTGCACTTGCATATGGAACACGGGACATATTCTCCTCTTCTTCTTGTGTCTTGGGACACTGTTCAGCAGACAACTTTACACCTACAGGAATAGGAACATTCACCGGTTTACTATCCTACATATTGAACCTCTACAATATAGTCTCGACATACTTCCTCTGGTTTAACCAGAGCTTCCTCTTTGCCCGATCTCTCTTAATTTCCATGCCCAAAATATAGTTTGCAGCACCAAGATCCTTCATGTCGAATTTTGAGAACAGCTGGGTCTTCAAATCTTGGATAAATTCTTTGTCATTTCCAATCAACAACATATCATCCACATACAAGACCAAATAAATAACACGGTCACCAATTAATTTAAAATAAAAACAGTGATCCTCCTTGCTTCTGGTGAAGCCAAGTCCCCGTATATAGGTATCAAATTTCTGATACCACATCCTTGGTGACTGTTTTAACCCATACAGAGACTTCTTCAACCTGCATACCAGTTCTTTCTTACCCTTCACCATAAAGCCTTCAAGTTGCTTCATGTAGATCTCCTCTTCTAGATCCTCGCGAAGAAATGCTATCTTCACATCCATCTGTTCTATCTCAAAATCAAATGCAGCAGCAACAGATAAAAGTAATCTAATAGAAGTAACTTTGGCAACAGGAGAAAAAATATCACCAAAATCAATTCCCGGCACCTGGGAATAACCTTTCGCTACCAACCGAGCTTTGTATTTCTCCACCTTGCCTTCTACATTCATCTTCTTCTTAAATACCCATTTTCTCCCAATGGGCTTCCTTCCAGCCGGCAACTCCACCAGATCCCATGCATCGTTTTTGTGCAAGGATGCCATTTCATCAGCCATGGCCTCCTTCCAGAGTTTTCCATCCTCTGAATCTACTGCCTCCCTGACAGTTCTGGGTTCATCATTAGTTATAGTTAAGGAAAAACCTGAACAGAAAGAAGATGGACTATACCTTTCTGGTTGCCTTCTTTCCCGAACTGATCTTCTCAAAGCTGGAGTTTGTGGCTCTTCATCTTCTGAGTCTTCTTCTATTGTAGAGTCTGATTCATCCTCCTTTAGCTCAAACTCTATCTTCTCAAGTTCCTTTGGTAGGAATTCATGTTTAACAACATATTTCACTTCTCTAAACACCACATCTCGGCTGTACACAACCTTCCTTGTTTCTGGGTTCCAGAGCTTGTAACCCTTTAAACCATCCTTATACCCAATAAAGATGCACCTTTCAGATTTATTATCCAACTTGGTCCTTTTCTCCTTTGGAACATGTACATATGCATCACATCCAAATACCCTTAGATGTGAAAGAAAGGGTTTCTTACCAGTCCATACCTCATGTGGAATCTTATCCTCCAACACTGATGAAGGTGATCTGTTAACTAAGTAACATGCAGTCTCCACTGCCTCTGCCCATAATTCTTGTCCTAACCCGGTACCACTAAGCATGCTTCTTGCCTTTTCCATCAGTGTTCTGTTCATTCTTTCTGCAACTCCATTTTGCTGAGGTGTGTATGGAGTAGTCTTCTGTCGTGTTATACCACACTTCTTACAAAATTCTTCAAATTCCTTCTTGCAGAACTCCCCACCATTATCTGTCCTCAGCGCCTTTATCTTCTTCTCTGTCTGGTTTTCCACCAGAGCCTTAAATTCTTTAAATTTGTCAAAGACTTCAGATTTCTTCCTCAAGAAATATATCCATTTATTCCTTGAGAAGTCATCTATGAATGAAACATAGTACACAGACTTTCCCAGTGATGGAACTGACACAGGTCCAAACACATCACTGTGCACAAGTTCTAATATTTTGTTCACCCTCTTAGCACCAGAAGGAAAACTCACCCGATTCTGCTTCCCATATACACAATGTTCACAGAAATCGAAATCCAGAGAACAATTATACATACCTTCTACCATACCATCTCTATGTAGTATCCGAAGGCCCTTCTCTCCAATATGTCCGAGCCTTTGATGCCATAGCATGGTCTTTTCTCCAGAGATAGCTAGGCTTTCCGTCCCACTTTCAGGAACCACAGAACTGTTACACCCATCAATAACAGTACTACCTTGTAGCTTGTACAGAGTTCCAGTCCGAACTCCTCGCATTAATACCAGTGCTCCCCGAACCATCTTGCAGGCATCTTTCTCGAACACTGTTTTTACACCTGCATCATCCATCTTGCTTACAGAAATCAGATTTCTGGCCAATGCAGGAATATGCAGAACACCAGGAAGTGTTCTAATCCTTCCACCTTGCAGCTTCAGCTTGACCTTTCCACGTCCAACGATTCTGGCCTTCCTATCATCTCCTAGGAAGACATCACCATCATATTTCTCATACTCGCAGAACCACTCCCTATGGGGAGTGAAGTGAAAGGATGCACCTGAGTCAATCAGCCATGACTCATGATCTACATGTGTATTTGAAGAAGAAGCCAAATACACATCCCCACCTTCATCCGAGGTGGTTTTTTCCTCTGCAGAAGGAGCATCATCAGATCCCTTTCCTTTCTCAGGAGCTTTAGATCTGCACTCCTTTTTGTAGTGCCCTTCCTTTCCGCATTTCCGGCATACCTTTACAAACTTTCCAGGAGATTTAGATCTCCCTCTAGATTTGGATCTCCCACTCGAAACCTTATTCTTGTTTCTATTTTGGGACCTTCCTCGTACAGATAAGGCATCTCCATTTTGGCCCTCCATATTTCTCTGTCTCATTTCCTCCGACAGCAAGGCTGAGACAATGTCATCAAAATTCAAGGTAGTTGTATTGCTACCTATTGCAATAACCAGACTATCCCACGAGTCTGGTAGAGAACACAACAAACTGATGCACTTATCTTCATCTGAGATTTTAATATCAACAGATGACAGCTGACTTACCACAGTATTGAAGGCATTCAGATGCTCTGTCACCGAGTCTCCATCCTTCATCCTCAAGTTATACAGATTTTTCCGCAGGAACAGCTTATTCACCAGAGACTTAGATTGGTACAAAGTCCCAAGTTTTTCCCACAAATTCTTCGCCGTAGCTTCCTCAGATACATTCAACAATACTGAATCTGAGACACACAACTGTATTGTGCTCTTAGCCTTCTGATCCAGTTTCTTCCAGTCTTCATCTCACATTGTCGTTGGTTTAGTACCTGGATCTACCACGATCCTCTGATCTTTGTCCACTAGCAGATCCTCCATCTTGAGCTTCCATAACTCAAAACTCTAACCATTAAATTTCTCAATCTCTATCTTCCTACTGCTCACCATCTTCTTTCACCGCAAGAATCGATCCCGCAGATCTCCCACTGAACAGGGTCTACCTTAGGCCTGAGCAAAAAACCCTCAGAAGAAAAGGCGTCCCCTTGAAGCCAAAACATCTCTAATACCAAATGTAGGTTTTAACCCTGAACAGAAATTATCTACACACGAATCTTATAACAGAAAATAAACAATAGCGACAGCATAAAACATAAAACAGATAAACACAGAGATTTTCCCCTGGATCCCAAATCGGGATGACCAGCTTGATTTTTCATTATATTCCTTTTAGTGTTACAACACATATATATACATGCCGAAGCATACATAAACCCCAATCCATTAACCCTGGATTAAAACATAACCGTAGTTCCCTTGACCGGATCTACATAATACTAGGGACCGAAAACCATCATACCCCAAAACCATGTGCAAAATCATGCACAAAACATGGGTGGATCCGCCTATGAGTGGGTCCGCACAGCAAACAAATTTTCGTTGGGGCGCTGCCCCAGACCTCAATAGCAGGGGCTGCCTCCCTCCCTTGTGACCCCCCTGTTGCGCCCAACACAACGTACAGCGCGTGGGGCTAGTCGTGGAAAGAATATAACACATACCCAACATTCTAGTTATTCTTTTGGTCCCTTTTTTGCTGACAGCTTGTTCCTGTTTTGCATCTTTGACAACCTTTGATTTTTGTTTTGCAGGTGGGAGAATTGGTGTATCAAGCATTTGCATTTTCTCTGGCCTTTTCTCAGTTTGCTTTATGGGCTTTACTCTTGCAGGTTCTTTTGGTTTTGCAACCATAGGTTGGCTTGGTTTTGTTGTTGGTGGTGATGGAACTCTTTAGCTTTAGTGTTTCTTGTAGAAGTTAGGGTTTCCAACTCAAAACAATTAAAAAGCAAGAATGAGGACCAATCTTTGCCTATATTTTGAGTTCATCTAAAATTAATAATTTCATTAAGCCATGATGAAATAATGATGTCTCACTCCCCTCAGACTTTTCTTGCACCTTATCAACCATCTTTGCAAGACTTCTATGCAGATAAAAAGGTAATTCAAGTGAAATCTTACCAGTGAAGTGTAGAAGTAATTTGAAATGATATGAATAAACCTTGTGATACCTTCCTTCACAAGTAAAATATTTATGAATGTTGAGCAGCAGTTTTGAATAATTATCTTTGATGCAGCTTCTTGGGATAGCATTGTTGAGATCCATCTCAATGTACTCGGGCTTCATGAGCTCTTTACACTACTCAATATTAAATTTGAACCCTTTGAACCAGGTTTCTTGACCTCTGGTGTGATAGACAAACTTAGCATCCCCACTTTAGTGGTCGTTCCATTGAAATTCATAGCAAATTCCTTGGATACCTGTGGGTGATAGCCCTGCAATTTCTCACAAAACTGTAGGCAACTTTCTCTTCTAAATGCTTCCATCACTGTTGGGTCTTCAATTATTGCCTTCATGTCTTCAAGTTCATGCCTTAAGCATTGTCCTCCTCTATGTATTTTTCTTTCCTCTGCCATATTGTTCAGAGAAACTCTCAGCCTCACTTAATATAAATCTTTCAGCCTCGCTTGATATGGATGTATCATCCTCGCTTGATATGAATGTAATAAACCTTTGTAAGAACTAGCCACAAGTTTGGCTCGATACTCAGAGCTTAGACATTACGAATGAAGGCAAAAGGAATGAGAATGAATAATTAGGAAAGAATTTGAATTCCAAGTGTCCTTTCATAACTGAAAATGACGGCCCACTCATAACCTATACTGACCATGATGACTGCAAACGTGGGTATGTACTTTGATTTCATCATTACATGACTCAACAAGCCTCTATATTACCCTTTCCCAACAGTTTTTTATATTTGACAACTCAACTGACAAGACAGTTACAAAACCGCGCTTTCGTAGCACCTGTAGTGTAATTTTTGTTGTTTGCGCTATGAAACTATCAGCGCTTTTGTAGCGCAAAGTGACTTTTTTCAACGTGATGCACTACGAAACTGTGGTTTCTTGGCTAATTGGGCGGTTTTGATACAAAAAATTTGGGAAATGAAATGAATCTTAAAATGAAGAAAGACTTGACATGAAAGACTTTAAAAATGAGTTTATTTAAACACTAGGGTAGGCTCAAACTATAAAAAATTTAATACTTCCCTTGGTCAAACTCAAGAAATGACTCTGTTGTAGGCGCTACAACACCACCCAAAATTCTGGTTATATTTAAAATTTCGGGTCCCCCTTTGCTCGCTTAATCGTTAGGGTCTTTCACCGAACCCGCAATCAGTGACATCCCAGCGACCTATCCCCAACCCCTCGTGAGTTGTCTCGTCCTCATGATCAGGCGTTGTTGTTGCAATCACGCCATGTGCGAAGGATCGCCATGCATACATTCGAAAGGAAACTTGTGTGTATTTACATTAAGGGCACTTGCATCATGGATTGTCCAGGCACTTTGTTTTAGCACTTCGCCGAGCTCATAGTCTAATATTTATTATTTTGGGGGCACCATTCTCTAAAATGTAACTGTAAACTAATTAGTGTATAATGTTACGTGCAGGCGATCCCGCAGATGATATACCGAAGAATATCACCATCGCGTTGGAAGAAATAGATTGGAACCCAACTAACAAGAACACAATGGGAAAATGATGACGCTCTTGAAGATGCAGATAAGGCTATCATTAGACTCCAGAGTGAGCGACAGCCACGGATGCTTAAGAAGGACAAACACACTTTATCAGATGGAGAAGATGACATTCTTACTCATCATGGTGTTGCTCTATCAACTCTTGACGACCTTGAGGATGAGATTGTTTGAAAATGAAAATGATGATGGCACATTACCAGGAAGTTGCATTTTGGTGGGGGTGCTGATCAAGAAACCATCCCAATTGCTGCTATTTTAGAAGGAGACAAAATAAGCGTAAATTCAAAAAGGAAGTTTTGAAGATCCTGCATAATGTCAGCTCCATGCCAAGGTCTGCACACAAAGGAACGTATTTCGCCACTTCGACAAGCCTAGCCCGAAGTATAGCCCGAGCAAACAAAGCAGACTCAGATTTACATAGAGAATGACAATCTCATTCAAGGTGTTGGCACACCTTTGGGAAATAATATCTCGTAACCCCGAGCTACATAGTGGGCGCAAATATGTGGATCAAGGTAATGGTTTTAAATATGATGTAATTAAATCAAGGCAAAGAAACTATGTGAAAACATTATAAGGGGCGCACATTCGATGGGCCAAAGTGACGTTGTATATTTAAAGACAAGGTGCAAACAATGTAGTTTCCAAACCATATAAAACAGCGGTCCAACCTTATGATTGAGTCGTGGATCGTGAACCATATGAAAAACTCATTACAATTGAGCTCAAATATTGCTATGGTGGAGTTTTGACCTATGGTAAAACAACGTTGAGTGGATATATAATGGTCGAAACTTATGTTTAAAACATGGCAGCGAATATTATCAATACTATGGCGCAATGTATGACAATCAGCAACCATGTTTTAGCGGTGCAAGAACACGTGAGATGGTGCAACGCAACCACATGGAAACGTGACATGGAGCCCAAGGTTTCGATGGCAAGTTTTCGACCTACGCTAACAGGTTTGAAGCAGATGTATTTTATGGTCCAAGTCGTGTTTACACGTGGCAGTAGAATATTATAATACGTTGATTAGTCAAAACTGCATGGATGAAAGTTGCAACGTATATATCTCCCAGTCTACATGGCAACCGTCGTGCTAGAATAGAATTCGAATGATTTATGCGTTACGACTGTAGTCATGGACCGAAAAGCCAGCATACAATCCGATTTCATAGCCCCAAGGGCGAGATTCCAAGATATAATCACGCTTCAAATCTACTATTAATAACCTGCGTTGGGCCTGTTTAGAAAGATGTTATCGTTACATATTCGTTGGAAGCTGAATTTTCAATAGTGCCACTACTGACCACGTCGAGCTGTCTTCACAAAGCTCAATCTTCGATGATTCCTAAGGCGCTTGTTGTTACTATGTCCAAAAGCACTGAAAAACTGGATCTCGCATTCCACGTAGATTGATTCGAGACTGTTTGCAGTGCGTTCAATTGCAGGCTCGTGAGAACAATGATCGAAGTAAAGGATTTCAATACTAGACGTCCTATATAACTAGCTTACCTAACATTTGAGGCTGAATGGCGGAAACTATGTATAGAGGACTTTTTTCTGGAGGACTTGGAGGAATAGTTGCATTTTACGATGTGTTGCGGGCCTGGAAGAATAGTTGCATTGTACAATGTTTGTTGCGGTCATGGAGGAAGAGTTGCACTGTACAATGTGTTGTTGCCTGGAAGAGGTAGCCCGCCATCGAGGCTTGGAAGAACCCGTTTGATAGTTAGTGTTAGATCTAGAACGACATTGTCATTGCGGTCTTTGGGAAGTAGAGATGGCTTCCTACCTTGTCACGGATATAGAATCAGAAGCAAGGCTGCTATCGGTTTGTCACTTGGTCCCTTTAGCAGATGGGAGCATCATAAAAATGGAAGTAATCATTCAGGTGGAGGTCGGTCTACAGGGTTATCAATGGATGTTATATAATAGCTAGCCCAGGGATGGGATCTTAATATGGTGGCTCTGGAGCCGCGCAAAGGAAAGCTTTTAGGAAATAAAGATTAGTAGAGTTGGGCTAGCTATGATTTAATGGTCCTAACTGAACAACCCTCATTGTATAAGACTGTTATAAGCCTTGCCTAGATCGTCGTACCTGACTAGTTCTCCTCAGTCAAGATATCTGAGATTCTCCAATTGAAGATGACAAGTATTGCTCCTCTAATGGATGGGAAAATCGATGAGTATGAAGACCTACGGCGAACACTGAGAATGTGAATGAAGAAGCTCTTGCCTATCAAGTAATTTAATCCAAGACTTGAAGAGAACCTTGTGCGTGGGGAGAATGATAATCCTGACAGAGAAAGGGCACAGAGAAAGCTTACCCTAGCCATTCTCTCTGACGATTCAGTAGTTTACCACACAGGGGTCTAAGTTATTATTTTCATTCTTACAATTGATTAAAATGCCCTTATCATTATTATTATTCCATCATGAAGACATGTGACCTGTGTTATTTTATTGCAGGAAGAACCTCTCTGTTTGCACATAAGAGCCAAGGTTTTCCCCAGCAAACAAGGGGACATTTTCAAAACAAGTAGATGCTGGCGAAACTCCAAAGAACTCACTGATCTGCCCAAGGTCGCAGGTTGCATATCTTCCTAGGCCGCAGGTTGCGGATGGTGCAGGGTTGCAAATCCCAGGAGGTCGCATGTCTGCCGAGGTCGCAAATCCCAGCATGTTGCAAGGTCACATTTCTAATTTTTCCCTAAATTTGCGACCCCACGACCCAGCGACCTAGTCGCAAGGTCGCATTTCTGATTTTTCCCGAAATTTGTGACCCCGCGACCCAGCGACCTAGTCGCAAGGTCGCATTTTCATCTTTTTTCACAATCCACGACCCAGTCGCAAGGTCACACCTTGGCCATTTTCTTACAACCTACGACCCCGCAACCCAGTCAGGTCGCAGGTCGCAACAACAGCTCAGGTCGCAGAAAAGACTGGGTCGCAAGGCAACCCAACGGTCAAGAAGATGAAAAGTCAAGGAAGCCCAAAGGGCAGGTTTTGTATTATAAATACTCCTTCGGGAGCTTGTAAAAGTATCTTTGGTTTGGGACTCGAGCTGAGTACATTATATTACCAGTAGATTATACATTTAATGAGGAATACAAGCATTTTGAAAAATCCCTTTGTGGATCTGGTGTTGTTTCATGTATGAGCACTTTTGAGTATTATATTTTCAGTTTCTGAACATCTTTAGATTAAGGGAATTGTATCTTTAACTCACATCACAGTTACATAATAGTTTGTTGAGTATGTTAATGGTGGTTGAGTTTATTTCACTTTCTTAGCGAATGTTGATGACTTTGTTTATCTGCGTTTGTGTTATCATTTGAAACCTTTAGGAAGTGAAGGGGTGTTCTCGCCATGAGGAATTGTTTCTTTCATGGTCAGAACAGCTTACAAGCATGAACCTAATGAAGTGTTGCTAACAACACTTCCTTCGGTCTTCATGCTTTATTATTTTCTCTTGCTACTCATAGTGTCGTATGTACATTTAATGCATCAATAATATGTCTTGTATCAGTTGATTAGGTGTGTATCGACTGTTTTATAGAGTTTAAGCAAGACTCAAAGCAAAGGAGAAATTAGTGGTTGCCGGACCCACACCCCGGACGGGATCCCTAGTGCAAATGGTTCAAGGTCTAATTGGGACCTTTTACCGGGGAGATCCCCTGCTGTTGGCCGGATAGATTTTCCCGTCAACAGACTCCTAAGACCCTATTTTGACCCATGAACCTAAGTAATCTTGTCAGAATGATGTTTTGAATTTTTTTTTTTTTTAGTGATAACACATTCATCGAAATACTGCTTACGTATAGGCATATAGCCTTTACATCGAATCTGCCAATTGGCTAGATCATTATGTTCTTTTGCTACCACCTAGTCTAACCATAAACTAGATACTAGGAATTAGAAACAGACACCTAATAACTTAAGAGTTAGAGTCCTAACATAACTCAAACACCTATTTATTACATATTTATCTAAAATATAACCCAACTACATCGAAAGGAATCATGTGCTTTAATAACACTGACCACAAACAAAACATAAATACCCTCACTGTCTTCATGAAACTATTCTACCTACTTTTGAGGAGTTGTCATGTTGATGTTGTGGCAACATGATGAGTTGGAATCTCCGAACCATCTTTATGACAAGTGTTTCCATTCAGCAATCCTCTGTGTGCTTCAACAACACTGACCACAAACAAAACATGAATACCCTCACTGTCTTCATGAAACTTTTCTTCCTATTTTTGAGGAGTTGTCATGTTGATGATGTGGTGGCATGATGAGTTAGCATTTCCAAACCTTCATAAGTGTTTCCATTCAACAAATATTTCCTCTGATACTCTTTGACATTCCAGATGGAAATAACCCTTTAAAAACCTATTTATCCTTCAGCTTTTCCAAAAATTTACTTTGCTGCAAAAACAGAGCTTTTTAGGCACTTTTGCAGAGAGATTCCGCAACGAAGAAATTTAGGCCACTTGTGCTATACATCTGCTACTTTTGATAAATGGATGGTGTTGAGTGGTAAAATCTCTTTGTTTATTGAAAACCATCTCCAGCTGTCCAGAAGGTGCATTAGAAAAACATGTATAAAAAAGGAAAATTCTGGTTTATGAAAATAGGTCCCAGAGATATCTTCGAATCTCCAAACTGGTAGCACCTATGAGAAAATTGAAGGAGGTTAACTTTCCTTATTCAGTGCTTGACAATAATCTCTCTCATTATTGTTGAATTCATCTCTGTTCATCCATATTATTCTATTCAAATTTATTGCTCACGTAGTCCAAAGACAAAGAAAATTCCCTTGTAGCTCCAACAGAAATTCAAGCAACCTCAATTTGTGAATGCTTCAGCAAAGCTAGGTTCCTCCATGAATAGATTAACTTCCATGAGATTCTATCTAAGCACAAAGCCTCCTTTGTATGCTTTCTCCTTCATGGCCATCTTCCTTTATAATCAAGTTGCCTTCTTGTACATGTGACACTTGTAAAGAAACAAGTTGACAGAGAGCTATTTTTCAATGGGTTGGACTCTTCCAAGGTGACAAATCACTGATACATGCAAAGGTTGAAGGGTTAATGACAGAGAGGAGCTTGGGTGATTTGTTTAAAAATTAATTTAACAATTTGAGGGAGGATGATGACACATGTGACCACAAAAACAATGATGAGACAAAATATGATCTTGCATGCTTGGGAATTATGAAAACTGACTTATCTCACCTCACTTTTGTCTTCATCCATCAAAATTTGACACCTCACACTGTTCTAACACTCTTTGCAGGAAATAGCCAGTTTCGTAGCAAAAACCGTTTTAGGCAGTTTCATAGCGAAAAGTGTTGATTTACCATGTAATTCGCTACAAAACTGTGAAAAAACTGGCTAGTGGAATGTTTTGTGGTAAAAAGGCATGAGAATGACAACTAGATGAGATTATGTTCATTTTACATGATATGACATGATTTTGGATAGCCCCAAGGGTTAGCTCAAGTGGTAGTGAGCCAATACGTGGGCCTCTCCATTGAGGGAGGTCACGGGTTCGATCCTTGAGTCCTTTGGGGTCAGGCGCCGAAAGTCCGCCGAATGGTTTACTGCACGTACCATCCAGAAATTCTGGGGAAGTACACTCGGGTTTCCCGTGAGCTTTCCCCTCGTGAAAAAGACATGATTTTGGATGGGTTTTAGACTTATAGTGGATATCACCAAATGCAAAAAAAATCAGTCAATTTTCATGAAAATGACTTATGAGACAGCATGAACCCTATCAATGGAACTTTTTAAAATTTTGAGTGTGATAACAAATTGTCCTCAGGTTTCCCTAAGGATTCTTTCGCTAACTCATTAATTGGCATGGAAGTAGGAGGTTGATTCTGCAATATGTGATCAATAAGGTCATCCTCATATAGCTACCTACTCCCTATAACATTGTCTAATGTACAAATTGGGTAGAGGGATGGCTGATAAATTTATTTTTCTTCCTCTTCCTCTACCCACAAGGGTAAATCATGCTCAACAAAGGGCTGAGCAAGGGGATATAATACAAGATGATTTGACAGATTCCCATTCTTAATGGTCATGTTCTGAGCCCTACAACTAATGTAAGCATCAACAGTGGCCAACCAAGGTCTCCCTATGATGAGAGGGTACCCATTAAACTTGGTTTTGGGCTAGTGGAAAAGGAAATATATGGGATATTCCCAAGAGCCAATAGAGAACATCACACCATCAATAAATCCTTGAGGGGATACTGTGGATTTGTTTGCTAACTACAGTATTGTAGTGGTCTTCCTCAAGGCTCCTTAGAGAATGATCTTCAACATTATTTCCTTGGTCAATCAAGGTGTTGGTGGCTACAATATTTTTAATGAGCACATCCACTATCAGGCCACTAGGATCCAAGTACTTTGGGGAGATCACACTTCCAAGCATTAGATCAGATAGCTTCCCAACAACATCGATAATGGGGACATCTCTTTTTCTTCTCACATTCCTTTTGAAACATTCTTCCCTAATGAGCTTGTTGTAAATGGAGACATCTTTGATGGCCTCAAGAAGGGGTATATTAACTCAAATTCTTCAATTCTCCTAGAATTTCAACCTCTTATGGGGTATGCTGTTAAGGTTGGACCAAAATTTCAGGATATGGAGGTATATTGGCTTGAGGGGTGTTGTATTCCTTGTTTTCTTCAATATCTTCAGGTGGAGAAGGTCGATGAGAATTTGGAAGTACCTTTCCAAACCGAAGGTTGATCTCTTGGATTTCCACAACATAAGTAGGATAATATATTTCCTCATTGTAGAATTTTTGTGCCTATTTATTATTCAGGTTCAAATTTGTTTTGGCAAGATTTTGAGGTTGCTTCAATGGATTATTTTCAGGTAGTTGTGGTTGAGGTGGAGGAGGAAGCATTAAGGCAGGAGGTTGGGTTTCCTGAGGCCTCCATCCTTGTGAAGGGTTTCCCCATTAAGGAGGTTGAGGTTGATCTAGCTGGAAAGGTGGGTTGACAGGTTGATGAGGGTACTAAGGAGTATAGGACCAAGGAGAGGGCATGGACCATGATGAGTGAGCTGGAGGATACGAAGGATGGAAGGGTGCATTCTGGTTTGGATTGTAAGAAGGATATTGTGCACCTTGCATGCCTTGTTGGTATGGTTGAGGGCCTTGTGGCCTCCTTTGTTTGATCAAGCAAAGTTTCTCCAAGCCATTCTCTACCCCTTGTTATACAACCTTCGAGCCTGGAAAAGAGGGACATTTATCTGTTGCATGGTTCTCCTCACAAACAGAGTAGACCTCTATGGTTTTCAATTGACACTCATTTCTGGAGTGCCTCTTGGTGCATATGGGGAAAAAGATATCTAGTTCCCTTTTTTATTCCTCTTGCTTCCTCTTGGTCTACATAGTATCCATATGTAAGGAAAAATTGTGCAACATCTCACTCTTAAAGTCTTCTAGCATAATCCCTATCTCTTGTTTGATGGTCGTGGTGGAGGGAGAAGAGTTGACCAAGAGTTGACTGGACCTACATCTCTATGTACTTCTCATTAAAGCCTTGTTGCATTTGTTCCCAGGTAGTGATGTTGCCACCAGGTAGGCTCATAAACCAGTGCATGGTTGCGTTATTGAGGGTGGAAGGAAACAAATTTAGCTTCTATTCATTAAAAATATAATCATAGGTAATACAAACTCAAACAAGAATGTGTTCGGGTCCTTAGAGGCTAGGCCATGGAAGTGTGAAAGCAGTGGGGATTATATTCTTCATACTGGCCTCCACAATTGGTTTCTCAGATAGGGAAGAGTTCAGTCTACCTATTCTCAACCATGTTGTGGATAGGTGATATAGGTTCTTCCTCCCCTATGGATCCTTCAAATATTTTAGGTTGCTCATCTAGAGGATTTTCTAACTCCGTTGTGGTTAAAGTGGGAAGTTCACAGTCACAAAATAAGAGTGATGGTTGACTACTTGAAGGGGTGGTGGTTTTTGGTAGGAATTTCCCTTAATTATCCCTTCTCCTACAAGGCATGAAATATTTTGTGTTTTCCCCCTTTTTTGGATTTTTTTCAAATAAAACAATGTTGATGCAAAACAAAAGATGAAAAAAGAAAGGCAAATTTTAAGTAGAAACAACACCTACTTGGACACCTCCCCGAAAACGGTGCCAAAAAATGATGAGCCCCAGTAACGCAACAAGAGTGTTACAACCCCCAAGCCTACCATCTTTAATTATCAACCCAGGGTTCATACAAAATTAAGAGGTGACAGTGTTGTATGCAAATTAGGTTAAGTTCTACTCATGCCATCTTCAAGCAATGTACCAAACCAAGGCATATAGAGACCACTCTATCAACTAACACATGGAAGGAAATTGCATAAAAACATAGTTTCATTCTAATTGCAGAAATGGAAATATTATTCTACTTGTGAAAGGAATGAAGATGCTACTTGTCCAAATGTAAATGCTAACCCTAATTATAGGAATGTAAAGGCTATATTACTTGCATAAATGGAAACATTAGTCTACTTTCATAATGTAAATTGTATGCTACTTGAAAGAATGTAAATATCAATTTTAATTGCAAAATGTGAAAATTTGCATTGAAAATGAAACTAACCTATGCAATAATAGTGCTTGTATTTGAAACCTTAAAAAAAGCATAAATTCAAGAAAACATGCCTAATCCACTTTGCTTTGATAAATCACCCCTTAATCGCTATATTCAAATAAACTTAGCTTTAGTGACATATTTCATTAGGCATTTCATAAGAAGGTCATCATTGTTCTTCAAATTTGGAAATTTGTATTCTAACCTTAATTGTATGATTGTGCTATAGTGAAGAAAAGGCAGGTCTTTTTAGGTCCCTATATTACTAGTACGGTCCCTTATTGTTGTTAGTGTAACCCCCTTATTGTTATTGTTGTACCCCTGTAACCCAATATTGTTTTTATTGTGCCCTTACATTATTATTGTTAGGTTGGCTAGGATTATATTGTGACCCCATGGACTCCTATATATAGAAGGAAGTTTTGTCATTTGTATCATCCAAGAATTGTTCATTTATGTAATGTAAAGGAGGTTTCCCCCTCGAAGTGTCTTATTTCTAAGGCGTTGATCTCTCTTTTCTTCTATTTTTGGAGTTGGTTTCATAACAGTTGGTATCAGAGCTTTGGATTCTAGGGTTTCGCTGCTCCAAACAGGTCATCGTGGAATTTTCGATATAACTTTTTTTCTACGAAGGCTCAAAAGCTGAAATTTTCATCTCGCAAAGCCGAAATCCTGAGGAACTTCCTGTAAAAATTTCAGATCTTGGTTCGCAACATTTTTGGAGATATTATCTGTGGAAGTTAGGGTTTTTTCAGGCTTCTGAATTTCATCTCAAAGAGGTGACCGCGAGAAAACCGTCATAACTCTCTCTCTGGGCATTGGATTGGAATTATGTAAAAATTGGCCGCAATCACACGAACTATAGTTTCCTTTGTATCAATTTCAGAGCTGAAGGAGGAAACAGTGACACGTGGCACGTCGTACAAGTTTGCTCTACTAAACTAGTCCATAATTAGGTCCTTGTGGGAGATTAGGCATAACTTTTCCTTGAAGAATCCAAATCAGGTCAAACCTGTGGCATTCGAAAGAATATTAAGAGGGGTACTACAGGGCCGAATTTCAGATATTGAAGATCCAAACTCACAGATATAATTCAGTTTCAATGTCGAGCTCCTCAAAAGCAAGGAAAAGGTGTGTATTTGTTTTTCGAATTGCATAAGTCTTGTGTGAAAAATCATTTTGAAGTGATTCGAAGGGAATATTGAAGCATAGATATCAGTATTGGGTTCTAAAATGCCACCTAAAAAGAATTCAACACACATTAAGCCTTCACAAGGCTCTACTATGACTCATGAAGAGGAAGAAGCGCAACATGACATATCAAAATTACAAGAGCAAGTGCACCAAATTGCGCTCTCGCAAAGAGCAACAAAAAATGAAATTGAAGTTTTGAAGAAAGGCGTGGAAGCTAAGATGTATGGTTTGAAGAATGGCATTGAAGCTAAGATGGATGGCATGGAAGCTAAGATGGATGAAATGGAAGCTCAGATCGATGAAAAAATGAAAGACAACATGGAAGACATGAAGAATGATCTAAAAGCAGACATGGAAGGTTTGACGACAAGGTTAATACAAGAAATGATTCCTAATGGTGGAAAGATAATAGAGGAAAATCATGATGAGAACAAAATAAATGTTAATTGTGATTTCATAAACTCTAATGTTGGATTGAAGAACCACCATATTCCAAAGATGGATATGAGGAAGTTGATGGCAAGGATCCTGTAACATGGATACTACAGATGGAGCAATATTTTGATCTCAACAATGTGCAAAGCACACAAAAGGTACGCATTGCAACTTTACATTTAGAACAAAACACATTTGTATGGTATCAATGGCTTTGCTCTCATAAAAAAATTGTCGCTTGGTCAATTTTTACGAAGGAAATGATAGCACATTATGAGGATACAAAGAGGAACACCTTCTTTAGCCAATTGATAAATCTCCAACAAAAGGTTTCAGTGGTGGAGCACATTGAGGACTTCCAAAAATTGAATATAAGGGTAGTTGATATTCCAGAAAAACACAGGATTGATGTCTTCATAGGGACTTTAAAGGATAACATCCAACATGAAGTTCGCGTTTGGGAACCTGATTCATTGGAGAAGGCATTCGGGTTGGCAAGAAAATTTGAATGTAAAATTATGGAGACAAGGAAGCCTACCACTCACATCTATAAAGATGGAAGTGTTGCTACTCCTAGACTTACACAACCTACAAGGTTGATACCACAACAATTGGAAGAAAAAAGAGCAAAAGGACTTTGCTACAATTGTGATAGAAAATACACAAAAGTTCATAAGTGTACTGAGAAGAAAGTATTTTACATAGATTGTGAAGAGGAGGAAGAAAATGAACAAGAAACTTCAAAAGAAGAGGATATGCACTAGGAACCAACCTAGAAGAAGAAGAAATGAGTCTGACCATATCGTGTAATGCATTGGTATGAATTACCACTCCTCAAACTCTCAAGATAGAAGGACATATCAAGAACAAAAAATTAATAGTGTCGATTGATTCCGGTAGTACCCATAATTTTATTCATTGTAAGGTAGCCAAGGAATTGAATTGTTTCCTATACCCAGCACCAGAATGTCAAGTGATGGTTGCAAATGGAGGAACTATAAATTTCTCTGGAAAATGCCATAATATCAAGTTAACCATGGGGGAATATGTATCTAATATTCTAATGCTTTCCATTCCAATGGGAGGTGTTGATGTTGTACTAGGAGTAAAATGGTTACAATCTTTGGGGACATTAGCTTTTAATTTTTAATAACTTCTCTTGAAATTTTTTTCGGAAGGAAAGGAAATCGAATTACGAAGTATCGCAGGGAAGCCAAGAAATATAATAAGCTCTAATGTCATGACAAAGATTTTGAAGAAAGAATAAACGAGGCGTAATTGCACAATTATGCTCACTAGAAGTTCCAACATCAAAATCATCTATTTCTCCAGATCTCCAAAAAGTCTTGGACAATCATTCCAAAGTGTTTGAAACTCCCAAAGGACTCCCACCTATTCGTGATCATGATCATGCTATTCTTTGATTCCAAGAAGTGTTCCTCCAAACATCGGACCTTACAGATACCCTTATGTCCAAAAGAGTGAAATTGAACATATGATTTCATAAATGTTAGAGGCTAGTCTAATTCAACCTAGTCAAAGTTCTTTCTCTGCTCCAATAGTATTGGTGCACAAGAAGGATGGATCATGGCGCATGTGTCTGGATTATAGGGAGCTCAATAAGCTCACTATTAAAGTTAAATTTCCCATTCCTATGATTGATGAATTACATGGAGCAATTTATTTTACCAAGTTGGATCTTCATTCAGGATATGAATGAATTAGAATGAAGACTGAAGATATTCCGAAAACAGCATTTCGAACTCATGAGGGTCATTATGAATTTTTGGTCATGCCTTTTGGCCTTACCAATGCACCTTCTACATTTCAAGGGTTGATGAATTCCATTTTCAAACCCTTCCTTAGAAAATTTTTGCTAGTATTTTTTAATGACATACTAATCTATAGTCGGTCTTGGAAGGATCATGTTCAACATGTTGACAAGGTGCTCAAACTATTGGAGGAGAAACAATTATATACAAAAACATCCAAATGTTTCTTTGGAGTACAAGAGGTGGAATATCTGGGTCATATTGTATCTCACGAGGGTGTTAAGGTAGACCCTAACAAAATTAAATCCATTAAGGAATGGAAAGTCCCCACAACCATAAAGTAGTTGCGAGGATTTTTCGGGTTAACAGGGTATTATCGCAAATTTGTTAAGAATTATGGGAGAATAGCAACACCTTTAACAACATTATTGAAGAAAGATGCATTTTCATGGACTCCTGAAGCAACTAAGGTCTTTGAACATCGTAAAGAGGCAATGTGCCTAACACTAGTCTTAGCTATGCCAGACTTCACAAAAACCTTTATTGTGGAATGTGATGCCTCGGGAAATGGAATTTGTGTTGTTTTAATGCAAGAAGGAAGACCTATTTCTTTTAAAAGTCGTACAATCAAAGGAAAGTATTTACAGAAAGCTATTTATGAGAAGGAAATGTTGGCAATACTACATGCACTAAAGAAATGGATACCTTACCTAATGGGAAGACACTTCAAGGTAAAAATTGATCATGATAGTCTTAAACACTTTTTGGAACAAAGACAATATTCAAAAGAGCAGCTAAAATGGGTCACAAAGATGTTGGGTTATGACTTTGAAATCATCTACAAAAAAGAGAATCTAAATGTTGTTGCAGATGCACTCTCAAGAAAGGATAAAGAGGTGGAAGCATTGCTTTGTGCAATTTCTATTATCCAACCAGATTGGATAAACAAAGCAAGGGATGAATGGAAGAAGGATGAATAAGTGTGGACACGCATTTAAAAGTTACAACAAGATACTAGCACATCTGATACATTTAGTTGGAAAAATGATTCCTTATAGTACAAAGATCGCTTATATATTTGCAAGAATTCCCAACTAAAACAAAAGATTCTTTTGGAATTGCACACTTTTCCTTTAGGAGGACACTCTGGATTTTTAAAAACTTACCATAGGG
The DNA here is from genome assembly GCA_034641835.2 of Pinus albicaulis. Taxonomy (NCBI): domain Eukaryota; kingdom Viridiplantae; phylum Streptophyta; class Pinopsida; order Pinales; family Pinaceae; genus Pinus; species Pinus albicaulis. The sequence goes on from CM076574.1 coordinate 1,107,730,210, forward strand.
TGAAGAAATAATTTTTTTGGGATGGCCTTCAATCTAATGTTCAAAATTTGTGGCAGAATGTTTAGTTTTCCAACAAAATAAAGTTGAGACAATTAAGACCTTGGTCTTCTACAACCTTTATCCATTCCAAGTCAACGTTGGGAGGAGAATTTAATGGATTTTATCACATTTTTATCTAAGTCCGAAGGAAAGAGTGTCATCATGGTGGTAGTTGATAAACTTACCAAGTATGCACACTTTTGTGCATTATCTCATCCATTTAAAGCAAGTACAATTGCTACTACATTTATGGAAACAATTCAGAAGCTAGATGGAAACCCAAAGATTATCATAAGTGACATAGATCCCATTTTTACTGGAAATTTTGGACAGAATTATTTTCTTGTTTGGGTACACAACTAGCTCATAACTCATCTTATCATCCTCAATTCAATGGTCAAACTAAGATAGTGAATAAATGTTTGGAAGGATATATTCGTTGTTTTTTTTATCTAATAATCAAAAACAGTGGGTCAAGTGGTTACCTCTAGCTGAATGGTGGTATAACACTTCCTTCCATAATGCAACAAAAATGACCCCATTTATGGCACTTTATGGATTTCATCCATCGTCCATCACATCTTCTTTATGAGAAAATTCTAAGGTTCAAGCAGTGGAAGATCACATCGAGCATCAACAAGAAGTTCTCCAACTCTTAAAGGATAACCTAAATTTGGCACAAAATCAAATGATACAACAGGTAGATCAACATCGCAGCGAGAGAAGTTTTGATGTAGGAGACTGGGTATTTTTATGTCTACAACCATAAAAACAAACGTCCCTCAAGCAAGATAAGAAGGATAATAAATTATCGCTAAAGTACTATGGTCCTTACAAGGTGTTGCAAAAGATTGGTACTATGGCATACAAATTGGAGCTTTCTGCTTCTTCGCGAGTACATCCAGTTTTCCATGTTTCATGCTTAAAGAAGGTTATAAGGGACAAACTTCCAGTTCAAACAATATTGCTAGAACTTGATGAGGAAGGAAAAATCATATTGGAACCTGAAGCAGTCACGGAAACAAGAACTCGATAGCTATGAAATCGATCAATTTCAGAGTATCTCACAAAGTGGAAGAACTTACCCACTGAAGATTCTACATGGGAGGATGAGAATTTTATACAGAATCATCTAGAGCTACTCAAGCATTGAGGACAACACTTTTTTGAAGGAGAGGGGCAAGTTAGTGTTACACATCATTTTGTCACTGTCCCTGCAATCCCCATCACACACATTGGAGGCTCATTTCTGTGAACAAAATAAATTTTCATGCCTTGCAAATATCATCATTGCATCCCTTACCATGAGTCAAACATTCCTTTTTTTGACCGTTTCCTGAACAAACCACCAAAAACACCTGTTTTTTCCTTGGCGTTGGTAGTTAGTTATGCCCTCGCACCGATGAGGCAGATTAACACTGGCCCCCGCGCTAGCTGGCGCTCTGTCTCAGTTAGCTTCCCACACCAATCTTTTTATGGAATTTTTTTTTTTTAAATAGAGGAAATTTTTTTATCATAACAACTTTGTGGATGAGTCATGGGGAGTGGTTAGACTGAATAACCACGACCTTCTTCCATTGGCCTCTTGTTTCCACCTTTTGGGGAAACCTCCCAAGGGATAAGGCCTTCCTTCCACCATAGTAGGGATCCCAACCTCCTCCTCTTCCTCTATAAATATAGCTCATCCTCCATTGATGAAGCTAGTTGAGCTGAACTAAAGAAGCAGAAATGCTAGAGAGAGTTCTATTCAAGATAGAACATAAGAGTCCCTTATTGAGAGAGCTTAGGCTTGTGCTTTCATCCCGTTCGAATTCCATGACATTTGTCGAGACATGCTTCAACTGAACCCCACTGAAGGAGGCTACGACGTCAAGGCTTGGTTGTATCTCTTTCTTCTATTAATACATATGTATAACTATTGTATGGTTCCCATATCGTGTTGATGTGTTTCATTACTACTATATGCTTAACCCTCCTTGACTGGTTAGTAATTATGAATGAGATTGTTGTTTCGTATGCTGCTCTTGTTCGTTGATTTTGTGCAGGTATCCAAGCATCGCTGCGAAAGGATTGTGACTTGCTGAGACAGGATTCGAGAGGCCACCACTACAATAGCTACGACGATAACGTTGGACTCCAAGTAGGTTGATCTATCGTGTCTATTTCATTCAGTAATTAGGAGCCTACACTCTAGTTTGTCCTTGTGTTATTAGACCCACTCCAGGGCTAAAGGGATCGTCTCTGTCCGTAGAGAGGATTTACCTGTGTAACAGTTAGGTCCCCATATTACTAGTATAGTCCCTTATTGTTGTTAGTGTAACCCCCTTATTGTTATTGTTGTACCCCTGTAACCCCAATATTGTTTTTATTGTGCCCTTACATTATTATTGTTAGGAAGGCTAGGATTATATTGTGACCCCATGGACTCCTATATATAGAAGGAGGTTTTGTCATTTGTATCATCCAAGAATTGTTCTTTTATGTAATGTAATGGAGGTTTCCCCCTCAAAATGGCTTATTTCTAAGGTGTTGATCTCTATTTCCTTCTAGTTTTGGAGCTGGTTTCATAATAGGTATAAAGTGGTATTTGTTCTTCCTAAATCATGGTTTCAAATCCTAAGGCTCATTATTCAAGCCTAAGAGACAAAAATCAAGATTTTGGAGCAAATCTTGTCAAGTTTACATGGTGCTACTGGATTGCCCTGTTTTGCTATAGGATTGGATCCATGAGCATTCTAAGGATGGAAAAGGTGATCTAAGGGTGGGAAAGGGTAGATGAAGGTATGTGAAGGTTGTATGAAGATTTTTCCAAGCCTAGCACCTCTCATAGGCCAATCTTGCACAAAAACAAAGGCACGTGGTGTCCTTCAATGACCTGGAAATGTAATTTCAGTCACAAAGTTTTGAGGGCACTGTAAGGTGAGGAGGTAGAGTTTGATGATTATAGAAGGAATGTAAGATGAATGTGCCAACCCTCCAACCTACTACTAATACCTTCAAACCAAACAAACAATTCTCTTTTCAACTTGAAAAGAATGCCAAACTAATGGTCAAATTGCAGCAAAATGTACTAAATCATAAAGGATGAGTTGAATTTCATGAAACTAAGTGGAAAAAAAGATGAGTCGAATTTCATTGCATCAAAATAAAATCTCAATTGCAACATGAATCTAACCTACTATTGTGCAACTAGCTCACAAAAAAATAAAATAATAGATCAACGAATTAAAAAATATTCTCTTCGAGGGGGAAACCTCCTTTAAATTACACAAATGAACAATTTTTGGATGATTCAAATGACAAAACCTCCTTTCTATATATAGGATTCTAAGGGGTCACAATATAATCAGAGCCTACATAAAAATAATAATGTAAGGGCACAACAATAAAAATAGTGGGCTTCTATGGGGCACAATAATAACAATATGGGGACTACATGGGCACAGCAATAACGATAAGGGGGCTACACTAACAATAATAATAAGGGGCTACACTGTTATTATAGGGACCTAACATGCCCCTCTCCTTCAAAAAAGTGTTTTCCTCAACGCTTGAGTAGTTTTGGATGCTTCTGTATAAAATTCCCATCCTCCCATGTGGAATCTTCAGCGGGTAAGTTCTTCCACTTGATGAGATACTCTAAAATTGATTGATTCCGTAGTTGTTGAGTTCTTGTTTCCATGACTTGTTTAGGTTCCAATATGATTTTTCCTTCCTTGTCAAGTTTTGGAAATATTGTTTGAACTGGGAGCTTGTTACCTATAACCTTATTTAAACATGAAACCTAAAAAAATGGGTGCACTCACTACGATGCCGGAAGCTTCAATTTGTATGCCATAGTACCAATATTTTGTGACACCTTGTAAGGACCATAGTACTTTGGTGATAATTTATTATCCTTCTTAGCTTGCTTGAGGGACATTTGTTTGTATGGTTGTAGCCGTAAAAATACCCAGTCACCTACATCAAAACTTATTTCATTGCAATGTTGATATGCCTGTTATTTCATTCGATTTTGCACCAAAGCGAGGTTATACTTTAAGAGTTGGATAACTTGTTTTTGATGCTCGATGTGATCTTCCACTACTTGAACCTTAGATTTTTCTCTTAAATATGATCTGATGGATGGTGGATGATATACATAAAGTGCCATAAATGGGGTCATTTTTGTTGCAGTATGGAAGGAATTTTTATACCACCATTCAGCTAGAGGTAACCACATGACCCATTGTGTTTTTTTATCATATACAAAGCAACGAAGATATCCTTCCAAACATTTTTTTCACTATCTCAGTTTTCCCATCAGATTAAGAATGATACGATGAGTTATGAGTTAATTGAGTACCCAAACAAGAAATTAATTCCGTCCAAAAATTTCCAGTGAAAATTGGATCTCTATTGGTTACAATAATTTTTCGGTTTCCATGTAGATTTTGAATTATTTCCATAAATGCAGTAGTGACTATACTGGCTTTAAATGGATGAGATAATGCACAAAAATCTGCATACTTCGTAAGTCTATCAACTACCACCATGATGACACTCTTTCCTTTGGACTTGGGTAAACCTGTGATAAAATCCATTGAAACCTCTCCCAATGTTGACTTGGAATGGATAAAGGTTGTAACAGACATGGGGTCTTAGTTGTCTCAACTTTAATTTTTTGGAAAACCAGACATTTCACCAAAATATTTTGAATATCAGATTTAAGTCCATACCAAAAAAAATCCTTCTTGACCCTGTGGTAAGTTTTTAAAAATCCTGAGTGCCCTCCTAAGGGAGAGGTGTGCAATTCCAAAAGAATATTTTGTTTGAGTTGGGAATTATTATAAAGACATAAGCGATATTTGTACCATAATGAATCATTTTCCCAGCTAAATGTATCAGATGTACTAAGATCTTGCTGCAACTTTTGAATGAGTGTCCACACTTCTTTGTCATTCTTCCATTCATCCCTTGCTTCAGTTATCCAATCTGGTTGGATAATATAAACGACACAAATCAATGCTTCCACATCCTCATCCTTTCTTGAGAGTGCATTTACAACAACGTTTTTCTTCCCTTTTTTGTAAATGATTTCAAAATCATAACCCAACATCTTTCTGGCCCATTTTTTATGCTATTCTGAAGACAATATTTGTTCCAAAAAGTATTTAATGCTATCATGATTTGTTTTTACCTTGAAGTGTCTTCCCATTAGGTAAGTTCGTCATTGCTTTAATGCATGTAGTATTGCCAACAGTTCCCTCTCATAAATAGGTTTGTGTAGATACTTTCCTTTGTTTGGACGACTTTCAAAATCAATGGGTCTTCCTTCTTGCATTAAAACAACACCAATTCAATTTCCTGAGGTATCACATTCCATAATAAAGGTTTTTGTGAAGTTTGGTGTAGCTAAGAATGATGCTTGGAACATTGCCTCTTTAAGATGTTCAAAGGCCTTAGTTGCTTCTGGAGTCCAAGAAAATGCATATTTCTTCAATAATGTTGTTAGAGGTGTTGATATTCTCCCATTAGTCTTTACAAATGGGTGATAATACCCTGTCAACCCTAGAAATCCTCGAATATGCTTTATGGTTGTGGGGATTTTCTATTCCTTAATGGATTTAATTTTGTTAGGGTCTAACTTAACAACCTCATGAGATACAATATGACCCAGATATTCCACCTCTTGTACTCCAAACAAACATTTGGAGGTTTTTGCATATAATTGTTTCTCCTCCAATAGTTTTAGCACCTTGTCAATATGTTGAACTTGATCCTTCCAAGACTTTTTGTAGAGTATTATATAATCAGAAAATACTAACACAAATTTTCTAAGGAAGGGTTTGAAAATGAAATTCATCAAACCTTGAAATGTAGAAGGTGCATTGGTAAGGCCAAAAGGCATGACCAAAAATTCACAATGACCCTCATGATTTTTTAATGTTGTTTTCAGAATGTATTCAGTCTTCATTCTAATTTGATGATATCATGAACGAAGATCCAACTTAGTGAAATAAATTGCTCCATGTAATTCATACAACAAATCATAAATGACAGGAATAGGAAATTTATCTTTAATAGTGAGCTTGTTGAACTCCCTATAATATGGACACATGTGCCATGATACATCATACTAGCCTCTAGCATTTCTGAAATCATGTGTTCAATTTCACTCTTTTGGGCATAGGGGTATCTGTAAGGCATGATGTTTGGAGGAACACTTTTTGGAATCAAATGAATAGCATGATCATGATAACAAATAGGTGGGAGGCCTTTGGGAGTCTCAAATACCTTGGAATGATTGTCCAAGTCTTTTTGGAGATTTGGAGAAATAGATGATTTCGATGTTTGAACCTCTAGTGAGCATAATTGCGCAATTACACCTCATTGTTCTTTCTTTAGAAGCTTTGTCATGCCATTAGAGTTGATTATATTTCCTGGTTTCCTTGTCATACCCCTTAATTCAACTTCCTTTCCTTCCAAAAAAAAAAATCAAGATAATTTCTTGAAAATTAAAAGCTATTGTACCCAAAGATTGTAACCATCGGATTCCTAATACAACATCAGCACCACCCATTAGAATGGAAAGCATTGGATTATTCGATCCATGTTCCCCCATGGTTAGCTTGATATTATGGCACTTTCTAGATAAATTAATAGTTCCTCCATTTCCAACCATCACTTGACACTCTGGTGCTGGATATAGGAAGCAATTCAATTCCTTGGCTATCTTACAATGAATAAAATTATGGGTACTTCCTGAATCAATCAACACTATTACCTTTTTCTTCTTGATATGTCCTTCTATCTTGAGAGTTTGAGGAGTGGTAATTGTTGCCAATGCATTACAATATATGGTCGGATTCCTTTCTTCTTTCTCTAGGGTTGGTTCCTGGTGTATATCCTCTTCTTTTGACATTTCTTGTTCATTTTCTTACTCCTCTTCACAATATATGTAAAATATTTTTTTCTTAGCACACTTATGACCTTTAGTGTATTTGTTATCACAACTGTAACAAAGCCCTTCTACTATTTTTTCTTCTAATTTTGTGGTTTCAACCTTGTAGGTTGCAGAACACTAGGAGCAACAATACTTCCATATTTATAGTTGTGAGTGGTAGACTTCCTTGTTGCCATTATTTTGCTTTCAAATTTTCTTGCCACCATGAATGCCTTCTCCAATGAATCAAGTTCCCAAAGGCGCACCTCATGTTGGATGTTATCCTTTAAATTCCCCATGAAGACATCAACCCTATTTTCCTCTCGAATATCATTTACCCTTATATTCAATTTTTGGAAGTCCTCAATGTGCTCTGCCATTGAACCCTTTTGTTTGAGATTTATCAATTGGCTAAAGAAGGTGTTTCTCTTTGTATCCTCATAATGTGCTATCATTTCCTTCGTTAAAATTGACCAATTGATAAGTGGTTTACGAGAACAAAGCTAGCTATACCCTACAAATTGATTGGGTTCTAAATATAAAGTTGCAATGCGTACCTTTTGTGTGTGTTGCACATTATGGAGATCAAAATATTGCTCCATCTATAGTATCCATGTTATCAGATCCTTGCCATCAAACTTCCTCATATTTATCTTTGGAATGTCTTGTTTCTTAAACCCCACATTGGAGTCTCTAAAATCATGATTAATATTCCTTTTTTTCTCATCGTGATTTCCATGGATTACATTGTCACCATCGGGAAGCCTTTGTTGCAACAACTTTGTCAACCCTTCCAAATTTACATTCATCGCATCAATGTCTACTATATAAACCTCCATGTTTCCTTGTATACTTCCATGTCTCCTTTTAAGCCATCTATGTTCCCTTTTAATCCATCCATGTCCCCTTTTAGGTCATCCATGTCATATTTGGTTGCTCTTTATGAGAGCGAAATTTGTTGCACTTGGTCCCTTAACTTTGATATAACATGCTACAATTCTTCCTCTTCATGCATCATAGTAGAGCTTTCTAAAGGCTTAATGGGTGTAGAATTATTTTGTTTGGGAGGAATTTTAGAACCAAATAATGATATTTATGCTTCAATATGCGCTTTGAATCACTTCAACTGTTTTTTCAAACAAAACTTATGCAATTAAAAAAATAAAATACACACATTTTTCTTGCTTTCTAGGCGCTCGATATTGAATATGTTGTAGCTCTGTAATTTTGGATCCTCTCTAACATCCCTGGTGAAAATTCCATGTAATCAAAATTAATAAAGGAAAAAATAATAACCACGGTTGATGGGACACTTATTCCAAGCTTAATGTTGGGCAAAAACATCCTAGTGGGTGTTCATTTGGTTTATTATGGCTAAGGAAATAGGTAAAGGATTTGGAAAGGAAAAATGGCATTTTTGGCACATTTATTTATGAAAATAATAGAAATTAGGATAAAAGGGAGGTGAAAGGTCATAGGTTGCATGCGAGGAGGAAAATGAAGGAAAATAATGGAAAATGAAGAAAATAGAGTCCTTGTTAATAAAAATGCTTCAGAGGATCAGTTGGTACCTTTTGTCAGTTTAGTTTTGGAGCTCTCTCATTACTCTCTCTCTCTCACTCTTGGACACTTTGATTTTCTTGGAGCACTTTGGAATTGGATCAATAAAGGAAAAGAAGGCAAGAGGAATGAAAGAGCAAGTAAGGAAGAGCAGGATCAAGCACCTACAACAAGATTCTTTGCAAGTATTGATTTGCATGTGTGATTTCCTTGCTATATTTTGCATGCGTGGTATTGTGTGTTTTTCTTTTCTGTCATGGAATGGGTTTTTCCAGGTGTGACAGTGTCTTCATCCTAGCCTTTCCATTTCCGGATAGCCTTGGTGTGATGGGTTCTCATGTTTTGGTTGAGCTAGATTACCGGATGTATTCAAAGTTGAGTGAGGTGGATCTTTGAAAGGAAAAACACATGGTCTAGTGATCCCCAAACCAGACTATCAATTACAATAAATCCACTGGCTTAGTACCCCTTGAACCAAACTGTGGGTTGCGGTAAAGCCATGATTGTGTGCCTCAGTGGGCCTAGGAATCCTTGCCCATGAATGGTAGGATATACGGTAAATCCAAGAGGTGGATTGCTCTTCGTTAGGCCTAATTTTCTTGGGGTGGGATGTATGGTAAATCCTGGAGAGTGGGTCTCAGTGTAGGGCCTAGTGATCCCTGGATTGAACTATGGATTATGGTAAAGCCTGAGAGAATAGGAGGCATTAAAATTCCTCGCAGTGTAGGTGGAGAAATCTGGTAGCATCCATGCTTGTTTCGTTCTTCTTGGTTGGTTATGAGTCCCACATTCATGCTTTGAATATGGCATAGGGGTGATTGGATCAAGAGAGATTTGGCTCGGCCAATCTATGGGTGAGCAGAACGTGGTAGTCCCATCCCCGGTTGGTTTTTACATTCATTATTGAGAATTTAATTTCCTTGGCATTTGATGTGTAAGTGTATTGGCTTATACGTGGATCCTATGGTTTATGTATCCCTGCTATTTCTGTTGTTATTATGTTGGTTATGAGCATGTATTCTAACAATGATGATGTTTGGCTCTCCTCATGTTTTTATTTGTAAAGAATAAACAATGTATCTATGACCTAATAGATGATATTGCAACTAATTATATAAGGGAACAATGTTTCTTAGTGATTCTTGGATAAGTATGAGACCCCTATGCTCAGATCTATTGTTTACACCTGTAGTTTACATATTTGTGATATGTTTATCGAAATTCCTGTCATGGCTAGTAGGGGTCCAGTCTATCCCTTGTCATGATTTTTGAAAATACATCATGGTTTCGCTATTTTATTTCATTTCTGAACTTTTCATTGAGTTATGGGTAGTGGCCTGGGCTCTGGACCTAAAAAATTTCCTTAAATCCTATAGACGAAGGCACAAATCTAGGCAATTGAGTCCCTGGATGCATGCATGTCTATGTCATGGGAGCGTCCAGAGCCTCCCAGAAGCACCCATGCCTATACTAGCCCCAGATACAATAACCTCTCTCACTTTTCTCACAGGTGTTATCAGTTGGGAGATACAAGGCTTTCTTTGAAGCCCTATTTCCAGAAAACAGAGTTTTCCTGTTTTACACATGTTTTTCAAAGGAAGTTTCTAGACAACAAGAGATGTATTTCAAAAAACCAAGAGAGGATTTTATTAAAGAAATAATGGCCTAGAAAAATATCCTTCATTTTCTCAAAATACATCATGGATTAGGAGATATAAGCTCTGTCTCAAGACCTATTTTCAGATAAAAACAGGAGAAATCTGCAAGAAGTTAAGAAGTTATGAAGGCTGCAATGACTGTGTTTTCAATTCATATGGCTTTTGATATGATGAAATCAGTTTCATTTTGAGTTTTGGCACATTTTCAAATTTTCATTTTAGAAAATTTTGGGCAAAACTGCTCACTCAGCAGTTTCGTAGCGCAAACAGTTCAAAAAGAGTGAAAAGCGCTACGAAACTGCTGTAGCAGCTTTTTTCACTCTTTTTCCTAAATTTTTGAAGGGAAAAAGTGTAGATTAGGACCTGAAATTGTTAGGGAGGTTGTGTAAATTGATAATGAAGATAAATCTGGAAGAAAGAAGCCAAAGTTTTGAAGGTAAAAGGGTAAAAAGGCTGCGATATGAAAAGTGCAACGAAACTGTGTTGTTTTCGTAGCGCAAGTCTACTTCAGCTATTTTGAATAGTTTAATGGTGGTCTTGGACAACTGGCACTTAAGAATGATTTTGGGCAAGTGTTATTTCAATTCTTGACAGCAAATAACGGTTCATGATGGTTAAAGTGTCTCAAGAAAACAAAGGACCCTATGCCTAGAAAACAAGGGACAGTTTCCTAGTTTAATGGAGATCAACATTAAGGTCATAAAGTGTTGAAGCTTACCATCTGGATTCGACCTTATGGGAATATAGTTGGAAAATGATGTAATCTAGTTTAGATAAGGTTGCTATGAGTAGAGTTAAGGAGTTTGAATCCAATTAGTAATAGGACTATTCATTAGGTTTACAGTTGTTATTTTGTAATAAATACCATGTCATATGGTTAAGCAAGGTGTCAAAAGTTAGGAATTTGATGTATATAGCTCGGGATAAGGTTATCTTATGATGAAAATGATCTATAAAAGGCCAAGAAGTCGAATTAGCAAAGGGTTGGACATTTTTAGCAAAAAGACTGTGTTTATTGTAAGTGACTGGTTTTCAGTTTAATACAGAGTTTTTTTTACTTAGCCAACTCAAGATTCATAGAGAATTCTAGTGTGTTCTTGTTCTAATGGCATCTTTTTACTATCCTATTGTAGTGGTGTTTGCTTATGTTACTCAGAATTCATCATTGATGCTTTGACTTCCTTCATAGAGAAAATGACTATGTGTTTTACAGTTTCACATGTGTATCTCTGGACTATAACTCTGATATGCCTTGACTTCCATGCTAAGTAGATTGATTGGTTTTACAAAGCTACTATGACTCCATAAGCCCAATGTGCACTTGCTAATGTGATTTACAGCCAATATCCATTTTTATATGCTTATTATCCCACATAGAATTAGCCATCTATATTTCTATCAAAAATCATTAACCCTTGAGAGAGCCCTCTCAGGTTGAGGAGGCTAAGCCTTAATCAAAATATTGGTTTGAAACAGTTACATGAGATTGATTTGATTGGCAGCCTATCAGGTCTAATTTTGTGATAACATTTTGGTGCGTCTGCCAGGAGTCTGAAGATTATACTTTCCCGAGATTTTGAAGTTGAACTTCTGAAGGTAGTAGGAGCTCAGGAAGCTTTTTGAGGCTGCATCTACCTTGGCAACTCAACACATCAAATAAAAAATTGGAAGGTGACTCCACTGCTTGAAGACCAGTAGCTTGATGAAGTTTCAAGATGAGTTCCATTGCAAGAATAAATGCTAAGTATGCCCCTATGAATTGGTCTCACATCCCTGGTTTTCCAAAACCTATGCCAAAGGTTGAATGGTTAACTGATCTTCCTATATTCAGAGATGAAAAGAAAGACAATGCTACTCTTCATTTGGTTAGATTCCATATGCATGTACACAGTCTTAAGGTTCAGTTCCCTGAGGATTGTCTCATGAAAATGTTTATGGCCACTTTAGAAGGAAAAGCACGGTCTTGGTATCAAAGCTTGCCAAATGGTTCATTCTATTCTCTTGTTGATTTCCATGTTGCATTTTATGAGATGTATGAAGATTATCATCCCTCCTTATTGCTGGTCAAAGACTGTTGTAAGCACTGTGTGAGTTTTATTGAATATTTGGAGAATTGTTATGAAGATGATGAGTTCATGGATGAGGAAATTTTAGAGGCCCTTCATGACAACCCATTTCATCACCAAGAAGAAATGATATCTTCTCTTTTGGATGAAAATGAAACCCAACAGGAGCCTATTTATGATAATCATGTTACATTCTCTGAGTTTGATGAAAAGTTGCAACAGACTGGTCAGCGTTTTGATCATCGGGAGTACGAGAATCGTTTCAAACAACAAGAGGAAATATTGGAAAATGTTTGCTACAATCCTCAGGTACAAGAAAAAGTTGATTCTTCATTTCATTTATTGCACCAACCTACATCAAATGATGATCACACTCATGAAGAAGTAGGTGAAAATTTTTCTTTATCCTTGTCTTCTAATCTGAAATCATTTGAGTGCAAGTTAGAAGATAAAACTCAATCTCATAATATTCATGATCAAGATCAGTCTTTCAAATGATTTTTATGCCAGAAAACAAAGAGAGGGTGTTGTCACCTTTCTCCTTTGAGTTTGAAGAAGAATACATTGTTTTTGAAAATCATTTTGAAAGCAGTTTGAGAGCACACAACTGAAATTTTATGTGGTTTATCAAAGCATGTATGAGTGGTCCAAAGTTGCAGAATGTCATGAGAAGCTTCAAACAGATTATGTCTTCTATGATTCTATAGCTGACTACATGGAAGAGATTTACAGTTCAGATTTCCAGTTATATTTTCATTTTGAAGATCAGTTACATCTCATGTTGCCTTGGTCATTTCAGTATCATGTTTACTTTTGGCTCAAGCACGGTAAAGAGGTTCAAATGTCAGATCAGATCAATGACTGGCTTCACTGGAAGTTCATGTTGCTTGAGTTAAAAATGGAGATTGCAGTTGATAGGGTAGGTAGGAGTATGTGAATAAGCTCAAATTTGACTGAGCATCTTTTCAGTAGGTATAGATTTGGTTCTTTTGCAGTGATAATCAAGCTTGAGTCCAAGGTGAAGGCTATAAGAGCTTGATGAGAAAGCTTGGCAATTTCAAGGTTTTTTCTGTTTTGGTCAAGAAAATGGATAGCAACACTAGAACTATTGGTTCTTAGTGTACCACAGGGGCAAATATCCCAAGTGGAGCCTCTGTTATCACCCAAATATTCTCAAAATTCTCAAAAAAAAAAAAAAAAAACATCATTGTGTCATGTTTGTTTTTGGTCATGTTTCAAAATGGGTTTAGAAGTCATTTTAGGATTTGGTTAAGGGTAGGTTAGATTTTTATATGTTTAAAGGTCATCATTAAGTTCAAATAAAGTTTTTCAAAGGTCCATTCATTGTCAAATATCCATAATTTCCATTTAAGAGTCATTCCTTAAAGTTTCAAGTCAAAACTCTGCAATTAGCCAAGAATCCACGTTTTCGTAGTGCCACTAGTTCAAAAAAGTTGATTTGCACTAAGAAACTGCTGAAAGTTATGAAGTAAAAACTTTGTTTTCTGGTTTTGAGTAGTAAACTTACAAGGAGGTATTTGAGCAATAGAAAACAAATTTAGGAAAATTGAAAGAGGTTTTTCTTCCTAACATACTTAAATACAAAAACCTCTCTCAGTTTCTTCAAATTCATTAGGATGTGGGAGAAATTGATAAATTAAAATGCAATATGAAACTATTGTTACAAAATTGTCCTGTACATGATTGTTTAGCAGTCAATTTCAAGTTCATTTTTTGGCCAAATGAAAAAGTATTTTAGAATTATGAAAGAGGTTTGTCTTCATCACAACCCCAAATAAAATAAACTCTCTCACTTTTCTCACAAGTGTTATCAGTTGGGAGATACAAGGCTTTCTCTGAAGCCCTATTTTTAGAAAATAGAGTTTTCCTGTTTTACACGTGTTTTTCAAAGGCAGTTTCTGGACAAAAGGAGATGTATTTAAGAAAAAAAGAGAGGTTTTTATTCAAGACATAATGGCCTACAAAAACCTCCTTTAGTTTCTCAAACTACATCATGGATTAGGAGATATAAGCTTTGTCTCAAGGCCTATTTTTCAGATAAAAACAAGAGAAATCTGCAAGAAGTTAAGAAGTTATGAAGGTTGGAATGACTGTGTTTTCAATTCATATGGCTTTTGATATGATGAAATCAATTTCATTTTGAGTTTTTGCACATTTGCAAATTTTCATTTTAGAAAATTTTGGGCAAAACTGCTCACTCAGCAGTTTCATAGCACAAACAGTGCAAAAAGAGTGAAAAGTGCTACGAAACTGTTGTAGCAGTTTTTTTTCACTCTTTTTCCTATATTTTTGAAGGGAAAAAGTGTGGATTAGGACCTGAAATTGATAGGGAGGTTGTGTAAATTGATAATGAAGATAAATCTGGAAGAAATAAGCCAAATTTTTGAAGGTAAAAGGGTAAAAAGGCTGCGCTACAAAAAGCGCTACGAAACTGTGTTGTTTTCGTAGCGCAGGTCTACATCAGCTATTTTGAACAATTTAATGGTGGTCTTGGACAACTGGCACTTAAGAATGATTTTGGGCAGGTGTTATTTCAATTCTTGACGACAAATAACCTCGAAGTCATGGGTTCATGATGGTCAAAGTGTCTCAAGAAAACAAAGGACCCTATGCCTTGAAAACAGGGGATAGTTTCCTAGTTTAATGGAGATCAGTATTGAGGTCATAAAGTGTTGAAGCTTACCATCTGGATTCGACCTTATGGGAATACAGTTGGAAAATGATGTAATCTAGTTTAGATAAGGTTGTTATGAGTAGAGTTAAGGAATTTGAATCCTATTTGTAATAGTACTGTTCATTAGGTTTGCAGCTATCATTTTGTAATAAATACCATGTCATATAGTTAGACAAGGTGTCAAAAGTTAGGAATTCGATGTATCTAGCTCATGATAAGGTTATCTTATGATGTAAATGATCTATAAAAGGCCAAGAAGTCGAATTAGCAAGGGGTTGGACATTTTTAGCAAAAAGATTGTGTTTATTATAAGTGACTGGTTTTCAGTTTAATACAAAGTTTTTTTTACTTAGCTACAACAAGATTGCCTATTGCAGTGGTGCTTGCTTGTGTTACTTAGAATTCATCATTGATGCTATGACTTCCTTCATAGACAAAATGACATGTGTGTTTTACAGTTTCACATGTGTATCTCTGGACTAGAACTCTGATATGCCTTAACTTCCATGCTAAGTAGATTGTTTGGTTTTACTGAAGCTATTATGACTCCATAACCCCAATGTGCACTTGCTAGTGTGATTTACAACCAATATCCATTTTTATATGCTTATTATCCCATATAGAGTTAGCCATCTATATTTCTATCAAAAATCATTAACCCTTGAGAGAGCCCTCTCAGGTTGAGAAGGCTAAGCGTCAATCAAAAGATTGGTTTGAAACAGTTACATGAGATTGATTTGATTAGCAGCCTATCAGGTCTAATTTTGTGATAACATATGGGATACTTCCTTATACCTATTGTGAACAAGGCAACAAATGGTAGTTGTTGTACTATCTTTTAATTTAATACTTGTGCCTTGTTAAGCATTCCTTCATGAGGATTGTTATAATGTATTGGAGTTATCAAATCTAATATAGACAAAGGAAAGGAGGTTTGATTTAAAAACTTAATACATGACTACTAATAGGGCTAGGGTACAAAGCTCGACTAAGGAAAGGGCTTTGATAGCCTTTGGTGATTAAGTTTCCTATTTAACTTACACAATCTCCATCAACGAGGATATGTTCTTATATTTATAACTATTTACTTCCTTCTCACAAGATTGTTATTATGCATTGGAGTCATCAAATGTGATATGAATATAATAGTTAGTCTTTATGTTATTGTGGCTTTTAAGCCATAGTGCAATTATGTAATTTATGGATCTCGTATGGTTATTTCCATATGAGAAGGTTGTATTTAGAGACTAGATTCATCAAATTTGTTGAGAGTTGGGAAGATAGGAAATTTGTTGTGGTGGATATTTAGGATTTTTATTTGGAACAAAAATGAATCTAATTTATGGAGGGGAATTACAATATTCAAGAGTGCTTGTAGGCCTTCGGGGATTGAACCAATGAGCTAATTTGGTTGTATATTCAATTAAATTTTTTGATTGTTATTACAAGTATATGTAAAACATGATCTTTTCATGTCTACTAAAAAATACCTTTTTACTTTTTTGAAGCAATTTAAGTAATTAATAATAATTAAATAAATCAATAAAATTAAGTTAATAAAAAATGATTAAATAATAATAATTAAATAAAGGGGTTTGAAGTATATCCTAAAATTACTTCTCCTTAGCTAAGAGCTCTTATTCCTTAGACATAAGGAAACATGTTAATGACCTAAGACCCAGAGGCACCTCACAAGAGTGAAAGCTTGCCCCCTTATAAACCACGCGTGGGTAATTCCAGGTGGTGTGGTTTTCCTTGAATAACGATGATGAGTCAACCTGCATACATGGATAGTGGCTAATGACCACTGTCCCCACTGCTAGTTTCACCACTGAGTTATGATAGGTTTTCCCACTATGTATTTTTTTAAACAGTTAAATAAATAAAACAACAACAACAATAATTAATAGTTAACATGTCATATTTTTTATGCTAACACAATGCAAATTGAGTTAATACGACACAATGTCTTAGATGCAACATGACACAATAATTGATGTAAGTGTGAACATACTACGATGCAAATTAATGTAACATGATGCAAATGTTCCTAAAAGACTAAACTGATTTCGATTTTGATGCAACTATGACACAACTATGATGCCTTTGAAGTCAATCTTGATGCACCATAATGCTAATATGCTGCAAAATTCATGGGTTTGATGCCAAAAAGGCATACAAGCAATGTTGATGGTGGTTTTCCTAAGCATATTTGATAGATTGAGGATGTTGCGCCAGATTCAACAACATCCACACCATTTCTAAAACGATATAGAAAATGCACAAGTCTAAAAACATGACATTGGAAATGCTCGCTACGATGCAAATATGATGCAAAACATAACACCTTGGAATGCATCATGTTCGTGTCATCAACATTTCATTTTTTTTCTTCCAAAAAGTACACTACATTATTATGTTAGAGACGATGCCATAACAATGTACTATAGTAGTGTTGAATGTTTGTTCATCATCCCTTCAAGACATTCTTGTGCATGTGTGCTACTTAACACTTTCTTGCTTGTCAATTAGATGCCTAAGTCCTTGTACAATCTTGTGTTATTCATTGATACCTATGATTCCATTTTGTATTTCATTATCACTCGTGGAAACAAGGCATGAACACCTATGCCCAAAGCATGAAAGTGCATTAAACTTAAAAAATTGATAATCCATCAATAAATCACGTGCTTTAAGGAGTCAAGACAATCCCACAAAAGAAACACAGGTTAGTAGGTGAGATATGCATTGAACAAGTGCAAGCGAAATTGCCATCAAGGTGAAAATGATAATTCAATTAATGCGACTAATCATCCTCAAAGACATGATAAAAAGCACAATATCTTGTGTTCAATCACAGAGCATTAATGTCTATGCAATCATTCGATGTAATTAACAAAAAATAATCAAAAGTAAGATAATTCAAGAAATGTATGCAATCATTCGATGTAATTAACAAAAAATAATCAAAAGTAAAATAATTCAAGAAATGCATTCTTGAAAATGAAATCCGAAGTATGAAATTTTGGAAAAAAAAAGGTAGGGTCCCCACTAACTTGAACCTAGTTGATGCCTCAACACACTCTTGTTGTTTTCATTTTTCTCCCATCTCATTCTCTTAGCTTCATTTCAACTAGCTTGTAATTTAGACTAATACCTTCTCTTGGCCTCACTTAGATTAACTTATAACTTAAACTAATATGTAAAGAGAAGATTTCATTTGCAATCAATAACTAAGGTACAATTTTATTTATTTTCAAATTTCGAGGAATTGATAACTGATTGGGATTACCTAGACGAGGTGCATGTTCAAATATGGCTAATTGCCACTATAAACCGTAAACTAATGTCAATAGGCCACATGCGAGTGCTTAGCTAGTAACTTATAACTTAACAATGATTGAGATGTCTAGAAACACACTCGAAAGAAGGCCCCCTTCATGGGACATATCTTCTTCTAACATTACAATGAGCTAAAATATCATAAAAAAATTGGTTGGCCCATGTTCAAATATGGGTGATTGCCAGTGTAACACCTAAATTATTACCAATAACCCACAAGTAAATACATAGCTAATTGGTTGGCCCATGTTCAAATATGGTTGATTGCCACTTTAACACCTAAATTAATACCAATAACCCACAACTAAGTACCTAGCTAATAACTCATAACTCCTCATAACTCGGTAAGAATTGAGATTAGGAAGAAAAAAATTACAAAACCAACCTCCCAACCATTCCATCAAAGTCACCTCAACTTGAAATAATATAATATACTTACACCGAAGAACCTCATAAGAATGGGAGGGCATTTTATAGCGTTAGTTTTTCTTCGCCCTTCAATTTCTAAGTGCACAGTGTGGTTTTCCATTGTTTGCTTTGACTAGGGTTTTATTTTGATTTTTCTTTTTGAAAGATGGTAAATGCGCACAGATTTGCGAAATTGGATCGCAAACGAAATTAGGGTTTCGCTTTAAAACCCTACAAACGACCGAAGAAAGCTCTATTGTAGGAAGAAGAGGAGGCTGAGGCGAGGAAGAGGAAGGAAAGGCCGAGCAGGATGACGACCAGACTAAAGAAGAACAGGAAGAAGAGAGGCCATGTGAGTGCAGGCCACGGGCGTATCGGCAAGCACAGGAAGCATCCGGGTGGTAGGGGTAACGCTGGAGGTATGCACCACCATCGCATTCTCTTTGACAAATACCATCCCGGCTACTTTGGCAAGGTTGGTATGAGGCATTTCCACAAGCTCAAGAACCACTATCACTGCCCTATCGTTAATATTGACAAGCTGTGGTCTCTGGTCCCCGAGGACATCAAGGCCAAGGCCACCCCCGACAGTGTTCCTTTATTAGATGTCACCCAGTTTGGGTTTTTTAAGGTATTGGGTAAGGGCGAGCTGCCCTCGCAGCCCATCGTCGTGAAGGCCAAGCTTATTTCTAAGCTGGCTGAGAAGAAGATCAAGGAGGCAGGCGGGGCAGTCATGCTGACCGCCTGATTGGAGTTTTAGGGTTTTTGCCTTCGATTTCAGAATATTTACTTGTGTTAATGTTTTGGGTATTAACGGACAAATTTGTTAAGGATATATTATTTATGTTTCTCATTTGGAATCCTTTTTCTAAATGCTAATGATCATTTGATATGTTCTATATTTGTGTCTAGATGGTTTGTTATTCTGAGCCCTTTTTTGAATGCTAGGATCATTTTTCTTCATTACTTATATTATGGATCTCAATTACTGTGAATGTGTTCGTTGATTAGGTAAATAGAGCTTCTATTAATATGCCGCATAGAACACATAAACGAGAAGAAATATGGGGTCCGGATCAATGTTTTGACTTAGTCTTGGTGTTGCATCCTCATTATTTAAAGCTCATCTGGTTGATTTTGCTATTATCATCTGATGTTCCTAGAAAAGTTCTGACAAAATGAACATCAATAATATTTTGTCTGATCATAATCTGCATAGAAAAAGTATCTAGTCTGATCTAGTCTTTGTGCTCCATCCGTTAATGTTTTGGTTAGATGGATAAATTTATCAGGGATTATATTATTTCTGTTTCTCGCTTTGAATCCTTATGTTATAATCTATGTTTACGATTGTGAGTCCTACTTTCAGTGTTGTGATCGTTTTTCCATGGTGCTAATATAATAGATCCGCTGTTATTTGAACTTACTTTTTTGTTAAAGTAAATAGGTATTCTATTATTAGACCACATAAATCATATAAGCCGGAAGTGAGATGTCCCGAGCTTTTTTTCTGATCGAATCTTTGTGTGCCGTCTTCACCATCTAAAGCTATTCAGGCGGATTTTGCTAATGCCCTTTATTTTCCGTAAAAACTGTAACGAAAGGAACAATGAAAACATTAGTCTGATCCTAACCTGCACTAACCTGAGATTTTGACAATGAAGGGTTACTTCAATCATCCCCGAAGATACTATAGCTAAAT
The DNA here is from genome assembly GCA_034641835.2 of Pinus albicaulis. Lineage (NCBI taxonomy): Eukaryota > Viridiplantae > Streptophyta > Pinopsida > Pinales > Pinaceae > Pinus > Pinus albicaulis. Next base: position 1,107,750,605 of record CM076574.1, read on the forward strand.
GTTTTAAGACCGAGTTGTCCAACTTTAGCGGAACAATAATTCTTTCTCTTCATGAATTGGTGGTTATCTCGTGAGCAGTATTTGATGAACCTTGTGAGTATGAATTTGATCATTCTGTTGTTTTCCACGGTACCGAACTCTTTTGCATTGAACTTATCGTGCATACCCCCTATGCTAGTGGCGGGTTAGACAGATGTTCTACGCCCACTACATTGGCCGGTTTCAGCTACGAAAATTTAGTATTGCACGTCTTTCAGCAAAACCAAAATCAGGTACCATTTCTGGTTTTATCCTCTATCTTCTTTGTAGAATCGGCTGCACTGTAATAGATGCCTCTACTCTAGCCCCACCCATATTATCAGTAGTACTTTCTACAATGTCTTGGACGGTCCATTCCACATCTGTAGGTGTTCTGAAACTGAAATCATACCATGGGTGGTCTTAGAATCTGAGGTGGAGTAGATTGAAGCCGGCTACAGCTCTTGCCCATTTTGTGTTGGTCCTTCCATGACCCCCATCTGGAAAACTTCGCTTGCTGTAGTTGGGGGTTGCAAGGACGAGTGTGGTATCTTGCCTTTTGGTTGTGTTCTCACACTTCTCTTGCTTGATTTTGGTTGAGACCCTGTTGCTGCAGTATATGGGTAGACATCCCTTACCCTTGTTGGTTTCATGTCTTGTTGGCTGCTGCATTCAGGATTTAGGCTGTTGATTTGCTGGACATCTTATCCTCCTGCTCATTTACAGTTCTGAAGCCTTAAATCTTATTAAAATCCAAATGCAGGGTACTTCTAAGGCGTTCAGTGGAAGAAATTCGTTCCATTTGCTGCTCCTTCCTCTCTGCCTGTCAGCTATGGCTGATGATGCTCTCTCCCCTCCAATTCAGTTGTGATTTCAGGACTACCTTCCAACTAATTTTTATCATTCATGTCAGTGTCTGTGCTGGTGTGAAACTGATGGCTTTAGTATTTTTTCCATCTCTTTGTTGTATAAAATTCCTGTTGCTTCCCATCTCAATTATCCTATCATTTATGTTTGCTGACCAGTCATACCTCTATTTGTATCCATCTCTATCATCATTACCCCATCATCTTATGTGTAGTGACCACTCATGCCTTTATCTATATCACACATCATTACCTTGTCATCTTATGTCATCATTGATCTGTTAGTGTCCTTTTGCAATGAGCCTCCCATCAGTACTGTTTGCCTGCAATCAGTTTCCCATCACTCCTGTTCTTTATACAACATCCCTCTGGTATTACCTTTCTTGCAGGTCTAGAAGATGGAAGAGGGAGCTTGCAGAAAGAAATCTGTATATGGGTATTTTCTGGAAAACTCCCAAGCTGTCTCGATGCTTGAACGAAGTCCGCAATTGAAGATGCCTTGAAAGGTGTTTGTATTTTGAAATGACTCTACAGACCTACAGACAGTTGTTTTCACTGTTATTTTCTGTGTTTTTCTTGAAGAATGTCATGACAAGTTGCCCAATTACAGTATTTAATGTTCTACATCTTCCAATGTAATGGAAGGAGGATAATAGGGATGATTTTTGATATTTCTTGTATTTTGTTTTTCCGCACCCACATAGTTACTTTTGTTGTTGTTTTCTCTGCTTTTGTTTAAGCATCACATGGAGAATTTAAGAAATCATTCTCTTTTATGAGTAACTCTTATAAAATGTGTCAGTATATTGTTTTTATGAGTAACTCTTAGGGAATTTATAATTTTTTATATACTTCTCAGCACCATTACTGAAAAAGGGAAATGCTCAAGAATGCACATCCTTTTAGGCACATATTTCATGTTAGGTTTCTGTCTGAGGGCTTTTTACAAAGATCAACCTGAGGGCTAGAAAATGTCAGATATGCTGAATTTAATATATCCTTTGGCTGTTTTCAAAGGTGGAGGCATATTATAACATGGGGACACCTGAGGAAGGTGAAGGAACTTGAATGAATGATGATAATATATTTGTAGGTGAAGGAACTTGAATGAATGATGATAATATATTTGTAGGTGAAGGAACTTGAATGAATGATGATAATATATTTGTTTGAATGTCTAAATCTTTTTGACATTTCCCAATTTTCTCTTTTCATCCAAGCTTTCCTGCTTTATCAAATGATTATTAGCACCATTTCTTAATTTTGTTCCTGGCAGGGAGGCAAACTTGATTATCATGGTTTGAATATTTTCTTGAGAACTAACTGTTATCACATTGCATGTTGTACTTGAAATGTACATCAAATTTTTCTTCAGCAGTGGGCTGTCTATGCCAGTGGTGACGGTAAAAGTATTGTTAGTTATTCTGATCCTCGGTCTGACTGAAACATTTGCCTGCACCATTCGAAAAGGACCTCAAAGTTACTGCCTTCAGTTAACTTTTGATATTCTAGTGATTTCCTCTCAGAAATTTGATATCCAGAAAGTTTATCTCTACCAAATTCAATGGTATCACCTGCCAACATAAGACCATTGGCAAGATCTTCTGCAGACTGTAGAATCACTCAACTTTGATCAACTTGCATATTGAATTTGTGTACTCATATGTATCCTTTCCAGTTGGATGCTTCCCAGAGTTATTCAATCTGGGTAGCTTATCCAGAGCAATGTAACCAGGGTCCAGCAATGATGCATCATTTTTGAACAATCAAGTTGAGACATCACTTTATACTTACAAACTCAGAATGAGGGTGGAATTAAAATCTCATAAGACTTGATATTTTTGGAATTTAGATTACTAGATTTGCTTCCTAGTTCACGTACACTATTTCCTGCAATCGAAGCAATTCAAAACAAGGGAGCTAATATTCAATGTTCATATGTGCTTCAGCTAAAATAATTAGCATAAACTACAAATGAGTTTGCAGTAGAGTCTAGATATTACACGTTTCAAACACAAGTTCTTTGGTTACATGAATACATTTTATGATATACTAGGCCAGAGAAATAGTGATCTGTTTACCTTTAGTAACCATCTTGATAGCAATGGTCTTTGCCTCAAGGGCAGAATGCCAGATAATGCTAATAATAAACTTGCTGAGATTGATAAAACTCTAAAATTGTGACAGTAGAGTGTCTTGCAAACAAAACAAAGCAGGGTCAATTATTTTTTCTGAACGTTATCCTCGAACCTTTTCCCACCTCCGATGTCAATATATTGGGATCTATTATTTAAAGGCATAAGAGCAAGGAAATCATCTTTGAAAGAGAAACCAGATTGTTAACTTTCATAGTCTGCCCCTTTTTTTTCAAAGTTATGATTTGGCAACGACCCATAAACTAGAAACACTGCCTCTGTGAATTCTTTTTATAGTAACATATGTTTTTTACAAAGGCTTGGCAGCATTTGGAAACGCACTGAGTAAAAACTATCACTTGTATGTCAACAGAGACCGGCTTGTTCACTATGTCAACAAAGGGGCCTGCAGATGGTGTATTTTTTTGATTCTCAAGTACAGGTTCCTTGGTAGAACAGGTGTTCGTGATATACCAAAGAAGCTGTGCATTCCTCTATGAAAACCTATAGGGATGAAATCCATGTTAATTTCTCAATTACTACTCATAAAGTAAATAAAGAACTCGTGGGCCCAGGACACGTCTTGAACTGATATTATTATTTATCTAAATTATCAACAGCTTTGATTCCTGTACTAAATCTCACACGCTCATCTTTGAGAATAAGGTTACATTTTTCGAAACTGTAAATATCTTCGTTAGAACATTGTGCCCTTGAATTTACCAAAAGATCAAGAAGCTTAATACTTGTATTACATTCCCATTTGGTAGATTTCAGTCGCAATGTTAATTGCATCGAGAGTGATTTTCGTTATTTAGGGCGGCGGGGTTGAAGGGAATAATTTATTTATTCTATGTAGTAATGTTAATCGAGCTGAGAGAGTGCTTCCCTGCCCAGGGAATGGTGGAATGGATCTGGATTCTTCTTTGTGAACAAAATGGAAATAAATTTATGCCCAATTCTTTAGAAAATGAACTTCAAGTATGTCAACCTTAAAAAAGCGCTTAAATTCATCTCAAGACAAACTTTAAAGCTTTATAAGTGGCATCGAAGAGAATGATCAAATGGAGTGGTGTATGGAGCTTTTCTTCTGTTCTTTCTTTCATTGTCCACTTCTTGTTCCCTGTCCAACGACCAACGTGCTCCATCATATCTAGACTAGAGAGGTTTATCCCATTTGGTAGATTTCAGTCGCAATGTTAATTGCGTCGAGAGTGCTTTTCTCTATTTAGGGCAGGGTTGAAGGGAATAATTTATGTATTTTATGTAGTAATGTTAATCGCGTTGAGAGAGTGCTTCCCTGCCCACGGTATGGTGTACTTGATTTTCTTTGTGAACAAAATGGAAATAACGAGCTATTCCAGATGCCTAATTGATCGGTGTATATTTTCTCTCTAACAATTAGATTGAATCGAATTAGAGAAAACCCCTTTTCAAATCACAAGATAAGTTTTATTCTATGAATTGACGGCTTTGAAAAGCTACATTCAATTCCAAGAGGCTTGAGATCCCAAGGCTTGATCTTTTTCATTGAAAAGTTACATTCAATTCAAAGTGGCTTGAGATCTTAAGCCATTTTTATTTTTTGTTTGTCGCCCCGTAAGTTGTGGCATTATACTCCCCGCTTCTCGTCTCCTGAGTAAACAACATAAGTTCCATTTGAGTGTATTTTTCATTTTTCACCGAGTGTTGCCTGAGTTTTCCTTGAGAGATGGATTGATGTAGATAAAGCTGAGTAATTTTTGTTTCAAAGGGCTTTATATGGAGGAAGTAATGGATCCTTTGATTGCATAAACTCAAATCGAACTCAGGGTGTTTTCTGTGTGGCTTCCTGTTTCGGTTGGGGTTTTTTATGTGCCTTCCAAATGCGTCATCATCTATGTGCCTTCCAAATGCCCCGTCATCTAATTATCTAATTAGTGTCGCTCATGAATGGATTAACAAGTTCTCCACTGTCCTTGTATACTATCTAGTGCAACCAAAGCCAAGGGAACGGGCTTGGAGGAAAACTCAGAGTGACGCCGATGAATTGTTTAACGAGTTTTCCACTGTCCTTGTATACTATCTAGTGCAACCAAAGCCAAGGGAACGGGCTTGGCGGAAAAGTCAGATGGACTGTTTATTGTTTAATCATGGTCCCTGCAGATGCTGATGCAATGTGATTTCTGCCAAGTGCTCTGAATGTAGTGAAGGAATTCGACCAAGCGCGGAATAACTATGACTCAAGAGAGTAGTCAACCAAATGATCACCAAGTTCCTCAGTTAGCCAGGGTGTCTTCTTCTCTATTGGTTCCTCAGGACGCTGCAGTTCTTCATGAATCTAAATATTTCCGTACTCCCTCGAAGGTTGAGAAGGGGTCGAGGTTTTGCCTTGTTGAAAGGCCCCCCAAAATAAAAATAAAAATCTCGTATAAGCTTGTTTGACCAAGATTGTATTTTTTTTTTTTTTTGTAAGACTTGGAATGAAAGCCTCATAAATTTAGGAGAATTCCCCGGGATGGTAAACTGAATAAATTTTAGGAGAATTCCCCACATTTTGGGATGTTAAACTGAATAAATTGGCCCATGGGGCCTCATAATAAAAAAGTCAAACTTATGATTAGCAACAATATCAAAGCGAGTTGTCTTTAGTGAGATTTTTGGAAGTATTTTTGGTTGATTTTTCTAAAATCTGGCAAGAATTTATTGATATAAAACAGAATTTATTGATATAAAACAGAAGTCTGATGGGTAACTCTGCACAATCGAAATTCCCAAAAAGGTTTTTAGGGTGCGGGATCTATATATACAGTCAAAAAATCAGTTTAAATAATACAAACAAGATTTCACCTCTAAATTTCAAAATTTTCAATGAATTCTGATACCAGAATTGATCATTCCATTTCAAAGTAACTTCATTTTAGTCTAGATCACTTAACCTAGCTTTGTCATTAAGACTGACTAAAATTGTATCATATTTTCATTAATATTAAATATTAAAATATTAAATTTCTATTTTTGTAGACTAAAATTGTATCTTATTTTTATTAATATTAAACTTTTATTTTTCTAAAAATAATTGTTTCGAGTGGATATGATGATTTGATTTCTATTCTGCTATTTAATATAATATTATTATAATTAAATTTTACATGTAATTAAGATAAAAAGTTAAATTGATATGAAGAAACACTTAGAGAACATAGATATTTATATTATTTCAAAATAGGAATAAATATGTTCAAAATGAAGTCCAATAACTTTTGTTCCATCGATGTAAAAGAGCTTGGAAAACAGATATCATAAAAAAAATATTTCTTAGGATTAAAAAAATGCAAAAATATTTTGGGATTAAAAAATGCAAAAATGGGCGAGATAATATTTATAGGGAATAATTATCAAGATTTTTTTTACTAATATAAATTTTGTTACAAAATATATTGTTGGGCTATTTTAAATATTTTAAATATATTGTTTGGTTATTTTAAATATTTTATTCGCTAGTTTAGCCTTAAATGTTAGTTCAATAAGTTAATTCTGAATCAGTTGGTAACATTGTTGTCAAGATATTGTTAGACATTATTGAACTTATTTGGAATAAGTTGGTCCCATTGTTACCATGTTAGACATCATTATCTTGTGTATTGAGATATTGTTGGACATTATTGATGATGCATTAAAATATTGTTGGACATTATTGGTTATTTGGAACATTAGGTAGGTCTCTGGTTCAGTTCCCAAGAGATGAAATGAATTTCTATGCTATTTGTTTTGCATTCAATACCCATCTTTGGAATCTGGAGAAGTGTTGAAGAGTTTGGCTTTGATTTGTAAATGGTAGGCCTAAATTCTACCCATTTTGTCAAGATGAATCCTTTACAAAATTAAATAATGTTTATTTGCAATTTTTCTATGTTATTTGTTTTGATTCAATACCCATCTTTGGAATGGGAGAAGTGTTGAAGAGTTTGGCTTTGATTTGTAAATGGTAGGCCTATATCGGACTCATTTTGTCAACATGAATCCTCTGCAAAAATAAAGAGTGTTTTTTTGCAATTTCTTTATGCACTGAAATCTTTAATTATTCTATTTTTGAGATCGGTTTTACAAGTTTGCTTCACAAATTGTGTTGCCAAATCAAGCACTCCATCAATGTAAAAGGTCAACACTCAAGAATATTAAGTGAACACTTAACAATATTTGAACTCTCCTATGATATATCAACATCAATCAAAATTGGAACTGCAATATAATATACTTTGTGATTCCTGAAATATAATATACTTTGTGATTCCTGATAGGTTGAGTCCATGCCTTTCAATAATATTTTTTAATATTTTGTTGATTGTGAACAAAATTGATAATTAATGAAGTACAAACTTTGAGTATAAACTTTGATTAAATATGGTTACATAGCATGAATTAAAAAAAAAATGATAAATTTCAAAGGCTACCACTTATAAATGGCCACATCACTTGCTTTAATATGATCCTACTTTCAATGATCATGTGCATAATTCAAGCATTTAACATAATTATTTTGCGTGCATGCACTTGCAACGTTAAATGGGAGAATAAAACAACCATAAAAATGCACTAGTATGTATAATGACAAGTTCACAAGGGTACATGTGTATAGGTCATGTAAATATGCGAGGAGGTAGGTAATTCACATGGTTTAATTGAACTAGGGCTACTTTGCAATGCTTAATAAAATCTAGTTTATTATACTCATGTTTGTATTTAACAAAAGTTAAGGGAATGTGGTATAATCTAACGCTATCAACAATACTAATTTAAAATGACCTCAATACTAAGCTTATGGATGACAAGAAAAAATCTTAACAAGAGATAAAAAGATAAATTATCAAAATCCATTTGCTATGTATAGGATATGTATCAAATAATGAAAATATTGAAACAAAAGTGACATTTATAGTGAACAAAAGTGAGACTATATAGACCATATGGACATGTATAACGTTAAGATGGTTTGCTGGAGTAAATATAGCCTTACGATGTTTCACAAGAGGTGAGTATAGTCATTAAAAAAAATGATGATTAATGACATTCAAAGTATTAATGGGCAAATAATATTGAAAAGAAGATTCAAAATAGGGAAACGTAATAAATACATAAACACGGTTTTACAATTTGTATAAAGAGTTTAACATGGTTTATAGAGAAATGCATCACACAAAAACATAGTGTTTACATTTGAAATCCAAATTGGAAAATTAGTATTAAATGAGAGTTGACTCAAATTGTTGTTGAAAATCAAATGGGAGGATGTGGAACACATGGTTGGTGGACTCTTATCCTTTTAGAATATTGTTTATATGGTGGATGGGATATGTGTAATGCTCTGTGTTTGTGTTATGTCTTACGCCACTAATGCGACTTTTTCATGAGTCTAGCCATGCAACAATTTATTACCTTGAAACTTGCCACGTTGATGATATTTTAGGGGATTAGGGAATGTTCCGAAGTGCCATTAACCATTAATCCCCCAACTCTTAACCTTGCTCCATTATTTTCCTAATTATGTACTTCCTTGTTGAATTCACATAGGGCATGATAGAGGATGCCAAAAGAGAGTAATATTTTTTCTTACCAATCCAGTCTAGGATTGATGTAAATGGATGATCCTTTAGCTCTAAATTATTTTCTATATGATATATGATGGTTTTTGAATCTCCTATTATTACAAGAGATTGCACACCCATTTCTTTTGCCACTTTGGGCCCTTGTCACAATGCCTAAGCTTAAGCTTTTGCCCTGTTGTTGAAGTGATGCCAAGGCCCTAAGCAAAATAAGTCCTAGATGCCTCTTTGGGATATGTGATAATCCCCCCTACACCTACCACCGCATATAGGTTTGGAAGGGTTTAACCTTGGTTAACCATGATTGAATTAGAAAGTGGCTCTTGGATATGAGTTGGTAAAATGTGGGTTGCTATTATCTTTTGTTTTTTTAAAACTAAAAATTAGTAATATTATATTAAAAAAGCTATAATTCAACTAAACAACAAAGGACAAATACTATTGTCTTGAGAGTTCATACAAAATTGGCACAACTCATATGCTGTACAATAGAGCTTTCAAAAGTCCACATTTAATACATCCCATCAACACTTCGAGTTATATTGCTTTAAAAAAACACCTAATATTTTAATTGTTTTTTTTTTCAACATAATAAATATTTAGTATTATAGAGAAACTGCCCAGTTTGAAGGCCAAAACCTTTTGCATAGATATTCACATGCTACTTCTTCTATTCCTATACAAACTACACACAAATTTTCCTTCTAGCTTTTTTACTAAACTGAGAAATTCTACTTCTACTATATTTATATATCTTCCAAAAGACACTGCCAAAAACTACACATTTGCAATACATTTAGTTACTTATATTTGGGTTGAGGCCGTCTTTGTTGAATGCTCCTCCTCGTTCTCTGTTGGGTTTCTCGTTGTATCCATTGCTATCTCTTTCTTCTCGTAGGTGCCCCGCTTGAGGATGCTTAGGAAGATCCCATGCTGCCAATTTTACTGAGGTTTCCAACATATCCATGATAATTTCCAATTTTACTTGCACCATATCCATAAGCACTTGAAGTTTATCAATTTTGGTTTCTACCACTGTCAGTGTTTGTGAAATGACCTCCCCTTATATTCTAAGTTCCTCTCTCATAACCATACTCTATTGATTGCACTCCCTTATCATCCTACCGAGTCTATTCACAATGAATATAAGATCGCTCTTCCTTAATTGCCATTCCAGTACTGCTTGCTTGTAAAAACAAGATGGAAGTGCTGACGCCTTAAAGGCATGGCCTTGCTACACGATGTCTATCCTTCCTCGGAGCGCTAACATTTGTTTAATTATTAATTCTTCCATGATCATGGTATGGGATGAATGCCCCTACTCGCCATTTATCAAGAAGTGGCCTTGGGACGACGTTTCTCCCAAGTTGGCCATTTCATTTGCATTTTTATTGTGTGCCCTTAATATGTGGGATAACTCCACTTCTTCAAACGTCTGCAATTGCTAGTTAATTCAACATAGCATTGAGTCTCTAGGTGCATCCTTGCCATTTCTTGTCTTGTGCAATTGTTGTATAACCAAGAGAGAGTCTCCAACGACAATTAATATTCTGATTTCTCTTTCCCTAACCAATCTCAGTTCTTGGTATAGGGCTAGATACTCAACTTCATTGTTTGTGGATTGCCCTAGTCCCCATGCATACTCTTTTTTTGTTTGTTGTTGTAATATATCGGGGTCTAAAAGCACCTCTCCCTCGCACCCCCACCACCCATCCAATATTCTAATTGTTTTACTAAACATATATATCAATGAAACACATGGTGACCACTAGTTTCTTGTTGCTCTATGTTGGAAGAGATAGATTTACGTTGTCAAATTTCCATGTTTTCCATCATTTGGTGCACTATTTTATCCTTTATAAGATATGTTTAGACAAAAAGTTGACATTCTACGACTTGAAGCTATAGATTGAGAATCTTTGGTATGATTGATGACCATATTGCAAAACATATTGCATTCTATTTCCAATGCATCTATCTTATGCTTTTGTTTAACTCGAGCATTCATAATTGTTGCATTTTGCAAAGTGCATTCATGAACCTTGTAAGTTTTCAAGAAAAAAAAAGGTATGTTGTGTTGCATGGACTCTTCATGCTCTTGAAGAACTCTTTAGAATTCTTAGACTTCCTTGTAATCCATTAATGTGACATATAGAGAAAAGGTTGAGATTCAAAGCAATGGATATTTGTCTCGAGAGAGCCCTACATCCAACATAGGAAGGGCCTCCTACTCCATAAATAAAACAACAAAACTATCAAGGCTCCAATAGAGTAGAGTATTTTGAAATTGGTACTAAGAGGACCAAAATATGCAGAGCTCAAGAAAATAAAAAATTGATATCCCCAAAAGATAGTGACGAGAGTGTTAAGAGGTAATGGTTGACTAAAAGTGAAACCTATAGAGTAGTCTAGAGGAATGAACACTCAACAAAAGCCAAGGAAAAATTTCCAAGAAATAGAGGGATACTCATAACATAGAAACCACACAATGAGCACAAGGTTCCAGTAATCAAAACATGCAAATAGATACACATTGACTATGCCATGTTGTTGCAACCTTAAATAGAAATTCCAAGCTATACCATCTTTTAATTGTTGCCTTAATGTCATCTATGAATGTGTTTTATTTGGTTGTAGAATTTTTCTGCACACATATGTTCTATATATGATGAATTAAATGCTTAGCTTGAATGTTTAATAATTATATATCTTCTTAAATTCTTGTTTTCAAATCAATTGAAAAGTGATTCTGTTAAGGATGAAGAATAAACCATTCCATTCTATTCTCTCATTAATACATAAGATTTAAATCTATCTAAAGTTCAAATCATTGGTCATCTAATTAAAATCAAAACCAAAAACTTTACTTTAGATGTTTTGGCACAATTCCTTAGCCTAGAACTGTCTATAAAGGAACAACATCAGATTGGCTCTGTTGTTGGGGAACGAATATTGAAATTCATTTTTCCCCGGGAAAATGATTAATCCTACCTCTTAATGGTGAATAAAGGATAAGTAGGCTAAAATTATTCACTTGGCGACTTTAAAATTTTAAATTTGGCTTCACGCAGACATATCAGATCACAGTCAGATTCAAGGCTTCTCTCTACCTTGTCAGATCCAGAGAAACTAGTAATGATTGCATCTATTAGACGAAGGTTGGAGGCTTATATTGTTGCTTCTACATCTGTTTTACCTCATGTTCCTTCACAATCTGATCCTTTTCAATTAAGCCCAATATCTTATGAATCATCAAATCTTCCTCCTAAGGTCTTAGAACTCATTTCTAAAGGAGTATATTTAGAATCTGCATTATTAGTTTATAAGCTTGAGGCTTTTGAAGTTCCTTTTCCTCCTTAAACTACCTATACTGAAGAAGATCTGAAACTTACCCTTCTTGAATTCAAACCAGTTGATTTTATATATCCTATGGCACATAATTTCCCTTCAACTTTTTTCTAAACCTAAAGATGAACTTAGTATTTATTCTAATCCTCTAGCTTTTGAAGATTTGGAAGAGGAGGATTCTGAAGTTTAAAAATTAGTCATTAATCCTTGGTATTTTCAAAAACCTAAAACTTCATTACAACCATCATGTAGTAAAATTATTACCCCTAAAAGATCAGTTCCATCACAACATCAAATGGTTGGTATTCAACCAATTGTGGAAGCACATTATGCAACCTTAGCTCTTCCAGCGTCAACCCAACTCCATGATTTTCCTAATGGGTATTTAAAACATTTTCCCTAGATTCAATGGAGAGACAGCGCCATCTATCGAAGACCATCTTGTCGCATTTCTAGATTTCACTGAGAACATGAATATTGAGCATTAGGATGTTTATACAAGAATTTTTGTTCAATCACTTGAAGGAAATGTTAGAATATGATTTAGACAACTTCAAGTTAATTCCATTAATTCATGGGTTGAACTAGTTAACATTTTCAAAAATCAACGGGGAATAAAAAAAAGGATGTTGTTTACTACTTAACATAATTTGAAGACTTGAAAAGAAGCCCTGGTGAACCTATGGTTGATTTCACTAAAATATTTAATAAACTTTATAATAAAATGCCTCTAGATTGCAAACTACCAATCACTACTGCTAAGGTTAGGTTTTCCAAATATTTTGAAGATGATTTTGCTGTAATGCTTAGGGAAAGAAAACCCGAAACCTTAGAAGACATGCAAACTAATGCAATTAAAGTTGAAGCTAATAAATCAACTTCTGCTAAACTAAAAGAAAAAAACGATAAAAAAAGAATGAAAGCTAGAGAAGAAGGTACTTCATCATAAAAAACTAAAGATGAAGAACATAAAATTGATGAAATAGTCTCTCTACTTAGAAATTTGTCTAATATAATCTCTAGAATGAAAATTCAACCTAGAGTAGCCCAACAAGTTGAAAACAGACCACAGGTCCAGTATAGAAGGCCTTTTCAACTTCAAATTTTACAAAGGCCAAATACTAATTAGAAAATTCAACCTCCATTAATGATTCATGATCAGGATCCTGAAGAAACTATTCCTGTTGTCACAAATGCTATCAATTGTTTTGGAGATCCTTCATCTTAGAATGCCATTATCCTAGTCAATCAAGATCAATCAATTACTTAGAATCAAGAAACCTCTCAAGTTTAAAAATATCAAGCTTTTTTCTGAATTCCTTATTGCTAAATTAAATAGAATATATGACTTGAGACCAAGACCAGGACTTGGTATACCAGTCAAAAAGGTTACCTTTGATGAACCTCAAGTAAAATCATCTGAGACACAAACATCATCAATTCAATCATAGAGTTAGTTACAAGAACAACTCACTGTTGAAAAATATGTTCCATTTGTTTTTAATGTTGAAAATGAATTAGAAAGAGTTAAGATTCCAATACCTTTATCTGAACTCTCTAAGAATCTAGGTTATAAACAACACGTTTCTAAATGGATTCAATCCTCTAGTATAGATGTAGAGGGGGATGCTATAAGTTTATAGGATGAAAAACCTTTAATGGTTTTTGGTCCTAGTTCTGATATGATTGATGAAGTGTTCTTCCTTTTTATGTCATATTGAAAGTTCATGATTATATTTCTATAATTGTATGTTAAATTCTAGGGCTTCTCATAATTTAATTCATAAAGTAATCATGGATAAACTTCAATTGCAAATTACTAGACCATATCATGATTTGTACACTTTTGATTCTAAGAAAGTACCTTGCTTGGGATTAATTAAAGACTTAGTTGTTAAACTAGCTCAAATCCCTATCAAGAGTATAGTCTTGGACATAGTTGTTACGTACACCCCTCCAAAATTTGGAATTCTATTATCAAGATCTTGTTGTGAAAATTTGGGAGGGAGTTTACAAATGGACATGTTTTTGCTACAACCCCAGTTTATGGAAGTGAACATTTAAGGTTATATAGAGAAGTAAGATTTATCAATACAATTTGTAAAGCAAATCAAGCAATTAATCATCCAATTTATGCAATTGATCAGGATTTTGGTTGCTTTACATTAACTGCTAATTATCTTTTCTAATCCTCAAATTATAATTGAAGAAACAATTAAGACACCTCACATTTAAAATACTATTATTTGGAAAATGTAGTTTGATGGAACATTTTCTAAAGATGGGGATGGGGCAGGAATTGTACTTATATCTCATGATTAAAGAATTATAATTCAATCCTTCAAATTAGATTTTGAAGTCACAAACAATGTGGTAGAATATGAAGCCCTAGTTTTAGGATTAGAGTTAGTTAAGAATATAAAAGTTCAAAAATTGGTAGTATATGGGAATTCAAAGTTGATTGTAAAACAAATCAGAAATATTTGTCAAACAATACATCCTAGGTTTAGAGATTATTGGAATGAAGTATGACACTGTATTGAAAATGGTTTTCAAGCTTTTAATATCATATCGATCCCAAGAGAAGAAAACATTCATGCTGATGCTTTGGCAATTTATGCTAGCACTTTCACAATTCCCGATCCACTACAATTACAATATTAGATTGAAGTGAAATATAGGCCCTCCATTCATGACAATGTCAAACATTGACAAGTCTTTGAAGATGATGAACAATTGAAAAACTTTTTACAAGTGATAAGTGGATATTATGCTTTACAAGTTGAAGGATAACAATTAAATGAAATGAAATCAAATGAAAATGATCAAGATTCAACTTTAAAACATAAAATTGTTGATCATGATATCATTTAGCTATCAAATAACCATATCCTAAAAGAATTGGTATCTCTTGAATTTTTTTTTGACCATAATGATGTCTCAAAAGCTTGAATGCTAAATTCACAACAAGAAGAGGTTCAAGATTGCAATATTGGTACTTCTGAAGAGATAATAAATGTTAAAATTTTAGCATCATTGCCTCAAGAAATTAAAGATAAATACATCAATCTTTTTCAACATTACAAAGATGTATTTGCTTGGTCATATGAAGAATTGAAAACCTATGACACAACCATTATTGAACATAAAATTTCTCTCAAACCAGAAGCTAAACCATTTCAACAGAAATTAAGAAGAATAAATCCAATTTTCCTTCCAGTCATAGAAAAAGTAGTAAAGAAATTATTGGATGCAAAGATATTTGTTACCTTAAGATATTCATAATGGATATCCAACCAATTTCTCGTTAGGAAGAAAAATGGTGAGATAAGGTTGTGTGTCGATTTTAGGAATCTGAACAAATTGTATTTAAAAGATAATTATCCATTACCTAAAATGGATTAATTGTTTCAGAGAGTTTCAAGTTCAAATATAATTTCAATTTTAGATGGTTTTTCTGGATATAGCCAGATTCTGGTTAGTCCAGAAGACAGAGAAAAAACAACGTTCACAACACCATGGGGCACATTCTTGTATGCCAAAATTCCGTTTGGTTTAATTAATGTCGGATCTACATTTAAAAAAGCAATGGTTCTGGGATTTGTGGGTAAGATAAATTTCTTTTCATATATCTCGATGATATAACTGCCTTTTCTAATTATGATGAAAAGCATTTGAAACATTTGAGGAAAGTTTTTGAAAGATGCAAGAAATATGGAATTTCACTAAATCTCAAAAAGTTACTTTTTGTAATGAAATAAGGAAAGCATTTAGGAAACATAATTTCAAGGGAAGGAGTTGTTATTGATCCAAAGAGAGTTTCAACAATTCACATAATTGGTTTACCTAGAAACAAAAAGGAAATTCAATCATTTTTAGGAAAGATTAATTTTTTAAGAAGGTTTATTCCAAATTACGCTGAGGCTGTGAAAGATATTACTGACATGCTCAAGAAGGATAAAGAAATTAAATGGACATTGGAAGCAAAATATTATTTTTAACAAATTAAAAAGGCTATTTCAGAAGCCCGAATGCTAGCTAGTCTAGAATACACAAAAGTGTTCAATATCTTTTCCTTTGCCTCAGATACTACCTTAGTAGTTGTTTTATTGCAAAGAAATGATGATCAGCAAGAGAAACCAATTTCCTTTAGCCCGAATGCTAGCTAGCCTAGAATACACAAAAGTGTTCAATATATTTTCCTTTGCCTCAGATACTACCTTAGCAGCTGTTTTATTGCAAAGAAATGATGATAAAAAAGAGCAACCAATTTCCTTCTTTTATTTTTATTTTTATTTATTTTATTTAATTTTTAAATTTTTATTTATATATATTTAAATTTTTATTATTATTTTTTTACTTTTTAGTAAGGTTATGAGAGATTCCGAATTAACATATGACATCATAGAAAAACAAGTTTATGACTTGGTACAATATTTGAAAGTATTTAGAATGTATGTCTTACATTCTCCTATAATTGCTTATGTTCTCAACAATGTAGTAAAGACAGTTCTAACTCATCCTGATATAGATGGAAAGAGAGGAAGATGGATTGCTAAGATAATTGAGTTCGATTTAGATATCAAACCTACAAAGTTGGTGAATCCAGCTGAATCAAACTGCAAAATACTTGGTATCAATATTGTTATGGAGATTTCAAGATAGGAGAACCCACAAGAACCTTCTCAGATTTCAAGAGAGGATAATCCACAAGAAACTTCTTAGATTTTAAGAGAGGATAGTCCTCAAGAACCTTCCTCCAATGAATATGTTACTCATCTTCCTTTACATATTGATAATAAATTTTTACTTTCAGATTGGTATAATGACATAGTGAATTTTCTTCGTGATTTTAAGTATCCTCTTGAATTCATCAAGAATTAGTGAAAATATTTGAGACTTAAGACCATGAAGTATTGTATTATAAATTCCAATTTGTATTGGAAATATCCTTTAAATATCCTCTTATTATGTCTAATTGAGAATGAAACTGAAGGAGTAATTGAACAGTTTCATGAAGGCATCTGTGGAGGACATTATGCTTGGAAAGAAACTGCATATATAATTTTAAGAGCCGATTTTTATTGGCCAAAAATGTTTTCACAGATTGGAGAAAAAGTAAGGAGCTGTATTACATGTTAGATATTTGCTGGAAAACAAAGGGTGGTAGCACTTCCCCTTGTTCCAGTTTCAGTTGAAGCTTCTTTCCTACAATGGGGATTAGATTTCATAGGAGAAATAGTTCCAGCTTCAAGTAATCAACTAGTATATGGGATTGAAGCAATTTTTTCAACACAGTTAGCATTTCTAGTTATGAAATTCTTGCAAGAGTCATAGGAATAAACTGATGATTTTTCTAAGAGAATCAATCTAATCATTTAGTTGAATCAGGACAGAGATGAAGTGCAATATAAAATTCGACAGTATCAAGATAAGATGAAGAGATTGTTTGACAAGAAAGCCAGATAACGAGATTTTAAACAATGAGACTTAGTGTTGAGATGGGATGCGAAAAGATAAAAAAGAGGCAAGCATGGAAAGTTTGACAATTTGTGGTTGGGACCTTTCAGCGTTGCTAAAGTAAAGGGTAACTATATATTTTTTTTTACAGAACCTCGAGGGACAATATTATTTCTATCTAGTCAATGGGCAATACCTCAAGCATTATATTCATTACTGAGTTCTTTCATTTTCATCATTGTAAATTTTCGGTGTTTTTAAAAATTTAAGTATTAAAGTGTGTTTTTCACAGCAAAGACTCCATAGCCCAAGGAAATGGCACATGGATTTGCAAGTTCTCTGCATCCCATAGGGGGAAGTAGTCCCCAGATGGAGCCGATGTTGTAACTTATTTTCATCATAGTTATCTTTTTATTTTTTATGTTGAAAGAAGAAAATAAAGAAATAAAATATATATAGAAAAAAGAAAGAAAGAAAGAAAGAAAATAAAAATAAATTAATAAAAAATAAAAAATACAAATAAATGGATAAAAGAAAGAAAGAAATAAACTCCCTAATGTAGGCGCACTAGTGAAAATGTCACCGTAGTTATTTGTGTGTTTATTTTTAATCCTTTATATATTAATTGGATTAAAGTAAAAATTGTAAATTAAGTGCGTTTATTTGATGTCTTGTCGTGTTGCGACAAAGTTTGGATCTAAATCTACGGAGGAGATCATCCCCGCCCGGATCAACGATGTAGATGATGTTCAGACCCCCCCCACCCCATGCGCGCGCAGTCGAAGTTTAACAGGGGGGGTATGAAAAAAATATTTCTATTTACCGCCCTCTCATACATGGCGTCTCCTCAACAATTTCAGGACCCCCCTCTCCAAAAATACTAACCACCCACCCCCTCTTCCGAAATTTTTTTTCCACACCCGCTCCACCATCGCGCCCGTTCACACTCGCCACCTGTCCTCTTCCTATTTTCCCACGCCGATTAACCATTAGATATTCAAATTTATCCTGCAAAATGTTTATATAACCGTTCACCCATTAATGTTATGAAACTAACTCCAAAAATAGAAGAAAAGAGAGATCAACACCTTAGAAATCAACCACTTCGAGGGGGAAACCTCCTTTACATTACACAAATGAACAATTCTTGGATGATTCGAATGAAAAACCCCCTTTCTATATATAGAGTCCATGGGGTCACAATATAGTACGACCTGACCTAACAATAATAATGTAAGGGTACAACAATAACAATAGTGGGGTTTTATGGGGCACAATAATAACAATATGGGACTACAACCGTCCTGACAATAGCAATGAGGGCTACTAGCAATGAAACATGCTAATATAGGGACATAACATGCGGCTTTCCTTCAAAAATGTGTTGTCCTCAACATTATCATCCTCCCATGTGGAATATTCAGTGGGTAAGTTCTTCCACTTGATGATATACTCTGAAATTGATCGATTTCGTAGCTGTTGAGTTCTTGTTTCCGTGACTGCTTTAGGTTCCAATATGATTTTTCCTTCCTCATCAAGTTTTGGCAATATTGTTTGAATTGGAATTTTGTCACCTATAACCTTCTTTAAGCATGAAACATAGAAAAATGGGTGCACTCGAGAAGAAGAAGGAAGCTCCAATTTGTATTCCATAGTACCAATATTTTGCAACACCTTGTAAGGACCATAGTACTTTGGCGATAATTTATTATCTTTATTAGCTTGCCTGAGTGACGCAGTAAAATTGCACTTTTCTCAATTTGTGGATTTGTGGGTTCTGAGCCCACAATCTAAACAAAAAATTTCTCTACGCAACAGTACAATTCTTCTCAACGCATCCTGGTACTAACTCTTGAGTATGCACATGACATCACTCTCCAATTACATTTCGAGTCTGCCTACAACCATTCACCTCCTCAACGCAGTCATCGTCTCACGTCCACCACCACAAACATGGGTGCATTCGCTTTTAATCATTAGGGCATCAAATTTGAGCCTCATCGTATTCTAATGGGCCAGAGTAGTTGACCAAGATTCGAATCTTCGATTTGGGATACAGAAAACACGAAATTTTCCACGACACGTAGACTTATGACTCAGGAAATTCGGATCCCAAATTCAAGCCTTGAACATCCTTTGGTTTCTCAATATCAAAATAGAAGATGTTAAAAGTTATTAAATTACGACCTTCTTAGCTCGACCCTTAAGATGTGCTGAAGCCTTCTCTTTTGTTGTAAAACCTTCAGATGATTCTACGACATACTCAGCTCCATAGTTACCCCACGGAATCTCTGAAGGATCCCTTTTAGAATTGACAGTAATTCTGCTACCATCATTTTCAAGAGTCGTATCATCAACAATCTTCAAACTCCCTTTGTATACAACAAAATGAATATTCGGTCTATCTAAAAATGTAGTCTCACATAAATTCAAGAACTAATATACTCATAAACACAACGATAGAAAATAACAAACATCAGATTTATATTAATTTGAATTCGAATTACAATTCGTTTATAAGACCCAAATCGCCCTCTCAGTGTTGGATATTACATTTCGTCTGGCCTCTTTGCACTATACCAAAGGCTGTAATTTATATAGAACACAATACATCGAATGGATCATTTCAGATCCATTCGTTTCTCTTAGGATCTCACAATAATCTGCTAAAATCATGCACTTCCCTATTTTTATAATATGTTGACCATAAAAAATAGAAATTGCATTAATAAAATTTAACAGACTCAACAAAAACGTGTCCTCATGCCATGCTTCCTTTTTTGCAGCATTGGATTCCAATTTTAATGAAGGGTGCTCGGATGCTCCTGCATCAGACTCCCCAGGTACAAAAATTCTTATGACCTCCTAGTCATATGTCTTCTTCATCTATTAGCAATTCTACCCACATCCTCTGTGGAATTTACCTTTGTGATCTTCCTGGAACAAAATTCTTGAGAAATTCTACTCACATCCTCTCTGGAATTGTCCTTTGTGAGCTGTAATAAAACCTCTGCAATAGCAAGTCATCCCTACTACCAGATACCTCACCAAGATTCTCTCCTCTGAGATTAATCTTTCGGCATCTCTCTGGTTCTCTCCTTTGGAACCATTTGAGCACTCCTGCTCTGGGCTGCTGCAATCTTCTCACCTTCCTCTGCTGCTACCTTCAAAAAATATAAAAACCACAAGATTTAAAAATATTTAACATAAATGTACCTCTTCTTCTTTGTAGGAAATCCTTTCCCTGCTCTGATACCACTTTGACGCAGTAAAAATGCACTTTTCTCAATTTGTGGATTTGTGGGTTATGGGCCCACGATCTAAACAAAAAAATTCTCTACGCAGCAGTACAATATTCCCAACGCATGCTGGTACTAACTCTCGATTATGCACATGACATCGCTCTCAAATTACATTTCGAGTCTGCCTGCAACCGTTCACCTCCTCAACGCAGCCATCGTCTCACGTCCACCACCACAAACATGGGTGCATCTGATTTTAATAATTAGGAAATCAAATCTGAGCCTCATCATATTCTAATGGGCCAGAGTAGTTGACCGGGATTCAAATCTTTGTTTTGGGATATAGAAAACATGAAATTTTCCACAACGCGTAGACTTAAGACTCGAGAACTTAGGATCCCAAATTCAAACCTTGAGCGTCCTTTGGTTTCTCAATATCAGAATAGTGGATGTTAAAAGTTATTAAATTACGACATTCTTAGCTCCACCCTTATGAAGCCTTATCTTTTGTTGTAAAACCTTCAGATGATTCTACGACATACTCAACTCTGTAGTTACCCCAAGGAATCTCTGAAGGATCCCTTTTAGATTTGACAATAATTCTTCTACCATCATTTTCAAGAGTCATATCATCAACAATCTTCAAACTCCCTTTGTATACAACAAAATGAATATTCGGTCTATCTAAAAACGCAGTCTCACAGAAATTCAAGAACTAATATACTTGTAAACACAATGACAAAAAATAACAAACATCAAATTTATATTAATTTGAATTCGAATTACATTATGTCTGGCCTCTTTGCACTATACCGAAGGCTGTAATTTATATAGAACACAATACATCTAATGGATCATTTCAGATCCATTCGTTTCTCTTAGGATCTCGTAATAATATGCTAAAATCACGCACTTCCCTATTTTTATAATAGGTTGACCATAAAAAATATAAATTGCATTAATAAAAATTTAACAAGCTCAACAAAAACATGTTCTCATGCCATGATTCCTTTTTTGCAGCATTGGATTCCAATTTTAATGAAGGGTGCTCGGATGCTCCTGCATCATTGAAGGACATTTGTTTGTATGGTTGTAGCCGTAAAAATACCTAGTCTCCTACATCAAAACTTCTCTTGCTGCGATGTTGATCTTCCTATTGTTTCGTTCGATTTTGTGCCAAATTTAGGTTATCCTTTAAGAGTTGTAGAAATTTTTGTTGATTTTTGATGTGATCTTCCTCTAATTGAACCTTAGAATTTTCTCTTAAAGATGATGTGATGGACAGTGGATGATATCCATAAAGTGCCATAAATGGGGTCATTTTTGCTACAATATGGAAGGAAGTGTTATACCACCATTCAACCAGAGGTAACCACTTGACCCATTGTGTTTGTTTATCATATACAAAACAACGATCAGTTTTCCCATCAGATTGAGGATGATAAGATGAGTTATGGGCTAGTTGACTACCCAAACAAGAAAATAATTCAGTGCAAAAATTTCCAATGAAAATGGAATCTCTGTCGCTTACAATAATCTTTGGGTTTCCATGTAGCTTTTGAATTGTTTCCATAAATGCAGTAGCAACCGTACTTGCTTTAAATGGATGAGATATTGCACAAAAGTGTGCATACTTGGTAAGTCTATCAACTACCACCATGATGACATTTTTTCCTTCGGACTTAAAGTAAACATGTGAATAAATCCATTGAAATATCACCCCAACATTAACTTGGAATGGGTAAAGGTTGTAGCAGACTCGAGGTCTTAATTGTCTCAAATTTATTTTGCTGGCAAACCAAACATTGTGCCACAAAATTTGAATACCAGATTTAAGGCCATCCCAAAAAATTTCTTTCTTCACCATGTGGTAAGTTTTTAAAAAACTCGAGTGTCCTCTTACGAGAGAGGCGTGCAATCCAAAAAATTATTTTGTTTTAGTTGGGAATTATTACAAAGATATAAATGATATTTGTACCATGAGGAATAAATTTTCCAACTAAATGTATCAGATGTACTGGGATCTTGTTGAAATTTTGAATGAGTGTCCACACTTCTGCGTCATTCTTCCATTCCTCCCTTGCTTCATTTATCCAATCTGGTCGAATAATATAAATGGCACAAAGCAATGCTTCCACCTCCTCATCCTTTCTTGAGAGTGCATCTGCAACAACATTTAGCTTCCCTTTTTTGTAGATGATTTCAAAGTCATAACCCAACATATTTGTGACCCATTTTTGCTGCTCTTCTGAAGATAGTCTTTGTTCCAAAAATTATTTAAGACTATCATGATCAATTTTTACCTTGAAGTGTCTTCCCATTAGGTAAGGTCACCATTTCTTTAGTGCATGTAGTATTGCCAACATTTACTTCTGATAATAATCTTTCTAGAAATACTTTCCTTTGATTAGATGACTTACAAAAGAAATGGGTCTTCCTTCTTGCATTAAAACAACACCAATTCCATTTCCCGAGGCATCACATTCCACAATAAAGGTTTTTGTGAAGTCTGGCATAGCTAAGACCGATGCTAAGAACATTGCATCTTTAAGATGTTAAAAGGCCTTAGTTACTTCAAGAGTCCATGCAAATGCATCTTTATTCAATAATGTTGTTAGAGGTGCTACTATTCTCCCATAATTCTTAACAAAATTGTGATAATGACCTGCTAACCCGAGAAATCTTTGCAAGTGCTTTATGGTTGCGAGGAATTTCCATTCCTTAATGGCCTTAATTTTGTTAGGGTCTACCTCAACACCTTCCTGAGATACAATATGACCCAGATATTCCACCTCTTGTACTCCAAAGAAACATTTGGAGGTTTTTGCATATAATTGTTTCTCCTCCAATAGTTTGAGCACCCTATCAACATGTTGAACATGATCCTTCCAAGGCATGCTGTAGATTAGAATATAATAAAAAAATACTAACACAAATTTTCTAAGGAAGGGTTTAAAAATGGAATTCATCAACCCTTGAAATGTATAAGGTGTATTGGTAAGGCCAAAAGGCATGACCAAAAATTCATAATGACCTTCATGAGTTTGAAATGCTGTTTTCAGAATATCTTTAGAATTCATTCTAATTTGATGATATCCTGAACGAAGATCCAACTTGGTAAAATAAAATTCTCCATGTAATTTAACCAATAATTCATCAATCATAGGAATAGGAAATTTATCTTTAATAGTGAGTTTATTGATCTCCCTATAATCCAAACACATTCGCCATGATCCATCCTTCTTGTGCACCAATACCACTGGAGTAGAGAAAGAACTTTGACTAGGTTGAGTTATACCAACCTCTAACATTTCTGCAATCATACGTTCAATTTTACTCTTTTGGACACTAGGATATCTATACGACTTGATGTTTGGAGGAACACTTCCTGGAGTCAAATGAATAGCATGATCATGATTAGGAATAGGTGGGATTCCTTTGGGAGTTTCAAACACCTTGGAATGATTGTCCAAGACTTTTTGGAGATTTAGAGAAATATATGATTTTGATGTTGGAACTTCTAGTGAGCATAATTGTGTAATTACGCTTTGTTGTTATTTCTTCAGAAGCTTTGTCATGACATTAGAGCTTATTATCTTTCCCAGCATCCATGCGATACCCCATAATTCAACTTCCTTTTCTTTCGAAAAAAATTTCAAGAAAAATTCTTGAAAATTAAAAGCTACTGTCCCCAAAGATTGTAACCATTGTACTCCTAGTACAACATCAACATCTCCCATTGGAATGGAAAGAATTGGAATATTCAATACATATTCCCCCATGGTTAGCTTGATATTATGGCATTTTCCAGAGCAATTTATAGTCCCTCCATTTGCAACAACCACTTGACACTTTGGTGCTGGGTATAGGAAGCATTTCAATTCCTTACCTACCTTACAATGAATAAAATTATAGGTACTACCTGAATCAATCAACACTATTACATTTTTCTTCTTCATATGTCATTCTATCTTGAGAGTTTGAGGAGTGGTAATTCCTGCCAATGCATTACAGGATATGGTCAGACTCATTTCTTCTTTTTCCAGGGTTGGTTCCTGGTGTATATCCTCTTCTTTTGAAGTTTCTTGTTCATTTCTTCCTCCTCTTCACAATCTATGTAAAATATTCTTTTCTCAGCACACTTATGACCTTTAGTGTATTTTCTATCACAATTGTAGAAAATCCCTTTTGCTCACTTTTCTTCCAATTGTTGTGGTGTCAACCTTGTAGGTTGTGGAATTCTAGGAGTAGCAACACTTCTATCTTTATAGATGTGAGTGGTAGGCTTCCTTGTCGCCATAATTTTACTTTCAATTTTTCTTGCCAACTTGAATGCCTTCTCCAATGAATCAGGTTCCCAAAGGCGAACCTCATGTTGGATGTTATCCTTTAAAGTCCCTATGAATACATCAATCCTATTTTCCTCTGGAATATCAGTTACACTTATATTCAATTTTTGGAAGTCCTCAATGTGCTCCTCCATTGAACCATTTTGTTTTATATTTATCTATTGTCTAGATAAGGTGTTTCGATTTGTATCCTCATAATGTGTTATCATTTCCTCCGTAAAAATTTACCAAGCGACAATTTTTTAATGAGAGAAAAGCCATTGATACCATACAAATGTATTTTGTTCTAAATTTAAAGTTGCAATGTGTACCTTTTGTGTGTTTTACACATTATGGAGATAAAAATATTGCTCTATCTGTAGTATCCATGTTACGGGATCCTTGCCATCAAACTTCATCATATCAATCTTTGGAATATGGTGGGTCTTCAATCCAATATTAGAGTTTATGAAATCATGATCAACATTTATTTTGTTCTCATCATGAGTTTCCTGTACTACCTTTTCACCATTAGGAATAATTTCTTGTATCAACTTTGTAAAACCTTCCTTCAAACCTTTCATATGTGCTTTTCAATCATTTTTCGTGTCTTCCATGTTTTCTTTCATTTTTTCATCTATATTAGCTTCCATGTCATCCATCTTAGCTTCCATGCCATCCATCTTAGTTTCCATGCCATTATTCAAACCATCCATCTTAGCTTCCACGCCTTTCTTCAAACCATCAATATTAGCTTCCACGCATTTCTTAAAACTATCCATATTAGCTTCCACGCCTTTCTTCAAAACTTCCGTTTCATTTTTTGTTTCTCTTTGTGAAAGCGAAAATTGGTGCACTTGGTCTTGTAATTTTGATATATCATGTTGCACTTATTCCTCTTCATGAGTCATAGTACAACCTTTTAAGGGCTTAATGGGTGTTGAATTATTTTTAGGGGCCATTTTAGAACCCAATATTGATATCTATGCTTCAATATGCCCTTGGAATCACTTCAAACTGATTTTCAAACAAGACTTATGCAATTTGAAAAACAAATACGCACCTTTTTCTTGCTTTTGAGGAGCTCGATATTGAAACTGATGTATCTTTGGAATTTGTGATCCCCGAGATTTTATCTTTGGTCCTTTAGTAGCCATATGAATATTATTTCCAATGCCACATGTTTGACTTGATTTGGATTCTTCAAGGCAAATTTATGCCTAATCTCCTGAAATGACCTAATTATGGACTAGTTCAGTAGAGAGAACTTGTACGACGTGCCACATGTCACCGTTTCCTCCTTCGACTCTGAAATTGATATATAGGAAACTATAGTTTGTATAATTTCGGCCAATTTTTACAAAATTTGAATCCAATGCTCAGAGAGAGAGAGATTTATGATTATTTTCCCAAGGCAATTTCTTTAATATGAAATTCAGGAGCCTGCAAAAACCTAAGTTCCACAGATCATATATCCGAAAATATTGCGAACCAAGATCTAAAATTTTTACATGATGTTCATCATGATTTCTTCACAAATGGGTTTGTTTTTATAGCTTTTGAACCTTTTTAGAAAAAAAGTTATAGCGAAAATTCCACGATGACCTGTTTGAAGCAGCGAAACCCTAGAATCCAAAGCTCTGATACCAAATGCTATGAAACCAACTCAAAAAATAGAAGAAGAGATATATCAATGCCTTAGAAATCAACCACTTCGAGGGAGAAACCTCCTTTACATTAGATAAATGAAACATTCTTGGATGATTCAAATGAAAAACCTCCTTTCTATATATAAGAGTCCATGGGGTCATAATATAATCCTATCCGACCTAACAATAATAATGTAAGGGCAAAAAAATAATAATTTTGGGGTTTTATGGGGCACAATAATAACAATATGAGGACTACAGGGGTACAACAATAACAATAAGGGGGCCACACTAATAAGAATAAGGGAGTAGACTATTATTTATTTATTTTTATTTTTATTTTTTCCGTAGGAAAAATCGTAATTTTATTATGAGAAACAAAATTACATGTTGCATCAGCTGAAAATATAGGCCAACGACCAGCCAAGACTGGTGTTCAAAGATAACATACAAAAATAATTAATATACAATGGGGAGAAAAACTATGTTTTCTCCCTTTAATTTTTTCCACTTTCTGCCATGCTCCTTGAGATGACGCGGGGGAGACAAGGGTGAGCTGTTTTCTAGTGTAGCTGCTCCAATGTCCTTGTCTGAGTCATAGATATCTGAAGAGGGATGCCATTTTTTCCCAACGTTGTCTGTATCTTCTGGTGCCTTTGTGGGCGGGTACTGCTTTGTTAGTATTTCAAATGGATCCTGAGCTTCTTTTTCTTGTGTGTCCAGGACAATGGTTGACTGTTTGTTCCCATATGTGGTGGGAACTTCCTCTTCTTCCTCTGTTTCCTCCTCTGATTCACATGGGATAAATTTCCATCCTTTGGGTGCTTTTCCAGCCATCTTATTTCTTCAGTTGTCTCTCTTTACTTCAGGACAAGTGTTTTGTAGATGACCGGTCTGTCTTCATATTCTAAATATGAAGGATGTATTTTCCTAGTCTATACGTTGCATCCATTTTTACTGTTTGTGTAACAAGTGTATGATTTCTAAGCACGTCTTCTTTGATAGATACTTCTGGAAATGCGTGTAAAAAAAAAATTAGAATTCTCTCCTACATATTTGAGTATATACGTTTGGTCGCCCACTGACTGGGAAATCCTTTGCTGAGATCTACTTCTACACAGATGCATGTAAAGGTGAAGATTCTCTCCTCCACTCTGTAGAAATTTGCTGAATAATGATTAATTATTCACCGAGACTATCCTGATCACATACAATTCGAATTTATATGCAACACATAATCTCTTCCACTCAGATCATCAAACATGCGGAAATAAAATCAAGCAATAGCACATCAAATCATCATACACATTAACACAGTATGTATGGGGAAAGCTTATAGCTGAAAACCCCGCAGCTATTGTGTATATTATAATGGAGAAATCAAGTAACAAACTCAGTACAATACTCCTCACAAGTACTCGGTACTTTCTCATACAGTTACCCACAATCTAGCTCAGTTTTGAACAGGTTACTGGTTCAAAACTCACCGCCAATTGCCTTGCCTCTATTGCGCAATCCAGGCCTGTCTATATAGAGATACAAGGTTCGAATCTCCTTGGCTTGACAGCGCAATCATCATGGGAAATTCCTCCAAGTGTGGTGCAAATCTCATGCACAACTGATGTCGCCACTGATAGCTAACTCCACCATTTCATCTACCTCTTTCACTGATCTCCACTGAACTGTTCATGCACTGTAGTGAACTGATGTGTTCTTGAGTTGAATAATGAGTTACTAATTAATGAATTAAATAATATTTAATTCACTCCACTCATAACTAATTGATTAGCTAGTTAAACTAATCTCAACTAGTTCAACTAAAATAAAGAGAACACAACTCCACTAGCTGTCCCATTAACTCCTCCAAACTTCTGCCACTGAAGTCCAACTGAAGTCAACCATGCATGATGCCATCAAACCCTTGGGAACCACGTGATTCCTCTGTCAGATGCATGAGCCACTTCTGTAGCTCGAACTGAAGTGCTCCAAGAGAGTAAACTTCTGTTTATAGTCCAAATATTATTAAGGGTAAATAATATTTGACTTCCCTATTTTTAGGAGAGGCAGTCTAAAAATAGACTTCGACCTCTTCGACCTATAGGTCACAAAAATAGAGTCCCATCTATTTTTACCAACATGACCAATGCTCCAATAATCTCATACTGGAATCCCCAAACCATGCTCCATATGTCTAAAAATAGACATAGTCTAAAAATAGACTTTGCGCCAGAATTTGCCTGCGGGCCCACTTAGTGAAGGCGACTTCATTTCACTAAGCTCCATCATCTTGCTGCATTTTCAACACTCCCTCTCGGCAAGATATGGATTATCTGCAACCCCTATCCTGCCTCTGTGGAATTCGAACTTGCTCCTGGTGAGCGCCTTCGTCAGGATGTCGGCATCCTGATCCTCCGTGGGAACATATGAAAGCATCATGATTCTCCGCTGAACACAATCTCTGATATGATGGTACCTAATGTTGATGTGTTTGGATCTATCATGAAATACTGGATTAGCCGAGAGTTTAATGCAACTCTGGTTATCATAGTAGATCATTGTAGGCTCCAAATGCAACCTGAACAATCCTGCGAGGATCTTCCTCATCCAAATAGCCTCGCATGCAGCCAAGCTAGCTGTCATGTACTCGACCTCTGCTGAACTGAGTGCCATGGATCTCTACTTCCTGCTGTGCCAGGAAACTGCTGTTGACCCAATGCTGAAAACTCCTCCAGATGTGCTCTTCCGGTCCGTTGGACTCCCCCTTGTCTGCATCGGTGGCTTGACTTCGCTCCATCCTCACATGCATGCCATAGACCATGGCAGATGTGCCTGCGATATGGCGCGATACATGCTTACTTTTGCCTTCCAAAGAGCTTGGTAGGCTTAACCATAGCTTGCGAAAGCTGGTTAACTACATAGCATATATCGGGTCATGTATTGACCAGATACATAAGCGACCCCACCAACTGTCGATAGGCAGTGGCATCCACTACCTCCGCTGAAGTAGCATCCTCCTTCCTCCAACCACCAGGAAGAGGAGTGTCAACAGGCTTGCAGCCTTGCATGTTGAACCTCTCCAGAATCTCCAGGGCATACTTGCCCTGAGAAACAAACAGTCCTCCGCTGCGCTGCCAAATCTCCAATCCCAGGAAATAATGAAGGATGCCCAAGTCCTTCATCTCAAACTCTCGTGCAAGATCCTCCTTGCATGAAAGTATCAACTGCTCATCGCCAGTCAAAATCAGATCATCTACATACGGTACGATGATCAACAGCTTCCCCTCCACCACAATCTGGTACAGGTTTGGATCCGCCTCACTCTTGGAGAATCCAAGCCCGGTGAAGTAGCTGTCTATCCGAGTGTACCAAACACGAGGTGCTTGCTTCAGCCCGTACAGTGCTCTCTTGAGTCGGCACACATGCAACTCACTGCTGAAGATCTCAAAACCTTCAGGCTACTCTATGTACACCTCCTCCTCAATAAATCCATTGAGGAACGCAGTCTTCACATCCATATGATGAATGTGCCACCCCATCTGTGCTGAGAGAGCAAGGATCGTCCGTATGGAAGAGTACCTTGCGACAGGTGCAAAAGTCTCCTCATAATCGATCCCCTCGATCTGTGAAAAGCCACGGGCGAAAAATCTCGCCTTGTACTTCTCCACACTCTCGTCAGCCGCCTGCTTCACCTTGTAGATCCATCGCGAACCCACCATTGATTTCCCCACCAGTCTTGGGACAATCTCCCATGCAATGTTCCTGACGATCGAATCACATTATTCGATCATGGCATCAACCCATGCAGGTTCCTCCACAGCTTCCTCAAAAGAGGATGGCTCCGTCACAACACATTGACTCACAAGAGCCATGTATCCAGTGTACCGATCCGGTGACTGCCTCTATCTGCGCTGTGCTGTAGGTGGTCCTACAACCTTCTTTGCATCCCGAGCCAGTCGCTCAGCTTCTGTAGTGCGCATGCGCCCTCTGATGGTTGGCGCTGCCTGGGTGGTTTCTTCCACCTCCTGAACCTCCTCTTGTGGCTGATCCACATCCGGAAGCTCCTCCTTAGGAACTAACAGCTCCTCATCTGCATACAAGTGTAGCTCCCTCTCAAGCGAACACTGCATGGCTTTCTCCTCCTGAAATTTTATATCCCGTCGCACAACAGTCTTGCGACTGTCTGGCACATACACCCGATAGTTGTGAGGTGTATCGGTGTACCCCACAAATATTCCAACTTCAGCAGTTGGATCCAGCTTCCTTCTCGCATCCTTCGTCACATGCATGTAGACAGGAGATCCGAAAATCCGCAAATGGGAAATATCAGGCCTCTTGCCAGAATAAGCCTCCTCAGGTGTACTCATGCCAAGAACCTTGTGAGGACAACGGTTCTGCACATACACTGCTGTATTGCATGCCTCAGCCCACAAGTGAAGGGGTAGGCCCTGATCATGCAACATCGCCCGTGCAGCACCCACGATCGTTCTGTTCTTCCGCTCAGCCACCCCCGTTCTGCTGTGGGTTATGGGGTGCGATGAGCTCTCTCCGAATCCCTTCTGCGCTGCAGAACTCCTTGAATTCAGCCGAGATGAATTCACCACCGTTATCACTCCTTAGAGCAATCACGTTCTTCCCCGACTCCTTCTCGACCAGTGCTTTAAACTCACAGAACTTCGCGAATGTATCGCTCTTCTTCTGCATGAAGAAGATCCAGCACTTTCGAGAGAAATCATCAACAAAGATCACATAATACGTGTGCTTTGCTGTCGAAGCAACTGAGAAAGGACCACACACGTCTGTGTGAACTCTCTCAAGGATCGTCGTGGCGCGACTATCCTTCTCGTGAAAGGTGGCTTTCACATACTTCCCTAAAGTACACCCCTTGCACTGATCTGACTGCGTAAGAGTGCCCTTAGGAAGCCCAGTAGAAATCTGTTGCAGAATCTTCAAAGCTCCATGGTGAAGGTGGCCCAATCTCCTGTGCCACAGTTCGCCCTCATCATCCCGGCTCACCACTTCTCCCGCCTTGCATGCCATAGCTGCGCAGCCATCTACCTGCAACCGATAAAGGTTCTTGGTTCGAACCCCTATCTTCCGGGTCTCTCCAGTAGTCTTACTGCGCAGGAAGGCTTTTCCTTCGCTGAAGACCACATCATACCCCTTATCCTCCAACATCGCCACAAAGATCAAGTTCTTCTTCAATCTAGGTACATGCATGACATCCCTCAATACAAAGGGTTTACCAGACTCCCTCTGAAAGGATATGGTACCGATACCAGTCGCACTGTATCTACCATCATCGCCCATCTCGATGTGCACACCCAGATCTTTGTCCTCTAGATCTGAGAACAAATCCCAATCTCTCGTCATATGAAATGACGCACCGCTGTCCAAGAACCACACCGATCCCATCACACTTGAAAACAAACATGCTATCAGTGAAAAGTCAAGCTCGAATTGTGAAGCCAAAGCTTCTCCATCTGCAGATCTACTCGCTTGCTTGTTCTTCTTCTTCTTTGGACAATTGGTAGCATAATGTCCGTGATCATGGCAGTGAAAACACTTCACTTTCGCCATATCCTGCTTCTTGCCCTTTGCACCAGAATGAGAGGTTTTCTTACCCTTCTCTTTCTTTGCTTTGGCCACCAAAGCGCAGTTTTCTTCATCAGCTCCCTTTGATGAAGATCCATCTCGAGTAGTCCTCCTTATCTCCTCCTGCATGAGATCCGCCCAAAGGCGCTCCCATCCTAGCAGCTTCTCCCGACCATTGACACTATCTTGATATGAGTGCCAAGCCTTCGGAAGACCAAGGAGAGCCAGGTCGACCATGTCCTCATCTTCGACAATCACCCCCACACTTCCCAGCTCATCTCTGCACTGAGTGAACTTCGTGAGGTATTTGGCGATACTGTCGCCTTTCTCCATCTTGATGTTCCTGAGCTTATCTTTGAGCGCCAGCTTCCTTTGGTCACTGTTACTCTGGAATAGATCCGTCAAATCTTTCCAAATTAAATATGGAGAAGCCTTTCCATGCAGGCTGGATACAATATGATCCTTGACGCCCTCCAACAGGATCCTTCGACATTTCGCCATCTTCTTTTGCCATGCTTCGACTTTAGCAGGATCAGTGGGCTTTTGGACATCTGTATCTATGAACTCCTTCAGAACATTATCTTCTAATACTGCTTCCATGCGATCCTTCCATGCAACATAATTCGAACTGCCTTCAAGAGCATATTCGAGTCGCAAAACGTTGAAAGAGATTTTCAACACCGGCACCAAGAAAACAAAACTGCTGCAAAATTTCGAATTCCACCTCAAAGCTCAACCGCTCTAGATCTCTGAGAACAAATTATTTCTAGCACAGAGATCAAATGCAAGGGGCATTTACCAGACCTTTCACTTTCCGAAGAAAGATGAATCCGGAGGCTACTTGGCCCGCATGCAGACTCTGTCTACCGAAATAAGTTTGTAATCACTGTGATGATCAATCTCTGCTTCAATAGCTCCGATACCATGTAGAAATTTGCTGAATAATGATTAATTATCCACCGAGACTATCCTGATCACATACAATTCGAATTTATATGCAACACATAATCTCTTCCACTCAGATCATCAAACATGCGAAAATAAAACAAGCGATAACACATCAAATCATCATACACATTAACACAGTATGTATGGGGAAAGCTTATAGCTGAAAACCCCGCAGCTATTGTGTATATTATAATGGAGAAATCATGTAACAAACTCAGTACAATACTCCTCACAAGTACTTAGTACTTTCTCATGAAGTTACACACAAACTAGCTCAGTTTTGAACAGGTTACTGGTTCAAAAATCACCGCCAATTGCCTTGCCTCTATTGCGCAATCATGGCCTGTCTATATAGAGATCCAAGGTTCGAATCTCCTTGGCTTGACAGCGCAATCATCATGGGAAATTCCTCCAAGTGTGGTGCAAATCTCATGCACAACTGATGTCGCCACCGATAGCTAACTCCACCCTTTCATCTACCTCTTTCACTGGTCTCCACTGAACTGTCCATGCACTGTAGTGAACTGATGTGTTCTTGAGTTGAATAATGAGTTATTAATTAATGAATTAAATAATATTTAATTCACTCCACTCATAACTAGTTGATTATCTAGTTAAACTAATCTCAACCAGTTCAACTAAAATAAACAGAACACAACTCCACTAGCTGTCTCATTAACTTCACCAAACTTCTGCCACTGAAGTCCTAACTGAAGTCAACCATGCATGTGCTCACCAAACCCTTGGGAATAGCGTAATTCCTCTGTCAGATGCATGAGCCACTTCCAAGGCTCGAACTGAAGTGCTCCAAGAGAGTAAACTGAAGTTTATAGTCCAAATATTATTAAGGGTAAATAATATTTGACTTCCTTATTTTAAGGAGAGGCAGTCTAAAAATAGACTTCGACCTCTTCGACCTATAGGTCACAAAAATATAGTCCCATCTATTTTTACCAACATGACCAATGCTCCAAGAATCTCATACTGGAATCCCCTGGACCATGCTCCATATGTCTAAAAATAGACATAGTCTAAAAATAGATTTTGCGCCAGAATTTGCCTGCGGGCCCACTTAGTGAAGGCGATTTCATTTCACTAAGCTCCATCATCTTGCTGCATTTTCAACACACTCGCTGAGTATCTGTTTTGATGTATCACCCAATGACATTCCCAATGCCTTGAAGGACATTGTCACTCTATAAATGTAGGGGAATATTATATAGCCTAACCCAAAACAACATTCCGGAGACAACCATTGTGTTGGCATCAAAATCCGGGAACCAAGGGGTGATGTAAAGTCTCGTAGAACCCCAAAACCATAGGTCCTCCTGGAGAATGTAGTCTCTGATTTTTGAATGTTGGAATTTAACTAAAAAGAAGCCTTTTGAGCAGAGATGCATTTCACACTCCATAGTCCAGTTTTTGAATATCCATTGAAATAGGTCCATTGGTTTGGCCAGAAGCTATTGAAATGGAAGATAAGTGCTTGTGCCTGGTAGGTATTTCGATGATCATCAATCTCAGGTATATCTATGGCCAGTTCAGGAGTACGATTCAACTGCTCTACTATGTAGGGCCTAGGGGCATTGCCCTCTGGTTCTGTTGAGGCAGTTTGTTTTTTTTTCCCCTGCAGTATGCTTTTGAAAGAGGGTCTTGTATTATTTTGGTCCTTTTTTGAGGTGCTGCCTTCCCCTGCTCCACGAAAAATTTTAGTTTTTCCCCGGTCCCCTGTTCCTCCTCCTCGCAACAGTAGATTGAGAATAATGGTGGAGCCAAAGGTTATGGAGTATTCCTTTATAGTTCTGTGGTGTTGCAATGCTCTGCCTTCATGTATCAATGATTGTAATGGTACTTGGTATCCCTGTAGTTGTGTGATTTTCCCCAACTAGGGTTTTAATAAAAAATTGAAAACTGTTTGTATTTACCTGATTCCTGGTTCTGGTTGCCCTTTTGTATTCACCCACCAGAGTCAATGCTGTGTCTTTCTGCGATGGGAGAATCCAAATGTGTGATGGGTGTCTCGGGGTCCTTGGATTAAGTGCCATCGAATGGTGAATAGGGTTCCAAGCAGGCCCAGGTCGTGGTAGGAAGCAATGTGTGACTCTACTCGTTATTCCAACAAAGGAGGCCCGCAGCCGCGGGTTGGATCAGGGTGCTGTGCGGCCCAAACGCTGCCTCCTCAGGTGCACCACATCTAAGCCCTTCGAAGTCAGGCTAGGGGATCTGGTGGTGAACCATGCGTTGGTGTAATCTGGTTCCTGAGGCTAGGTTCTCTGCAGCAATAATGTGCAAGATTCATCGCCTAGAAAAGCTCCCGCCGTAGCCTTCTCAAGAGATTTTTTCGTCATAACTCGGTCCGTGTAACAAGGGGATGGGATGAAACCCAGAGCCCGAGCAGATGCGAGAGAGGTCATGTTCTACCACTTTTCATATGTGAGAGGCCGCTGCCACGTAGGTAAGAAACCCTTGACTGTAAACCCTAAAGTCGCCGCTCGCCATCGCTCCTCTGGTTCTTTCACACATGATTCTGTAAGGGACTACACTATTAATATAGGGACCTAAAAATTATTTTTTCTCAACACCATATAATTATTTAATTTTTACGCGCCTAAAAATGGTTATGAACTCTACAACCGTTCGATTTCCTCTTTAAAACAATACACATATTCCTCTCCATGTTCCCTTTCACCATTTCACCTCTTAGCAGTATCAATTCAACTCCAAATTCTACCAATTTCACAACTGTTGATTTTCATACACTAGTAATCGTCAATTCTCTGGTAATTCAATAACCTCAGCCTGTAATTTCCTATTTACGATGTCGTCGTCTAAAATAAAGTCAAAAGTAGTTGTAGAAAAACCAATGCTGCCTCCTGTAATTAATTTAGATGAACTTGCCCTGG
This sequence comes from Pinus albicaulis, assembly GCA_034641835.2. Lineage (NCBI taxonomy): Eukaryota > Viridiplantae > Streptophyta > Pinopsida > Pinales > Pinaceae > Pinus > Pinus albicaulis. The sequence continues at coordinate 1,107,786,676 of CM076574.1, forward strand.
TGGATAAATTATATAAAATCTATGAAACCTAATGTTAGTTCGATCTTTGTGAGCTACAAAACTGGGAAAACCAAAATTTTTTAGATGCTAGTGATGAATTGAGCATAAGTGACTCTTTGCTACCTCAATTCATCTTTCCCTAGACTCATTCCTTCCCTTAATTTGTTACTTGGTGTCATCTTAGGTATCTTCCTAGTCAGAGGGCCGTAATTTCCCAAAATAACGAAGTCTTATTCACCATTACTTCCGAGTTTATATGTCAAGCTCTCTAGATCAAGCCAACATCTCCTCTACACCCTTTTTCTACAGATTCCCTCATGAATATTTACCAAAAAATCACATTTCTTCAACGAGCCAAAATATTTGAGTTATTTTTACTTAAGAATTCTGAGTTACCGAGAACCAATCCGCCCTACTCTTCTTCAATGTTCCCAGAAATGTATAGGCAAGTCATCTACATGGTTTATTTTCTGTTAGGGTACCCTGGTGATAAGTGGGATGATTAGTTTTTCGAGTTTTCTACTGAAGGTGCTTTTAAACATTAAGCAATCATTGTGTATTTTATTCTATTTTATCAAGCATATAGATTCAAATTTCCATTACAGAATTTAGATGCATAGGGGAATCCTCAGTCAGTTATTCATTGGAATTCCTTAGTAAGGAAGAACACAAAGGAGTATTATTTTAGTGATTTTGTAAATCAGTTTCTACATATGTATTTGTGTCTTCTCAACAATGATGTTATACCTAGAATTTCATCTGAAATGAGAAGAATCATTCACCTCATTGAGAAAAATTAGATTGGAGACAAGTACCTCCACCAAAATTACACAGAAATCAATATATATGGATGTGAGCTTTCTCCCTATAGGTTTGAAATATTTGTACCAATCAGAATATTTTAATTGGATACGTCAGACAAATGATGGCTTGGATGATCTACATTTTTTATCAAACAAGAAGAAATATCAATTTAAATTAAAAGCAAATATTGGACCTTTTATTGTCAACACTGGGGAAACAACAAAGGAGGAAGATATTCTATTAAAACAAATGAAGTTCAAATTGAGATTCACCTAGTCCTATGATCCCTTGGGGATTATTTCGAAGCTAAGAGTTGAAAAAAATACTACACCTTATACACACACAACCATGCTAGAGATAGAACAATATGAAAATCAAGAGGAGTGGCAGGAGAACACATTGCAAGAGGAAAATTAACAAATTTTTATTCATACAGCTTCACAGTCTCCAGTTCCTTAAGAAAAAGAGGCTAAGAGGTCAAGAGAAATTTTGTCTCCTACATATTTAGAAATTCAAGAGACAGACTTCATAATTTTTAAGAGAAGGATGAAGATGAATACTCATGAAGAGCCATTAGAAGGAGAAAGTTCACAGGAGAATGACACAATGGTGTTGATAGGTTTTCATACTTATACCTTTCCAAGGATTGAGGAGATCACCACATATTCTCCTATGTCATCTATTTCTCAGGGCACAACACAACAAAATATTTATGCTAGGTACAAAGAGATTAAAAGAAAGAATGAAGCACTGAAGGCCACCACATATTTCAAATTATGGAAACAATCTTCTACTTCTCAATGCAAACTTCTTTTTGCACTTGATATTGAAAAGGGACAGTTTCAGTTAGCTTTCTTGGAACCCGAAGTTCCAGTCCATAAAAGTGAAAAAGATTATAAGACATCAGTTTTGCTTTTGACCCCAAACGAGGTTCATACCATTGATAAATTTTACCTTCATAAGCATGCGGGAAGATAATATATTCTACTATCCCCAATTCATTTATACTATCCCCAATTCATATATGGAAACCTCCAAACTGAAAGCTTCACTGAATAATATTCATACATAATTGAAAATGGAGGAAATTTCATCTTTGGCCAAATATACTAGAATTAAATCATTGGAAGATCTAGTAATAAATTAGGATATGATCCTAATGATGTTAAAGCAGCTAAAGAAATGATCAAGAACAAGAATGATGATATTCAAGCATTATGGAAGCATCTAAAACTTCCTACTACAAAACATCCACATGCTAAAGAAGTTAGTCAATTGGAGAAAGAAAAAGAGAATATGTTCAAATTGATAATTGAACAAAATGTTCAGATTCAAAACTTTGGAAGTTGATATGTACACACTTTAAAGGGAAAAAGAACAACAACTTAGTATTTCAGCTTCCATTCCCATAACGAAACCATATACTGGAGGCACTTAATCAATAGGGACATCTATAGCAACAACTATTACAATGGATACACAATCCATTGGTGCAACAATAAAATTATCAAAATCCTTGGGATAATTATCTTTAAAGGACCAAGAAATTGAAAAACTCAAAACACAATTGAAGAAGCTACAAGAGAAAAAAATTAAAACTAATAATGCTTATTTAGCTGAAATTCAGAATAATTTTAAGCTAAATAAACAATTAGAGATTTATAAGAATGAATCTTTAATAGTTCAGACTATTTCCCAAGCTAAAGAGAATATATGGATTGATATAAATGCATAAATAACTGAACTGTGGCCTTTAATTGAGATTATTTTTGAACAAGAAGAGTTGTTACCGAGATCAAAAGTAGCAGTGGTAGAAATAAAGGAAGGCCTTGACCACAAACCAAGAGATGCCACAAGAATAATCAAAGTTTTGAATTCCAATACAAAAGAAGAGATTGAAGGGTATGGTATTGAAGACATAAATGAAGCTGTCTTGGAGGTAAGAAAGGTGCTCACTAAAAGGATTTTAATGCTACATCTTTAGAATAAATGTTATAATTTAGAAGTTCATATTAAAATGTTCCACAGGAAATTCAATTCATTACATCAAAAAGGAATTCTAGGTCTGCAGGGTATAGGTGATAAATTAATTCCATTGAAATATTATCAACATTGATTACATGAGATAGCAATAGATAAAACTAAGTTTGCTAAAATAAGAGGAGTTATCACTGGAAATAATTTCATTGAAGGTTTGAGTTACGATTTATTAATTCAACATGAAGTCAAGGATATCTTCATAACTATGCCTACTTTTTAGAAATATACCAAAGTAGATGAATCATACATAAAATTATTAAAATTTTCTATCCCTGATGAAAAGAGATGGGACAAATTATGTGATCTCATCAAATGAGAGAAGACATATTTTTAGCAGTAGAATGTCATGTTTTTAGGAGAAAACAAAAAATTTCTAGGAACAAGAAACAAAACAACAGATTTACAGCTCTAGTAATAAAAAACAATCCTCGAAATCTGTGTAATATGTCAAATCAGTTTAGATTTCCTCTTTTTTCACTTATATTTTTGTAAAAAATCCAAATAAGTTTGGATGATATATTTTGTAATAATTTTTTGGTTCAAAGTCCAAATATTTTGAATGAAACTCTATAAGTACTTTGTAATTTGAAGGATAACGAGTTGAACCCTTGCGACGAGCCTCGTTATGATGGTAAAATTATAAGTTATTTTTGAAGATAATAGAAGGATTCTAGTTTTGGTCTGAAACAAATCGTGTATCTCTGTGAGTTATTCCAGTTATTCAATTTTTATTTTTTAAATTTTTAATTAATTAATTAATTTATTTTCTTCTCTGCACATGTTCAAAGTAACATAGGAGATTCTGGGTAAAAATATATTGAGTATCAATATCTCTGAAATCTCTTGCAAAGTTATAATCATTTACAAAGATTTGTTTATTGGACAATTTGTTTGAGATAACTCCTCTATATATTTTAATTGTTGCCTTTTGTCATCTATGAATGTTTTTGTTTGGCTGTAGAACTTTTTTGCATGCATTTGTTCTATATATGATGAATTAAATGCTCATTTTGAATGTTTAATAATCATATATATTCTTAAATTATTCTTGTCAAATTAATTGAATATTAATTCTGTTAAGGACGAAGAATCAACCCTTCTATTCTCTCATTAACACTTAATGTTTAAATCTATTTTAAGTTCAAAGCATTGGTCATCCAATTAAAATCAAAACCAAAAACTTAACGTAGATGCTTTGGCACAGTTCCTTAGTCTAGAACTGTCTGCAAATGAACAACACATATAACGATTAATTGTCCCACCTTACCCATGAACATTCTCGCTAAAGAATGCAAGAGACATGAAAATTTTAATTCAACCATGTGAGAGGTAGGTGGCTAGCTAGTCCTTTCAAATCCAATCAACTTGATTGAAATCCAATGTCGATGATGATGAGACAAGTGGTGATTTAAGGTGATGTAACATGTCTTCATATCGATGAACTTAGGTTGTTAAGGAATTTCATGATAATAACACTGCTCATTTTTCCATAGAGCCCCTTAATTAAGGGAGGGAACCTCATTTGTTAGGGAATCAACTTGGAAGATGAGTTTTCTCAAATCCTAGAAATATAAAACCTTGTGTAGATTACATGGGGGTTTGAGCTATAGTTCAAACAATATTGCTATCAAATGGGGTTGATTTTAGGATCATCAATTTGATAATTAAGCTTTAATATCTTGTGACAATTACAAATTTCATTCTAGTTTCCTTTTCTAGGAGAAACCTTTGATAAAGAGCATAGGCCTTGGTGATGGGCCTCTAAATTAGACATAAAATAAGGCCCATATAACCTTTCTCAAGCCCATATACCTTCCTAATGCACATGAATATATATATTAAATCTCTCCTTCTGCACTTAATAATTTTTTTTTATGCTTCAATATTTTCTTAGGAAGGTTTAAAGATAATTGCATATTTTTGCCTAATATTGGTTATTTTTGTAGAATATTGTGAGAATATTTGGTAGATTTGGAGAGGGAGATGATTTAGGGACTTTTTCCTTGCCACTAGAAGATCAATATTGGAGAACAAATGAGCACAATATCAGGTAATTTGGGAGAAATATTGGAGAGATTCAAGGGGGTTATCCACCCTCCTTAAATCTCAAAGGCAGCCAAAGGTTCCTCATGAGATCCCCTCCCACAATTCGAATTCCAGAGGCAGCCAAGCGACTCAAGACCAAGTGCACTCAAGCCATACTTCACTTGGAGTCAAGTGGACTCATTACCTATTTTTTAGGGAGCTTTTGGTAGCTGCCCTTGAGGATAAATAAAGCTAATCAAGAGCTAATGAGGGTTGATTCTTTGATTTCATTTTGGGAATTTTGCTGCAAGCTATTAAGCTTTTTATCGTTCTCAGTGATTAGAATTTCAGAAATGTAATAAGGCTATTTTCTTCCTGAAATGAGTAGACGTACTCTATTTTACTGATTTATTTCCAGAGAGCTGGGCTCATGGGTTATGGCCCAACCCATGTGCCTCAAAATCTATGCTGTTGTCATCCTTTCCTTTCTATTATTTAGCTAGTTTTATTTATGATATTTTCATTGCTACTATAGTTGTTGCTATAGATTTAATCCACTTATCTGCGCTGTAGAATAGCTGATAAAATTTATAAAATTGTGAGGCAATCTTCCCCTCTCATCTATGTCAATAGAATTCGAGCGGGTTTGACCTTCCCACAGGCAAAAAAATGATTTTTGTTCACTGTATCATGCCTTTTGTCTATTTTTTCTGTGCATAAATCTGCAAATTTGTTTGCAGGAATAAGCATCAAAATCCCCAGGAATATCATCATGCCATCCCGCTTCATTTCCCAGCTTTGTTTTCATGCCCGAGCACTGCTGTTGTGCCTCCATTTCCCTCATTTTTCTCTAATTTGCATCCGTCGCCCCTTTTCATTCCCAAAACGCTTGAAAAGAATTCGAATTAGACCTCCGCCCTTTCTCCTCAAAAATCTCGCTCACCGTACCTCGCTCCATCGCAAATTGCTTGTGGTATTTGTTAACACTCTGCCATTCCAATCCCGAATGTGATACCCCTTTCTACTTCCCTTTGCTACTCTTTTATTAAAATAGTCAAAAAATTAGAAATTTCATTTTTTCCCTTTGGACTTACCATCGCTCCTTTTCGCAATTGCATTTCCCATTTGGTCCTTTTTAGCGCCTTCCGCTTCTAGACCTCGATTGCGATATTCATTTTTCCCTCCTTTCTCCTTCGCTCCTCATTTATATGTCAAAAACCTTTGAAAGAACTTGACTCTGCCTTTTTCTGAAAAGCCCTTCACTTTATTGCACTTCACAATTCCTGTTGGCCTTCGTTAACACTTACCACTCTTTTTGATCCAGGTGGATATTAGTGGCCACTCGCCTATTACACTTGGGGCCCCACCATTGTCTCTTTTAGTTTTTTAGTTTCGGCACAACTTACTATTTTTAGTAGTTTTTCGGGTCTTGAACTTCCGGAGCCGTTTTGAGGCCCTAAACGACGTTTTTTGGGCATATCGCATATCACACTGCCAACCCTCCATCGCAATTCCTCCATCGTGCTTTCCAAAGCGTCCCACTCCAAATATTTTTTACGATATTATGTACTTTAATAAAGTCCAAACACCTTTTTCACCCCTCTAAGCCCTGTTTCATGCATTTAAGCCTTCCATGAGCACATTTAGCCCTTTTTCCTTCGAATTGCAATAAAATTTTTTTCAGTTAGAATTAGATCATGAATAGCTGCATGGTTAGAAGCATGGTAGATATATCATAGGATAAGTAGGGTGTGTTTATCCGTTTGGAAAACTCAATGCAATTTAGTTTAGTTTCTTTTCTGTCATTTCCTTTCTACAATTTAGTTTAGTTTTCTTCCTGTAATTTATTTTCAGCAATTTAATTTAGTTTCCTTTCTGTCATTTCCTTTCTCCAACTTAGTTTAGTGTCATTGAAGTGTGACATACTCCACTGAGAACCCTTAGAAATAGCACCCTTTCATAAATAAGAAGAGGATGACATGAACAAAATGCATCTACTGTGTATATAGCACTATCACCTCCATGTTTGTACGAACCCTAGGTTGATAAAGTAAAGTAGGGCAGCCCCTGGGAGTTGCAACACTCTTGGTGAAATACTAGGGCTTAACACTTTTTGGTGCCGTTGCCGGGGAGGTGTCTAGTAGATGCTTTGATTTTTTTTTAGCATTCTTTTCTGCTTTCCTTTCTTTTCATGCCATTTTAGAAATATTAAAAAAAAATACAAAAATATTTGATTTTCATGCCTCATAGGAGTAGGGATACTCCAATACCAACCCCCCCACTTGACCATGTGGTGCAGTAAGAAACACATCACCATACACTTTTGAAGGTAGAAGAGATGGATGAATATGATGACAATGAAGAAGATCTTATTGGGTTTTCCATTCAAGATATGGACATCAGTGTACATATGAAGAATATCCCTCCATCTTTCCTTCACAACTTCCATAGTATGAGGACAGAGGATTCAGAAAAAATTTCTCTGTGAATTTGAGATAATTTTTAGGTGTTATGGCTACTTATCACACACTCAAAAACTGAAATTGTTTCTTGCAACATTTAAGGATAGATCTCTTAAATGGTTCATGAGTCTAGGTACTAATTCAATAATATCATGGAATGATATGCAAAAGATATTTATAGAAAAATATAAAGGTCGTGATCTTAGAGAAGAAATTTTTAGAATGAACCAAGAAGAGGATGAGAGCCTTGAGGATATAATAGAGAGGTTCATGTAAAATTTTAAGAGGGAAAAATTGCATCATCTAGGATTTGACACACTGAAAACCCTCTTACTTAGAACAATTAGGGAAGAGTGGATTGATCTACTTAATCTCATGAGTAAAGGAGATGTATATAAATTGTCATTTGAAGAATTTTTTGAAACATGCAAACACATATCAAGAGGAACGGAAAGAGTAAGTAAGTCAACATCAATATTGGTAAGGCAATATGAACTTGGAAATTTGCTTGATAACTTTAAATCAGAAATTATTTGCAATCTAAGTGAACAAGTAGAAATGTTAAGAATGCAGAATGAGCAAAAAGAATATGCTGATATTTTTTTTATCCATGTAGAATCATATGCTACTAAATGTTTTTCATCATTCCCCAGGTTTAAATAAGTTTACCAAGAAGACAATGGAGCAAGGCAATCACCAAAGAAGCTATGTTATGTAGCTCCAAGGATACCCTGGCAGCCTAGTCAACTTGATATGATACAAGGACCCACTCCACAATTTCAAGCTTATTCACATCCATCTCAAAATAATTGGGGCACATTCCCTCCTTTGCAACCTTGGCGATCTCAACCCCAAAACCAATCTTAGCAACATGGTTGGAAAGGACCTTATGGGGAAAATCCTCAACATCCACAATATTTCCCTCAATATCATCCATACCCAACTCCATGCTATCCCTACCATCCACCTCCACCACAACCACAGCTTCAACCACATCCATATCATATATCCGTCCCCACTCAACTACCCGTACCACCATTTCCAAACCCACACCATGAAGTATCTCAGCTCACTTACAATGCTGAGGTACAACACTTCCAAACATCTCCTCTTGATCTAGATGGTATTCATCTTAGTTCAAGAAATGTATTGCAAAGAAGGGATTTTCTTATTATCATTGAAGGACAACATCAAGAAGAAGAAGATCGAAATGAGGAGATCAAAAGATCGAGGGCTGCACTTGATGAAGAGCAGATATCAAAATTAGATGTTGAGAAAGTTCCCTCATGTTTACCAACACCATGTGTTCAAGAGAACAATCAGCACAAGGAGGAAGATTTGTCTTCCATAATAGAAGAGGACATCCAAGGTGATCCAACTCAACAAGTGAACCAGGGGCATGACAACTATTTTGACATATGGTTCCAAACAGTCATTAAGTTGCAATAACACACTCTTCTCCAACAATACTTGATACAATCCTAGTCAAAGAAATTCATCTCTCATATTCAGGTACATGTCAAAGCATGTATTCCAAGTGTGCACATGATTTTATATGTCATCTTGATGTGTACATGGATCCATTGGAAGTATTCCTATACTTGAAAAAGGTTTTGTTTTTTTAAAGTAGAGTAGGAAAGTGAAAAAGAAAAAAAAGAAAAAAAAGGGAAAGAATAAAATCTTAGGTGAAAACCTCTTTTGAGGTGTCTGAGATTAGCCCACTGATTGAAAACCTCCATGAGGTGGTCATTGGGTTGGAAAAAAAGAAGATAAAAGTAAAATATCCTAGGTTAAAACCTCCTTTGAGGTGCCTAAGCAGACCTACAAGTGGAAAACCTCAAAGAGGCAGCTAGTAGGCCTTAAAAAAAAAATTGCATTTCTCCATTTATCTCTCTCTAATGAATGTAGGCGCTCTCCAACCTTTGCAAGCCGAAAAAAAACAAGATGGCACAAAAATAAAATTCGGTCAAAACCCTGGTTAAAGGTAGTCAAACTTGGACTTCCTCCTCCTATGCTCAGAAGCTCCAAAAGGACCTTAATCAGATTATCACATGCAACTTTAGAACCATCGAAGACAACTTCAACAACCATATCAATAGCTTCAATATCACCTGCAAAAATAAATCAATGGTAAGGCTCATGTATGCAATCATATAACCATTTCTTCGAATCTATTTTAGCTTAATAAAACATTAAAAAATGTGAGAAGGATTTTTTTTTTTTATATAGTCAAAATAAATAGCATAGCAACCTTAGCCTTATCTAGCAACTAGCCTAAGTTTTTACACCAACAAAAGTGTAATATTCCAAAATTTTAGCCTCCAAGCTAAATGGAATATTAGAGTTGTTTTATCTCTAGGTAGGTGAATAAATGGGTAGAGAGGCCCATTAACCTCTTTAGAGGGGTCAATAACACTCCTAATGTGAAAGGAGTAAGAATAAGCAGCTAATTTGAGCACCCTTGGGTGTGAACAGAGATGGGATCATGTTGATTCAGTCAACTTTGACCAAGTCAACAAAGCTATCTAGATACATTGAACTTCCTTGATGGACAACGTAGTTTTGGTGGAGGACAACTTGCATGAGCTTGATGGCACATGTCAATGGGACCCCATGTGGAGAGTTTCACTTTCTATATATGGAGAGGATGTGAGCCTTTTTTATTCATGCTTTTGTATTTCGATCTTTTGATCTTGTCTGTTTAGACTTGGCTTCCTCTTGCTATTTAGCAGGGTAGCAGTGCTATTCAGCACCGGGTGTTCCCAAGCGGGAATCCCACCTCTCCCTTGAGAGGCCTCTTAGGAGAGCTTGTCCTGTATTTCTCCACATCTAGGCTTAAGGCCAAGCATCATTATTTAGTCCCAATGTTATTTCTGTAGCATGATATTGCTGAGTTGCAGGGTGTTGCAGTGGAGGATTCTTACACCACTTTCGGGTCTGTTTCTCAGTAGAGGGTGCCTTCCTTCTCTTGAGAAATTAGCTAGGAATATTTATGAGAACATTGAATATCTTGGCAGGAGGACAAAGTGTTTTTCATCTTCTACAATGCAGTCCCTTGCAGGAACTGCGTCATTTTGCATAGAATTGCTGCAGCAGGGTTAAGACCCTTGTTTCTGAGCTAGTTTCCTAGGGAAAGGGCCAATCCTTCTCCCGGAAAGCTAAAGGAAGGGATTCTCATCCCTCTTTGTATTATTTAGCTATATTTCTGTAATGTTGTAGTAAGACTGCATTTTCTGAGCTGAATATTTAGATCTTCTCTTTCTTGTACATGTGTTTCATGAAACCCTTGCTGGGTTGGCTTTATAATACAATAAGGAGGTCATATCTTTATTTTATTGGCATATCATTCCATATAACTCCAAATCCATGCTATTTTATCATTATACTATAGAAACCCTCATAAAATAACGCTGTACATGCTTCAGTCTTTTTCTGCATAACTCAAGTCATGGGATTTGGCTATTTTTGAGTTGATAGGAAGCCGGGAGGTCTGTTTAACATATCAAAAGGGATTTATTTTTGATCCCCTTTTGTATGTGAGGGCCTAACATCATATTCTAATGGAAACAAGTTTTATTTCACACAATAAAAACACATATATTCAGAAATAATGTTTTCAGGGTCTAATTTCTGCATTTTCCCCACTTGGGAATGTGTAGACGTTCTTATTTTGCTGTTGTTTCACTCATTTTATGGATATGTGTTTTTTAACACATCATATTATTCTATTTTCTGGATCTCCAACTTAAGAATATCTTAATATATTCTTATTGTTGTAGAAAATCCCTATTTTGGGATATTACAAAAAAGAACAAGACAAAAGTAAAAAGGACTTGAGAAAGTGGGCAGTAAGAATTTCATTGAAATAGAAGACAAGGAGTGCCAAGGGATAACCAAGGGTGAACTCAGTTCACAGAAAAAAGAACTGTGAGTTTACTTTGCATGCAATAAAAAAGAAAAAGAAAAAGAAAAGAGAGAACAAAAAAAAGAAAAAAATCAAATAAAATGTGGATCCACCACCTCTTGGCATGCAAAACAGATTTTCTTACGACATCTGAGGACCTCCATAAGCACCTACAAGAAGAAATGCAAGAAGAATAACAAAAATATTAGTAGGAGGAATATCGCATGGGCTAATAAACATAAAATGAAATAAGCCAGAATGCAGGAAAAACCATAAGGCTGGGAGGATGAATAGGTTGCTCAGAGGATGAGCAACAATTTCAGTAGGGGGGTGATGACGGGCCTCTAAATTAGACATAAAATAAGGCCCATCTAACCTTTTTTAAGCCCATATACCTTCCTTATGCACATGAATATATATATTAAATATTTCCTTCTGCACTTAATAATGTTTTCTTATGCTTCAATATTTTCTTAGGAAGGTTTAAAGGTAATTGCATATTTGTGCCTAATATTGGTTATTTTTGTAGAATATTGTGAGAATATTTGGAAGATTATGCAGATTCGGAGAAGGAGATGATTTAGGGACTTGCTCCTTGCCACTGGAAGATCAAGATTGGAGAATAAGTAAGCACAATATCAAGAAATTAGGAAGAAATCTTGGAGAGATTCAAGGGGTTGTCCACCCTCCTTAACTCTCAAAGGAAGCCAAAGGAGCATCTAGAGATCCCCTCCAACAATTTGAATTCCAGAGGCAGCCAAGCGACTCAAGACCAAGTGCTCTCAAGCCATATTTCACTTGGAGTAAAGTGGACTCATTACCTATTTTTTTAGGGAGCTGTTGGTATCTTCCCTTGAGGATAAATAAAATTAATCAAGAGCTAATGAGGGTTGATTCTTCGATTCCATTTTGGAAACGTTGCTGCAAGCTATTAAGATTTTTATTGTACTCAGTGATTAGACTTTCAGAAATGTAACAAGGCTATTTTCTTCCTAAAATGAGTAGAAAGACTCCATTTTACTGATTTAGTTCCAGAGAGTTGGGCTCATGGGTTAGGGCCCAACCCATGTGCCTTAGCTTCTCTGTCATTGTCACCCTTTCCTTTCTGTTATTTAGCTAGTTTTATTTTTGATATTTTCATTGCTATTATAGTTGATGCTGTAGATTTAATCTGCTTATTTGCGTTGTAGAATAGCTGATAAACTCTATAAAACTATGAGGCAATCTTCCCCTCTCATATCTGTCAATAGAATTTGAGCGGGGTTGACCTTCCCACAGGAAAAAAAAAAGTTTTTTGTTCACTGTTTTTATCATGACTTTTGTCTATTTTTCTGTGCATAAATATGCAGCTTTGTTTGTGGGATGTTAGGTCCCTGTAATTTTTCATATTGGCAAGACCAAATGTACAAGGGTAAAATCAAACCAGTCTTTAGAGTCCTAGGACCTAGCCTTCCTAGACTCAAAGAGGGCTCTATCTATATTTGTGTAAAATATGTGAACTTGATTGAGTTTAGGGTTTTGATTTTAGGCTAGTTATAGTGATTAGGGTTTGTTTGTTTGTTTTGTTTGGTTGGGTTGCTTGTCAAGAAGAACATATAGAGTAAGAGAGGTTTATACCATTGGGCTATGGAGTCTGCAAAATGTCTTGAAAAGTATAACAATAACTCAAGGGTGTTTCGGAGGGCAAGTATAACAAAGCCAAATGGATCTTCAAAGCTTATGTGAGTGAAGTGAACATTAAATTATGAGATTAGTAGGTCTAAAGGGCAACTAAGAATCCTTTAACATGTACTATAACAAGAAAAATATTTAAGAACAGTATGCATAAAAAATAACCAAAGACAGGGCATACCATTAGCTTCTTTGACTAAACCCTAGAAAGTAAACATCAAGACAACAATCCAACAAGCCATAGAGAGAAAAAAACTTGTAAATTCTCTAGTGATTTCACCTTCAGGCAAAGAAAAAATTCAAGATAACATATAGTAATGATCAAAGAGAAGGGAACTCCTAAAATTCCATAATAATACTACAAATAAATTCAAATCAACCATTCAAGATGGACAAAAGGGTAGGGAAAACCATAAACCTCTTCAGTCAAACCCTATTTAGCAATACTTCGAAGAAAAGACCTCAAAAACAATTTTTTAGGTCATACCAAAGGCAGGGCTAACCATAAAATTCTTTGACACGGGCTCCATTAAATCATTCTTGAGATAAACAAGCTGAGTCAGATTAGAGAGCAACTAAGAATTCTCTAAACTGACCTAGCAGAGGAAAACATACAAGCAATAGAAAGCAGACAAAGCTAAGTGCCTCTAAACAACATTTCTTAATCTAAACTTTCTGTTCTACTGCATGAGAAATATGAAACAAATGAAAACTTAAGAAAAAAGAACTAATTTAGAAAGACATCACCATTAGCCATGCTCATGAATCCTGCAAGTGTGCTTGCTCCATTGTCATCCAAATCAAAGCATTCATAACACTCCAAAGCCAATATCTCCTCAAATCCAAGTCTATGTATTGAGATTAACAATCAACCAACATGTACAATGATGCCTCAATGCAGTATTTAACTTGCAAGAGAAGACCAAAACCCTAGATAGGTTTCCAAAATATCATTAATTACATCATAAATGCCATTTTTGTCCAAAGAGACCATGCAAGGCCCAAGGCACAAAATATACTAACTCAATAAATGAAAAATAAATCCTAACATAAATTCTAAGCTAACTCTGGAGCGATTTGCCTAAAAAACCCTCAAAATATCTTTTTCAATAACTCTAGGTGTCTTTTGTTGACTTTCTAGCAAGGGCACAACGCCAAAACAAGAAAAATAGGTCTTTTTGCAGCTGAGTTTTGGAGGCCTTCTCGATGTCCAAATGAGCTCCATGATAGCTCATTGGAAAGCCCGTCCTGTATAATTTCAAAATATAACTTTATTTTTCAATTTTCTTCCCATTTACCTACTCAAAAACCAATTATCCCAATAATTCTCAGGGCACAGCGCCAGCTCTGAAAATAGAGCAAAAAGTTGATTTTTTGCATGTTTTTGGCACTTTTGGAGTACCAGTTCTGCTCCAAATGAGATGAATTTTTGTGTGGGTGATGTCCTTGGCCTGATGAACAAAAAAATTTAAGCCATACCTACATTTGGTTCCTCAAAAAATATCACAGCTCCAGTGGCACTGCGTGCTTGGCCCTCCAAAACGGTCAAAATTTCCAAAAACTCAAAAATTTGCAAAATTTTTCAAAATTGGGATTTGCCTTGCTAATCATGTCTGGGATGCTTGTAGGGATGCATAAACAATGATGTCAATATTTTATTTTACTTTTTCCTCCTTTAGGGCTTGAATCTTTGCAAGAGCTCTTTTGAGCTTGGCCCTTGCAATCTTGCTTCTTAAGGCATAATGCCTTGCCATCTTATTTTGGAGGTCAAGGTCCCTCTTGGTCTTCTCCAAATTACCCTATAAGTATACATTTTCTCTCTCTAGCCAGGGTTCCTGATCATATTCTATTTCCATGGCAAGAAACTCACTTGGAGTGAGCTGCTTTGCCAAGGCTGTCTCTTGCTCCCTCTCCTTGGCTAAATATTTCTTCAAGCCAATTGTTTTTGGCCTCCTCCTAGGACGCTGTTCTTCCTCTTCTTCAATTTCATCATGAGTGCCCAAGACCTCATCTAGCTTTGCGTTTTTCTTTGCAGCCTCTTTCTGAGCTCTGATAGCTCTGATCTCATAGATAGCCTTCTCTGCCTCCAACTGATTGTTTTCAACCTCAAAATAGTGAATCACATTCTTAGCTCTACCTATGTTTTCTTGTAGATCCTTAATTTGGGAATCTTTGCTTTTAAGCAGCATGATTATGATCCTATCCTCATTTTCATCATCATTGTCAACATGAATAAGTTGAAATTATTGTTCAGTATCATGCTGGTCTTATTCTTCTTCATCAATGACCTTTTCCTTACCTTTGTCAAGCCTCTTGGTTGATGTAGAAGGCATGGACCCTTGCCTCTTAAGAGAAGCAAAAACATGCCTATTTTCTCTTTGGTAGGTTAAAGGAAAAGGTTCAATTTTCACCATCTCTGTGCCACTTGTTTCATTGCCATCACTGCTACCATCATGAATGTCATTATCTTTGGTACCATCACTGCTTTCATGGCTCTTTGTCCCACTATCATCATCCTCACTAATTTTTTCCTCATTTCCCTCTGCTTCACTAATTGATTTTTCATTGTTTGAATCATCATTTTCATCATCCTCACTGATACGTGCCTCATTTCTTTCTTCCTCATTGTCTGATTTGTCATTGTTTGATTCCTCATTTCTTTCTCCCTTATTTCCTTCTTCTTCATCACTCTTTTGTGCCTCATTTCCTTCTTCATTGTTTGATGCATTGGTACCATGAGATGACGGTGAGGGATTATGTAAAGGTGATGAAGAAGGAATATCATTATGATGTAAAGGACTGTGAGTGGATGGAGGAATGGGAGGATGAGAAGATGAAGGGGCATCTTGCTACTATTAGGCTTGTAGAGAAGTAAACACCTCATTGGAAATGAAGGTTTCCCAATGAATACCCTTCTGCTACAATTAATGCATAACAACCATTTTGATAAGAGAGAGGTGAAACAGGCTTTGCATCTACTGAGGATAGTCTCTCTTTTGTACAATATAGGACATTTTGTCAATGCTTCTGTAGAGGTAATAGGGTAGGTGCAACATCCTGACCCTAGTAAAGTGCATGAGCAGCCTGATGTGATAGGAGTAAATGTGGGAGAATCTTCCTTCACATGTAAAATACTTCATAAGATTCTCATCATAGGTGCATATATGTCAAGAAAATGTGAGAAAGGAAAGATGGATTTATTGTGGTCTTTGTATCTAGGCTTTAGGTAGGGTTCAAAGTAGCTCATGTCTCGATTGGTTTGCTTGAACCATTTCTCACCCACACTTGGTATCCCAGTGGCATTGGAAATAGCATCAATAAACAGCTCAAAGGTTACCCCTGCAAGGTTAACTTGTTTTTTATGCAAGTTAAGTATGAAGAGCCTAGTTAGCTCATGGTGGTTTTGCACCTGTTGTACCTTCTCACAAAAATAAAAGCATCCTACATGTTTGAAACATTGAACAGTAAGGGGAGATGCCATTAGCTCCCTTGTGTTATGGGATTCAAACCTATTGATATTTCCACCTTTGTGCTCATGCCTCCTTGGAATTTGTGGCTCTCCACCACTACTACTATCTCCCTCTCTTGACATTTTGAAAACTCTACCTTGAGAAAACCCTAGGACTGCAAATGGAAATGAGATGAAGGGATGGTGGAATGGCAGCCTTTACAAGTGAATGAGATGAATGAGTGAGGTTGTAAGTATATGAGAATGACGGATAAGCTATAAAATCAATGAAAACCCTCTGTTGACATTTGTTTAAACTCTATTTTTTGAAATAATTGGGCTAAATGTGAAATTGAGATGAAAGTGAGATGATGGAGTGGAAAATTTTTTGTAAGTGAAGAAATAGAGTGTTATGGAGGAAAAGGGTTTAGGAGGAAAATTAGATGAGTGAAAACATTCACGACACCCTAATTCACTCATGTCTTAAATAATACTCTTTATGGGCAAATGAAATGAGGATGGACAATGATTTCAAGTTTAAGCCTTAGGGTAGCCTCTTAAGGTTTCAATTTATTTCCATTAAATGATGAAAAAATACTTGAAAATGGGTGGATGACCTATACTTACCCCTACCAGTTCTTGAAGAACCCTTGGAGGAAGCCCAAAGAATATTTTGAGGTGACTTGAGTGTTTGCAGGGTGTAGGAAACCCTCCTAGCCAAGGGCGCAATGCTCTGCCAAGCGCGTAGTGCTCAAGCCCAGGCACGCAGCGCTCAAGTTTTTCATCACCGGGTATCTATCAGGCAAGAGAACAGTACTCTGATAGGCACACAATGCTCAGTTCCAGGTGCGCAATGCCCGTGTAAATTTTGTGGGAGAAAGTTTCCAAGGGTGCAGTGCCCGATTCCAGGTGCGCAACGTCGGTATAATTTGCCCAATTTCACTTGTAAAACTCACAAATTTCCTTCTCTTGAACGCTCTTTCTCCTTTGACATGCAACAATGAATTGTTTGAAGTGAAAAATTACCTTTTATAGGCTTGAGAATTATATTTGACTTTGCAAACCCACTTTCCTAATGTTTTAAGCCTCTTTCTCTCTTTCACTGATATTCTTTGATTTTTTGCTTGTAGATGACTTGAAAAGATGAAGTTGATCCTTTGATTTTACTCCTTTAATACTTGAAATGTTATTATGATGATTTTGTGATGTTTACACACAACAGAAACTCCAAAATCCTTTGTTGTCCCATCATCATGTTAACTCAACTTTCACCTTTTCTCATTAACAATTTTACACTGTTTGTATGCAGGTTGGTAAGATGATGAATTTGAATTTTCCCATTGCTCCTTAATGCATAAAAAATTTCTTTTGACAATTTTGTGATGATTGAATAGTGACATCTTTAAAATCCTGTGTGATTTACACCATGAAACTTAGCTGTTTCACCTTGGCTGGCAGTTTGCTGGAGACATGAAATTTGTCTTTCCTTTTGATCCTGTAGACTTTGATATGTTTATTTGACACAGCAGCAGCCTCAAAAACCTCCTTTACTTCCACCTTAGATCTTAACCTCATATTTTGCTCATTTAGACATGGCAAGCTCACAAAACACCTTTGGGAGGATTCCTCATAGCAGCACTTTCAAAACCCTCTTTTGCCTGCACCATGGAGTTCAATTCATCATTTCATCATTTAGGCAAGATAAATTCATTTTGACAAGTTTGGGATCTGATCACACAATGAAATCTTTAGAATATTTCCTTTTCTTTCACCATGAGGTTTAACATCATAATTTCACCTTCTCTGGTCACTTTTCCAAAACCCTAGATGTTTGGAGTGTTTTAAGACAATCATCAGTGTTGTATTCTAAGTTCTCTATAGCCCTTTCAAGTTCATTCATTTCTGTCCAGTTCACCTCACCTTTTTCCCTATCTCATCAATAATCTCTAATATAATTTTCTTCATGTTTGGTTTTTGGTGTACCTCCTCCATGGTCATTTATGCATTTGATCACTGCTTGGCACACTGTTGGACCATCAAGCTCAAAAAACCCTAATTATTTACAAGAAAAAGTGTTTCCTGTCTTCCTTGCTGCAAGATGTCTTCATTCAGGAGCAGACCTCCTACCTCACCAAATTTCTACTAATAGACCTTTTAACACTCCTACAAAAGTGTCAAAGTTTACATTTACCTCTTGCATACCTTGAATTTGATAAGGTAGTCTTCTTTGAAAAATTTTAGATCTTTTCTTGAATAACCATGTCTCAACATTTCAATACCTCTGAACCAGATTATAACAAAGAAAAATAGTGTCTGAAACACCAATGATGACCTTAGAACATATGAAACCCTAATTTACCTAGTGGGAGGATTCTTTGACCTGGTCTTTGACTGAAAAATGGCTTGGAGTCTTTAAGTGAAAAACAGAGTGTTGGTCAAAGTGCTGAATTGAAGATCCAAAATCCAATGTACTTGATTTATCTAAAGAGCCTACAGAGATAGTTTTGAGACCATCAATTCTTGAGGACCTTGGGGAACATGGGAATGAATAGGCTTATAGGAAAACCTAGAGGGAAAGTGGGGTTTATGGGGAGGGGAAAAATAGGCCAATGAAGTCATAGGCAGAGAAGGAGGCTAAAAATGATAGGTATAAGATTAGGAAGAGTTTGTAGGAGTGAAAAGGTGACCATGGAATGGCAAGTTGATATAATAGTGAGATTTTTTGTATAGGGATAATGAAGGCAGTGATATTTCTGAAACTCACAATATTTTCAAGAAAGGTTGTTTTCAAAAATCTAGAACCAATATTTAGTCATCTATAGATAATGAAAAATACTGATGACTAACAAAGGAATAAGCATCAAAATCCTGAAGAAGATCATCAATCCATCCCGCTTCATTTCCCAGCTTTGTTTTCACACCTGAGCACTACTATTGTGCTTCCATTTCCCTCCTTTTTCTCTTATTTGCATCCGTCACCCCTTTTCATTCCCAAAACACTTGAAAAGCATTAGAATTAGACCTCCGCCACTAGTACATATGGTCAATTTTCCGACTCTTATGACGTATTGTCAGAAAGTTCCCCAATTTTTCTCAATTTTTTAAATCCAACCAACAAGCGTCACTCTAGTGACATTTAGGGAAATAGTCGGTATTGTGACGTTTAGGAACATCGTCGAAATACTGACTTTTCGGGACACAACATCAGAATTGCGACGTTTCAGAGCTCTGCATTGCAACATTTGGAGACAAGTGTCGCTATTGCGACGTTTGGAAACACGTGTCGGTATTGCGAGGATATGAAGATAATTGTCAGTATTGTGACGGTTTGTAACGTTTTGTGACATTTTGTAACAGTGGAATATTTTGTAATATATTTTTTTTTATTATAAATTTTTATAGAATTATAATAATATATTTATTATTTGCTTATTAGGGTGATTTAATTGACCATTATTATGTTCGATATTACTATGTTAGCTAGGTTAAGTTAATAAAAATAATAATATATTTTCTATATTTAATTGTTATTGATTTCTCTTTAACTTATAACATGTTTAATCTTAAAAATGAACACACACACACACACTCACACACACTCACACACATATATATATTATTAATGTATTTAAAAATTATATGTTTAAATTTAATGAATAAATAAATTAGAAGTTTTATTATAACTTTTTCAAAATATTATGTCCTCTGTATTGAAGAATAATTACCACTTTTTCATTACAATATTTGTATTGTGATTACTAGTACCCCACAAATTGTAGCCCAATGTGGGCCCTCCCTACTTGCTTTGACATGGTGAAAAATCACACTTTCAAGATCGGTTGCAACGTGAATGTCACTTGCCCAGTGACTAACCTGTGCGTCACCTTGGAAAATCACTTCAACATGACATTTTGCCTTCAACGTTACTTTTTGATTTACCAGGCTAGTATTACCTCGTACATAACCATGTCATGGTTGATGGTGAATAAGTTGTATCATAATGATAATATGATGGATGTCATTCATTGTCAAAACACCCCTAATAACTTCCTTGAGGAAGCATCCACCATGGAAACCTTGTACAACAAGAGCATTGGCACATAGCACAATATCCATCGCAACTCCAAGTAGAGTGCAACACCCTTAAATCATGCATAGCGTGCCCGAGTAATGGTAATGTGATATCCCTCAGTCTCAACAATATTATGCATTCCAATACTCTCATATGATTTTACCATAACCATGCAAAGTTATTTAAGATCAAAATCCATTTTAGCTAAAGCATATCATTCGGTGCAGGTTGCAATATGTGTTATAAACTTGGTGATTCAGCTTCTCAGTGAAGGCCTCTTGACCTTAAGGACTTGGCCTTCTAGCCATTCTATGCCTTCAATAGCTCTCCCTCTCTAGCCTTCTGCTCGACCTTTCTATTACCCTCTCCTATATTCATGCATGTCATCCCTTCAGCCTTTTTTGAAGCTTCACATCCAAATTGCCTCTCCTCTCTTTCCTATTTCTAATTTCCCTAATGCAAAATTCATCCCCCTCTTTGACTTCCTCTTCATCGTCCCTAAAAATTTATGTTAACTCAACTAGGAAATCCTCATCTTCTTACCCATCCAAACGTCTTCCCTTCACCTAGTAGGCTTCTTTGATACATCATGACTTGTGGAAGACAGATCAACCCTCATCGAGGAAGAAGCAGAGGTCACTCCTCTGTTACCACTCCATGCCAACAATTTAGCTTCAACCTCTTAGTTGAGGCCCACATGCAAGCAAGAGATTCTTTTACTTGCCATGAACATGTTATTCCTACGCTATTCATGCAGGAGATTGAGTGAATTGAAGCCATTATTAAATAGGACCACCCAGGGAAACACGTTTGGGCGCGTCGGGTCGTGTGAGGCTACTCGTATAAAAAATGCTAAGTTGTACTGACCGCTCGTGTGCCTTTTACTGCACGTTCGTGCGACCCATTCTCCATTTTCTCCCTTGTGCCTTTAAGTACGTTCGGGCAGGTCGAGTGGGGTTGGGTCGTGTACTGAGGGTGGTCGTATGAAAAATGCTAAGTTGTGACTGCCTGTGTTGCATCGAGTTGGGTCCGGTCGTGTCGTGTGAGGCTGCCCAAGGAAAAGCGTTCGGGCGAGTCGGGTAGGGTCGGGTCGGGTCGGGTCGTGTCCTATGAGGATGCCTAGGAAAACACATTTAGGCGAGTTTGATCGAGACATGTGAGGGCACCTAAGGAAACATGTTCGTGCGGGTCAGATCAGGTCCTGCCATGTGAGGGCGCCCAAGGAAACGCATTCGGGCAGGTCGGGTCAGGTCGTGTCGTGTGAGGATGCCTAAGGAAACATGTTCAGGTGGGTCATGTCATGTGAGGGAACCCAGGAAAATGCGTTCGGGCGTCGGGTCGGGTCATCATATCGTGTGAGGCGCACCAAGGAAACACTTTCGTGCGGGTCATGCCATGTGAGGAGCGCCAAGGAAACACATTTGGGCGAGTTCAGGTCGGGTCAGGTCGGGTTGTGTGAGGGCGCCCAAGGAATGCGTCTAGACAAGTTGGGTCAGGTTAGGTTGTGTGGGGGTGCCCATGGAAATGCATTCAAGTAGGCTGGGTCGGTTTGGGTCGGGTAGTGTGAGGGCGCCCTAGGAAACGCGTTGTGCGGGTCGGGTTAGGTCATGTGGGGACACCTAAGGAAATGTGTTCAGGTCGGGTCAGGTTGGGTTGTGTGAGGGTTCCCAGGGAAACACGTTCGGGCGGGTCGCATTGGGTCATCTGAGGGCGCCCGAGGAAATGAGTTCGGGGAGGTTGGGTCGGGTCAGGTCGTGTGATGGTGCCCAAGGAAACATGTTCGGGCGGGTCAGGTCAGTTTGGTTCCGGTTGTGTCGGGTCATGTGAGGACACCTAAGGAAATGCGTTTGTGCGGGTTAGGTCAGGTTGTGTCGTGTGAGGGCGGCCAAGGAAACGTGTTCGGGTAAGTTAGGTTGTGTCGTGTCGTGTGAGGGCTTCTAAGGAAACGCATTCTGGCAGGTCATGTCGTGTGAGGGCCCCCAGGAAAATGCATTAAAGTGCCGGGTCGGGTCATGTCAGGTTGTGTCATGTGAGGCACACGAAGGAAACACATTTGGGCGGGTCGGGTCGGGTCGTAATGTGTGAGGTGTGCCAAGGAAACTTGTTCAGGAAGGTTTGGGTTCGGGTAGGGTCGTGTGAGGGCACCTAAGGAAGTGCGTTCGGTCGGATCAGGTCGGGTCGGGTCAGGTCGTGTGAGGGCACCCAAGGAAACATGTTCGGGCTGGCCAGGTCGGTTTGGGTCGGGTCGTGTGAGGGCACCCTAGGAAACACGTTTGTGTGGGTCGGGTCAGGTCGTGTGAGGCTACCTAATTAAGTAAACGTGCTCGGGTCGGGTTGGGTCGGGTTGTGTGAGGGTGCCCAGTGAAACATGTTCAGGCAGGTCGGGTTGAGTCGTGTGAGGGTGTCGGAGGAAATGCGTCTGGGGAGGTTGGGTCAGGTTAGTTCGTGTGAGGTTGGGTCGAGTTAACTTCTAACTACCCCTTAAATTCTAATTCCCAACCCCTAAACCATTTAACCCCATAAACCCCGTAAACCCGTAAAAACATAATCCATTTAACCCCTAAACCATAACCCCTAAAATCCTCAATTGCTAATCCCATAACCCCCTAAACCTCTAAACCCCTAACCCATTTAACCCCATAAACCCTAAACCTCTAAACCCTTAACCCCTAACCCCTTAAACCCTAATTCCTGACCCCTAACCCATTTAACCCCCTAATTCCTAATCCCTTAACCACTAACTCATTATTAGCCTAAACCCTAACTGTGCCTAAATACCCTAACCCGTAAGCCCCCAATCCGTAATCCCTTAACCAATAACTCATTATTCGACCTCCTAACTCCTAAATGTGCTTAAATCTCCTAACCGCTAACCCCCCAATCCCTAAACACTTAATCACTAACTCATTATTGCCCTAACCCCAATCCTTAACCCCTTAACAACTAACTCATTATTCCCCTAACCCCTAAATGCGCCTAAATCCCTTAACCCCTAAGCCCCAAATCCATAACCCCTTAACCACTAACTCATTATTCTCCTAACCCATAAACCCTAAAACTCTAACCCCTAATCCCCTATTCCCCTAACCCCTAAGCCCCTAACATAAAAAAAATTGATTAATTAATCAATTAACATTATAGTCTAATTAGTAATTTTTAATTAAGTTTACTAATTCATAATTAATCAATTGACATTAATTATTTTAGTCTAATTAGCTAACTTTCTTAGATCAAAGCATGTTTCCATTTTATTAAATTTAGCACCCTAATTCTTACCGCCTTTTTTCCATTTTTTTTCCATCAATGCCCGATGAATGCAATTCTTATCGCTAAATGCAGCTTCCACTGGCCCTGTAATCCTTTTTCTAGTTACCGGTAGGTGGTAACTCCTATCGGAGCGAGTAAATAGCACTAAGTGTTGTGCCTAGCTTACACAGTTGACTTGCACACATCATTTCCATTGGGAGATTCAGTTCCATATTATCCAGTTGGAATGAAAGAATATCCCGTGGACCTAGTTTTTACTTAGCCACAAAGTAAGAGATAGAGGCCGTAAGTGGGGGCATCAGTGAAGGGAGTTGGATTTAGCGATTCTCACATACTAACTAAAGTTATTTTCCAGCAATGCCCGACGACCATCACCTGAACCTGTAGATCAATCACATTGCAGAATCACTGAGAAAGTAGAGAAGACGTTGGTTTAGGGGTTTAGCTGAGAAGACGTTGGTTCGGGGGGAAATCAGGTGCAATTGGCCTTTTTCAACCCACTAAATGGTAATGACCTTCATTTCTCTCCTTCAAATTTTCTACTTATTCAATTCCAAGTTTAGTGCTCTACCATCATATTGTCGTCATATCATTGTTATACTGTAACCTTAACACCATTGTCACAATCACCACTTGGTTCACTATCCAAATAGCTACAATTATAGATGAAAATGAAGTTTCTTACTAAATATGTTGAAGCCTTTAAGGAATTTTACTTCAAAACTGATGCAATGTCCCTCATATCCTCAAAGAAATGATAGTAGCAATTAGAAGGTATGTAACATTTGTTATTTGTCTCAGAATAACAATCACATCTTCTCATGTATTGTAGTTATAGTTACAGGAAGTATGGTGAAGGTCTTGAGCTATTTCATATTCTTGCACAAATATATTATTCTATGATTAAACAGTCATTGTTATGCCTTGGGTTAACTCTCAGGATGGGATGTGCAATGTGCAGACCTAGGAATTAGATAATTGATTATACTTCCTTGAAACACATGTTCAACATGCAATCAAAACCAATTAATTTCCACTGGAGTAAAAATGTCACTGTAAGCATAAGGCTGAATAATTATTAGATGTGAGTATTGTTACAAGGGTATGTCAACAAGTGTATTGTTATACTGTCATGGAGCACATTGCTAAGTTTAATTACTACTAAGAGGCCAATAAAAAATATTTTGGGCAAACGTTATTGTATCACCTGTACTTAATGATATCAAACCTGAACCCATAGTTTTTTCCAACAATATTATGATGAGAATGCTACAATTGTACCCTAAGTAGTTGATATTACAAGTGCCACAATATATTTCGGACCAACAAACATATTCTCATCAATTGGGTTCCAATCATTGCCAAACCATAGCAATTGGTTTTCATCAAATATGCATAATTATACTCAACTAGATCAATCTGCCATCATTAAAACCCTAGCTCAAAAGTCTGCCACCATTATAAACAATATTGTCTCATCTCCAGGAATCAAGTACATCAGTGAATGCATTATGTGGCCAAAACTTCTAAAGAACACCTTCACTCAACACATATAAAATTCATTGACCAACTCCTACCCAATAGTTACATGCTTTAGTCAAATCATTAAAAGGCATAACAATATACAATAGTTTACTCAGTACATAGTCTATCAATTTTACAACAGATCTTAAGACAACACCACATACACCTGAAAATGTTTCCCACTGTAAGTCTCCCTTGAACACTTTAATCAATGAACCTTGGGATCTCTATTACACTTCTTCAATACTAGATTATATTGCAGGAATTAAATTTTGAACATAAATAATTTGATTGCACATATTGTTGACTGAATAAATACATCTCCCATACGCTTAGCTCGACAAATCTGTAGCACATTCACCTTTATCTTCCAATACTATGTACAATACATACTCCTGCAATCAAAAATTTGAGCATGCATCATTTTGGAGAAACATATAGCCTTCTTGACAAATAAGCACATATGCACCTAGTTTTTACACCAGATCCGTCACTTTTGCATTGGGCTTGTTTCCTTTGTTTAAAACAAATGTTTGTTCATGGTGTTTACATTGGGTATATAAATCAGGTGGACGAATTTCATACAGAATGTAAAATTTTTGTCAAAGACATAGGTTCAATAACCTAATTCTGTGATATTGTTGTAAATATTGAACTCCTTCCAATCATCAAATTGATCGCTACAGACGTATCTGTGATATCATTGTAAATATTGAACTCCTTCCAATCATCAAAGTTGTAAAAATCCTCTTTAAGATGATATAGGTCTCATTGTGGAAATATGCCTTCAAGGTGTCAAAAATTATTTTTCTTTATGAGTGTTATTGAATTTGTATATGTAAGGTGTTTGGGACATAATGGGTTTTAAGGGACATTTCCACTTGTCATATCTTTTGCTATGCCATCATATTTCATCAAGTCTATCATCATGTATGTTGTTAATTGTCTAGTATCCATCAATTCAAGTCATCATAAAGTGTACCATCATTAATGTCATCAATTTAAAAGTCTAGAAAAAATTTTAGGGTGTCTTCACATGAGGGCTTGCATATTAGGCACATAATTGGCACTTGGGTTAATCGTAGTCCAATGTGGGCCTTGGGTTAACTCTCAGGATGGGATGTGCAATGCTCTTACCTAGGACTTAGATAATTGATTATACTTCCTTGAAACACTTGTTCAACATGCAATCACAACCAATTAATTTCCATTGGAGTAACAATGTCACTGTAAGCATAAGACTGGATCATGATTAGATGTGAGCATTGTTACAAGGGTATGCCAACAAATGTATTGTTATACTGTCATGGAGCACACTGCTAAGTTTAATTACTACTGAGAGGCCAATAAAAAATATTTTGGACAAAACTTATTGTATCACCTATCCTTAATGATATCAAACCTGAACCCACAATATTTTCCGTCAATATTATGATGAGAATGTTGCAATTGTACCCCAACTAGTTGATATTACAAGTGCCACAATATATTTATAACCAAAAAACATATTCTCATCAATTGGGTGCCAATCATTGCCAAGACCTAGCAGTTGGTTTTCATCAAATATGCATAATTATGCTCAACTAGATCAATTTGTCATCATTGAAAACCCTAGCTCAAAGGTCTTGCCACCATTATCAACAAATATTGTCTCATCTCTAGGAATCAAGTACATTAGTGAATTCATTATGTGGCCAAAAATTCTAAAGAACAAGTTCACTCAACACACATAAAATTCATTGACCAACTCCTTTCCAGCAGTTACACATTTTAGTCAAATCGTGAAAAGGCATAACAATATACAATAGTGTACTCAGTACATAGTCTAGAAATTTTAGAAAAGATCTTAAGACAACACCACATACACCTAAAATTTTTTCCTACTGTAAGTCTCCCTTGGACACTTTAATCAATGAACCTTGGAAACTCTATTACACTTCTTCAATTTTGGATTATAATGCAGGACTGGAATTTTGAGCATAAATACATTGATTGCACATATAGCTAACTGAAAAATACATCTCCCATACACTTAGCTCGACAAATCTGTAGCACATTCACCTTTCTCTTCCAATAATATGCACAATACGTACTCCTAAAATAAAAAATTTGAGCATACATAATTTTGGGGCAACATATAGTCTTCTTGACAAATAGGCACATATGCACCCAATTTTTAGACCAGATCCGTCACTTTTGCAATGGGCTTGTTTCCTTAGTTTAACACAAATGTCTGTTCATGGCGTTTGCATTGGGTCTATAAATCAGGTGGACCGATTGCATACATAATGTACAAATTTTGTGCAAAGGCAGAGGTTTAATAATCTAATTTTGTGATATCGTTGTAAATATTGAACTCCTTCCAATCATCAAATTGATCGCTACAGAATTTTTTGCAATATCGTTTTAAATATTGAACTCCTTCCAATCATCAAATTGATCATTACAGAATTTTCTGTGATATCATTGTAAATATTGAACTCCTTCCAATCATCAAATTTGTAAAAATACTCTTTAAGATGATATAGGTCTCATTGTGGAAATATGCCTCCAAGGTATCAAAAATTATTTTTTTTGTGAGTGTTCTTGAATTTGTATATGTAAGGTATTTGGGACAGAATGGGATTTAAGGGATGTTTCCACTTGTCATGTCTTTTGTTATGTCATCAAGTCTATCATCATGTATGTCATTAATTGTACAGTATCCATCAATTCAAGTCATCATAAAGTGTACCATAATTCATGTGATCATCAATTTAAATGTCTAGGACAAAGTTTAGGGTGTCTTCACATGAGGGCTTGTATATTAGGCACATAATTGGCACTTGACATATTCATGATTAGTTCTTTCATTACTAGGGAATTATGGTCAATGGATATTTAGGAAAACACTTATTTATTAGTGGCTTTACATCTTCATAATGGCATCATTAATATCTTGACATCTTCATAAGGTGAGAAACCTTAGCATCTTCCTCAATGGCATCCTTAGCACCTAGGGATTGCATGAGGTTCATTGAAGTCACAAGAATATTTTCCATCTCAGCCAATGTGATATTGACATCAATGAAAACCTTGATTAACATATTTCAGTTTCTTGATCACCACATTATCAAAATGAGAAAGTTTACATTTGTACACAGCCTCTTCTGGAAACTTGAGAAAAACACAAAAAAATTGGAACCCCCAGTAGCATCATTCCACATCTCTATTACAATGAGACTTCCCTATCTACTATATCCGTATAACATCATGGGAAACTAAAACACACAAAAAATCATATGAAACAGAGGACCGCCTACATAATAAGCATAAAAAAGACACTAAAATCTGGGGAAATGCTTTAGATTCTGATAATTCCCGATCTCTGAAACATTTCATTCTAAAAAAGAGAGTATCTGATCAAACTTGGCAACTCTATACAACCATATTTTGAAAGTTGATCAGCTAAATGATTTTGTTCCCTGAAGACATGTGAGATAGATAATCTATTAAAGGACATCATCAATGACCTGGTACCTTCCATCCAGTTCACCAATCCTAGAGCCTCTAAAGCATGTCTCTAGTTTTCCCACTAAACAATCAATTCATTTGAATCACCATAGAAATAAATCTCTCATATTTCCATCTATCTGGCACAAAAGAGGATGCCCCACAGAGCAAGGAACTCAGCTCTCGAGTTGGATCCTTTGCCACTGAACCATTTGAAAGAAAATTAGTTTTTAGGCCTCAAAAATTTAGACAAGTTTATCTTTGTCATCTTCTCCTTAATAGGACATCTCTTTAAAGAATTCCAAAACCTTAATGGAGGTTCTCCTCACATCTTGAATAGTACAGTCAAAGAGAACATCGTTTCTCACTTTCCATATCCCCATATGGTAGCTGCATTTATCGTTCTCCAAATGCCCCATATGACATAGAATGACAGTGCTTTGTATGAATTATATCGACGAAACCAAAGTGTAAGGCAAGAATCAATAGAGGAACTATCCCATGATACGCTCATGTTAAGTATATGGCCTACCGCTATCCATATCGCAATTGCAAAGGGACACTTCAAGAATCATACATCGTGGAGCCAAGTGGTGGCTATATTGGTTTCCCCTCCTTATAAATGCACCTCTAAATTGTTATGTTGTATGTTGATATGAAAACTTAGAGAAGGCACTGTCTTAATATTTATGATTTACTATTTACTCTATTTAAAATTGAATTTCATTTGATGGTAAAGTTGTACTCTTTAATGCACAAAGTTTATGTATTAGAAAGGCAAATTTATAAATTATTTCAGTTTTCATTTTGTGTTTTCAAGATAGATATTGTTTTCAAGTTTTCACATTTCTAATTTTATTGCAATGTGGCAGAATGATCGTGGCATAGGAACAACCCCATGACAGGTAAACAAATAACAATTTCAGTTTCATATTAGTTTATTTATCTTTAACAATTTTTTTTATTATATATTTCATGCTTCTTATTATTTTATAATGTGGCAGGATGATCATGGAAAGGGGCCAGCCGAAGAACATGTAAAGTGCCAGCCTTGCTCTATGTCCAGGTATTTTAATTCTTTACATAATTTAAATAATGTTAATTTTGTTCAAATATGTAGATGCCTGGCCATGGTGCATGTGATGATTCCTTCAATGAGGAAGAGTTGTGTTCATCTCCATGTTTGCTGTGAAAAAAGACACTAAACACAACCAAGGAACTTGAGCGTTTGGTAGACATTGTACCTCAAACACTTGAATTATAAAAAAGGATAAGAAAAGTTATGACCCATCTAGAAACATATAAGGTAATAACAAATAATCAAAAGGATATTTTTATTGTTCTGCATGAGATCAACTGTGATAGGTTGATTTATAATTTTTACATTAACTAAACTAACAAAAAAATTCTTTGTATGTAGCATTCTCTGGAACCTTTTGTCCTCGATGTTGGTGGTAGTGGGACACAATTGCAAGATATTCCCAATGAAACCTCTCATACACCTCATATGCCTTTAGGTAGTAGCCAAGAAACACACCGCGAAGAATGCACACAACCAACCGCTGAACATGATGGCAGTGATGAGACTGATATGACCAAATTTATTATTGAATTTCCTGGAGCTACACGTGTCACCTCCACGGGGACCATTCCAGGCACGTTATTGGTGAACAATGAAGGTGTTTCTATAAAGCAAGTACAACTCCCAGGTAAGTTTTAATATTTTAACTGTTTCATGTACTCTATCTAAAACATATTTGATCATGATTATTATTTTTAAATTAATGATAATGTGTGTATATATATATATATATTTATTTATTTATTTATTTTATTTATTTATTTTTATTTTTTTTGTGTAGGAAAAAATGATTTCTACAAGGTCTTGGAGAGCAAGGCATTGGTAATTTTTGGCCCAACCATATGCACAAGGTGGAATTCCTAGAATTCCAATGTGAAAAAAGAACTTCTAGATTATCTAGAAGGCCTTTTTGGGGTGGGCACATTTGATAGAACAACAGTCGCCCAGGAAGTTGGGGCACCTATAGGACACACTTGAAAATTTACTCTAGATATGAGCATCCTCTCACAGTTCCAGAGAGGGAGTGGAGAGCACTCATCGATGATGGAAAAGAGAAAAAGGCCAAGAAAGAAGGAAAAATTCTAACTGGACTCACAAGGTAAATTATAACTTTAATTCAATAGATTTAATTTTATCTATGTTTAAAATAAAAGTGTGCTACATAATTGACTTCAAGCTTTTGATGATAGGTTTCCTGACACCTCGAAGGAAACCAAAGCTAGGATTGAAAAAAAAGGCCATCACAAGCTAGGCCAGGGCGGCTACTTGAAATTAGCTGCAAGAATTGTAAGTAGCTAAACATAATATAAGTAATTATATCACCTTCCACCATTTTTGTAATCCCATCAAATAACATTAAAAATACACAATCATATGTAATGTAGGGTGACGACTTTGGAAGGGAAACCACAAAGGAAGACAGGGAGATCGCTTTCTGTTCCAACTATCGAGCCGTAGGTTAACTTCATAAAAGCTTGGGACAGGTCTGAAGATCTAGAATGCCTGATAAGGTAAAAATTTAACCTTTCAATATGTTTGTTTTCGTCCATAAATTTAATGTCTAACAACTTTGTTTAAATCAGGGGAGAAAAACTTTCAACGATCAAAATAACCCAGTCGTAGAGAAGTGTGTTGAGAGTGAAATATTGCCATAACATGATCCTCATGTGCAACCTGATCATTCCAGTGGGGACCGGGTTGGAAATGGTACTATCAGTGAGGGCCACGATGGTAATTAATTTATACTTATAATTTTTTATAATTATACATTGAGTGTTCTGTCCTTATAACTTTTTTAGTTTAAATGACAAAGAATGTAGTACTTGAGCATCCTACCACCAGAGAAGAACACATGGCAACGGTTCTGTTATCACCAAATTGTGTCCTGTTGGGCTGCTTCAATGGTAAAATTGGAG
The DNA here is from genome assembly GCA_034641835.2 of Pinus albicaulis. Taxonomy (NCBI): domain Eukaryota; kingdom Viridiplantae; phylum Streptophyta; class Pinopsida; order Pinales; family Pinaceae; genus Pinus; species Pinus albicaulis. The sequence goes on from CM076574.1 coordinate 1,107,818,382, forward strand.
TAACTATTTCAAACCAACTTGTAACTGGAAATTAGCCTTTCCATTCTGAGAGGGATCTCTCAAAAGGATAAATGATATTCAATGAATAACTTGAAAGTAGATGGCTAACTCTGATTTGGATTGAATGTGTTGTTTTTATGTAGGTGAAAGATGTAAACAAATAACTACCATTGGGCTTATGGAGTCGATATGAAAACTAAGTCACAAGTTAACCTATCTCATGGAATCTGAGGCAATTGTATTCTTATTAAACCATACATGAAGGACAAAATAACAAGCTATATCCATACAGGAAGCTGGAGCATGTCACCATGGATTCCAAGTGATTATACATAAGCAAATTAATAAATCTTTGACGAAACAACAGACCAGGTGTAAACAAGAAGTTGGAGCATGTGATAATGAATTCCAAGTTATTATACAACTAGAACACTGGAGAGAAAATAAGACTGATAGAACAAAATTACATAAGAATACAGAGAAGAATCTCAAGTCTGAAATAGGCATGCTACAACTGTATATTTCTGATATCAAAATATTACAATAGTGGTAGTATCAAGTAACCATCTCCCAACCCTTTTTTTATTTGATATTCTGCCTATTAATAGGCTTCAACACCTTCACATTGGATCCGACTTCAAGCTTGACCTTAAAATCCTTCTCTTGACACCTAATCTAACTAAAAATCAAAATACATGGTAATGGATATGATACCTACTAACATTAGAAGTTAGAGACCTAATAGGACTCAAATACCTATTTATTACCTCCACTTATCTAGTAGTGGGATAATTACATAGATAAGGATCAAGTGCTCGAATGGAATTCTCATTGACATAATACATAAATACAATTTCCAAGAATTTAGTAACAACCGTCCTATTTTCTAGGAAAGAGTCAATAACAACTATAATTTTGTCTTCATGTTGTTTTGTATGAGTGGTACATATGTCAAGTGATGAATCTTTGCTGATATGTATCCCTATATGTTTGGATACCTCCACATGGATTTCTGGTCTTCCATATGTCCTTTGAACCTTAAAAAATCCTTCAAAAACCCCTCACTACAAAACATAACATCTTTAGGTAGTTTCGTAGCGAGTTTTCATAGCGTATGAAATCTTGTCTTTTCATCCATCTCCTTGCCACCTTTGCTGGTCAAAAACCTTTACTATGCTAAAACATCTTGAAAACAAAAAAATCCCCTCCTTAATCCTCCACAAAACTGAATTCCAAAGAAAAATTTCATCTTCAGAATTTTCGTAGCGTTTTTCTGGTTTCAAGCCTGAAGCACACTACAAAACTGCCTAAAAAACCAGAATTTGCTGTTTTTGTGATTTTCTTCAAAATTTGGTCTGTAGGTCTATAAGATGATATGATTAAGTATGTTACATTAGAATAGGTTTAAACCGCCTCTTATCCTCCTCAAGAAATAACATTTTCACCATTTAACAAGTTTCTTTACTAATAAAAAATAGAGCTATTTTTTTCTGAATTTTAGGGCTCATAAATGATCTTATATATCCTTATCCTTGATGGTTTTTGAAAAATAGGAGGAGGTTTTTGTAGATACGTTCTCTATGAATAAAAACCTCTCTTTTTTTTTTTAAAACCATCTCCATATGTCTATAATATTCATTAGAAACACATGTATAAAACAGGAAAATTCTAGATTATGAAAATAGGTCCCAGAGACATCTTCGAATATCCAAACTGGTACATATTGTGAGAAAAGTGAAGGAGGTTATTTTTCCTTGTTATATTATTGAAAATAACCTCTCTCAGTATTTCCAAATTCATATTTATTCACATAATATGCTCTTGAAATTTACTGCTCCCACAGTAAAAAAACGCAACAAATTCCCTTGAAGCTCCAACAAAAATTCAAGCAACCTGAATTGGTGAATGTTTCAACAAAGCTAGGTTCCTCCATGAATAGCTTAAGTTCCATGGGATTCTATCAAACCACATATCCTCCTTTGTATACTTTCTCCTTCATGGCCATATCTCTTTATAACTAAGCTTCCCTCTTAAAAATGTGACACCTGTAAAGACAAATTGGACAACAAGCTGCTTGGTGTGGTGAAGCAGCTCTCAAACATTGACAATGAGATGCTTCACATGAAAGAATGAATTCTGAATGAAAAATAATAACTTAGGGTAAATTTTAAAAGGTAATTTTTACAACTCAAAGTTTGATGATGACACATGTGACTATAAAACACAATAATGATAACAGACATGGATGTGTATATTTGAAACTTATCATAAAAACCATGAATGACCTCCACCTTTACTCCTCTAATCATAATATTACACCTCACATAGCTATGACAACCCTAGCTGAAAAAACACATTTTCGTAGCGAAGATAGTTAGGCCTCTGACATATTCACTATGAAACTATTAGGTAGTTTCGTAGCGAAATCTGTAGATTTCCTTTGTAAATCGCTACAAAAATCTGAAAAACTGACTAGTGGAATGTTTTGTGGTAAAAATTTATGATAATGAAAACTAGATGAGATTAGGTTGATTTTGTTGGCAATATGATGCAGAGTGTTGTCCTTGATGGCAACCTACTTGATAAAGTTGATGGCAATCTACTTGATGAAGTTGTCCTTGATGAAAACCTACTTGATAAGTTGCCTATGATAAACAAACTATGTGTTAAAGATGTAAGAATGATGTATCTCCATCAATGTCAAAAGAGGAGCACTTGAAACAACAACAAAGAAAAGAGCAAATGAAATATGAAGCTGAGGCATTTTTAGAAGGGTTAGTTGATTGGATATTTGGAAAGGCAACAGAGACATCAGAAAAAAAACAGTGGCAGAGGAATTGGCATCTGAAACAGTAACTAGGAATAGAGAAAAGAAATGTAGCAGTGCATCTACAGTTTGAGCTACAAAGAGCAGTATCAGTCAAGGAGCAGGGACAAGCAGTGAATTGAAAGTTGTCCAAGAAACAGGCCATCAAATAGAAAAAGGTTCTGCATTCTCTATGAATTATATGTATATTTTTGATAGAATTCAGAAGGAAGGATAGTTGAGTCCCTAAGGAAAACTATGAATCATTATTTTTAAACATCATAAACCCTGTGGCAAGGATTCGAAATTAAAGGTTTCAATGGAATAGATGAGCAGATTCTTGAAGGCAGCAAAGAGGTAGCAGAGGCAGGAAAAGAGAAGTCATTTTTTGAAGTAAGAAGAATATGTATGGTTAAATCCATGTTAAGGACTTGATAAATGAATGTGTGTGAACCTACGCTCTTTATGTAAAATTTGAGGGTGTTTAGTCTGTATGAGAATACAGGGAAGAATTGTTATATGCGCCTGTGTCGAATTAAATTAATTGCGTCTGATACACTATGAACAAAATGAGTCGTTGGTAATTATGGAACCAAGAAATATTTGTTAATTTATTGCACATAAAGGATAGAGTTCATATATATACGCAGATGGAACCTGGAGTACGGAGCGGGAATTTGATTGGACGGTTGATCACTGTTTAAAAACCGTGAAGTGGATTTGCGGAAGTGGATTTCCCATATCGCACCGCTTTTGCGAGACAAGTGGTATTTCCTGATTGAGGAGCGATTCCATAGAGTGCTCGACACGCGTCCCTGTACGAATTCACAAAACCACTTTTCACTGTGCGCCATTGCACGTTATAGTTAGACCTAGGACGCCCAGCGATATCGTTGAGCGCCGTTGATCTGGGAAGGGGTCATCGGACGGTCATCATTTGTTGAAGGTGCGCGAAGATTAACACAGGTACAGCGGGCCATCACACGTTAACGTTGGGCATCAGAGGTCGAGTGATATGCACATACGCCGTTGATCTGAGAAGGGGTCATCGGACGGTCATCATTTGTTGAAGGTGCGCGAAGATTAACACAGGTACGGCGGGCCATCGTACGTTAACGATCGGCATCGGAGGTCGAGCGATATGCAAACACACCGTTGATCTGGAAGCTTGCTAATATAATGGTGATCGGACGCTGGACTTGCGTGAAATTTACTTATGGTACCGTGCGCGTATATGATTAGCTATTGACTATTTTTGTGGGCCTGGGGTCGAAGGTTTACCATATTGTTTGAAAGCGTTAAAATGTGAAGGGTTAACTTTAATCCTAAAGTTCTGTTCAAAGTTATAAATATAGTTATTTATCAATTTGTTCAAATTGATAAATAAATTAAAAAGAAATCAAAGAGGTACGTAAGGGCGGTAAATGAAAATACTGTCAAATGAATACCATTAGCAATTGAATGGTTTTGACCCAAGGTTTTAAAAAGGCGAAAACTATATAAGGTGATGAGAATCATGAAGAACGGTGTGAAGGCGAAAGGGTTGATAATAAATGAATATCTTTTGGAGATATCTGTATGAATAAACTCTGATATATCTGAATCTATGGTGCACTTGTGAATCTGATGATTGATCAAGATCTCTAGATTAGATGATGATTGATTACTAGTTTAATCGACTGACGAAATCATGAAGAACGTATGCATCGTAAGGGTCATGAATGAATAAATTTCTCTAAGGAATATCTGTATGGGCGAACTCGGTTCTTAACTGATAAATCTGAATCTACGATGCACCCATGGATATAATGATCTGACAATGATGAATCTCTGGTTTGAACGACGGACGAAATCATGAAGAACTGGTGTGAGTGTACTGAATGAATAAATCTGGTGGCCTGTAAGGTATGTCGTGTGGAAACTGGTGGATCCAGTATGAAAATTGATGAAACGTGGTCCGCAGTAGTGCTGAGGGTCTAAGCCTTCATAGAGGGGGTTGTAGCTCCCTTCCAGTGGTAGCTGGTAAACGAAAGCAGGGGGTGGTAGCTCCCTTCCAGGAGAGGCTGGTAAACGAGAGCAGGGGGTAGTAGCTCCCTTCCAAGAGAGGCTGGTAAATGAGAGAAGGTTGTAGCCTTTTGCATATGGGTGTCTGCGTGTTGGTATGAGTCTGCACCAGCATAAAATTGTAAGAAGTTTTCTTTATAATAAATATTGAGGACTGAGATTACAGCAGCGGTGGTTTTCTCCCGAATTGGGTTTCCACCTTAAATCCCGGTGTTCATATGTGTTGCTGGTTTGTTCTGTTATTTCTGTTCATGCTTACTGCTTATCTGATGAATGAATGATGCAATGATCTAAGTAAAGACATAATAAGATCTTTGGACATACAAGTTGGAAGCAGTAATGTAACATATGGTTTTAAGAGAAAGGAAAACTAAAAATTATCAGTTAGCTCTAAATACTGATTCACCCCCCCTCTCAGTATTTTTCCAACAATTGGCATCAGAGCAGGTCCTTCTGCAGAAGCTTGATCACTTGAAGGAGATCCGTCACAATGGGAAAGAAGAAAAAGAAGAAGGCTACTCAAAGAAAGGAGATATCTCAAAAAACATGTGCAGTAGAAAATGAAGAAGATGGAACAGGTATTGATTGTTGTTCTTGTGATTCACTTCCTTGTGCATGCAATAGTGAAGATAGTGAAAGTAATGTTATGGATCTAGAAGAGGTTCTCAAGATTAAAGTTGAAGATCGACTAAGATTATTTAATGAGAGAGAATATATCTACAAAGATATGATCTCTAGAATGAATGGACAGATAAACAAGTATCAAAGGTTGTATGATGAAGTAACCAATCACAGTAAAGGACTTGAAGCATAAATCATCTCTCTGAAAGCAGATCTCGAAGCATAAAAAAGGAAGAATGAAGAAATTCTACAATCATTTGAAGAAGAAGGACTTGAAGCAGAAATCATCTCTCTCAAAACAGATCTGGAAAAATCAAATAAGAAGAATGAAGAACTCTTACAAACTTTTGAAGAACAAGAAAATGGGTTGAAAGATGATATTTTTAAATTGAATGATCAAGTAGAAGAAGGAAGAAGGGTCAAAGAAAGTATGAAGAAGCAATGCCAAAGATTGGAGGTTGAGGTAAACATTTTAAAAAGTAAATTAGAGGAAAAGGATAAAATCTTGAGGTTTCAAGATAGTATTAAGATTGTGGATAATATTATTAGTAGTCAAAGGTCTCCTTCTATTAAATTTGGTATCGGTTTTCATGAAACTGTTAAAGGAGAATCTAGTTCACAAGAAAGTGCTAATGATTCAAAGGATATCAATGCAAAACTTGAAGTATTGAAAGAGACAAAAGATCAATCGACAATCATGAACTCTCAAAGGAATTCATTTAATAATGTTGAATGCTTTAAGTGTCATAATTATGGGCATGTTGCAGCCAATTGTAGAAGCAGATTGTTTCAGTCACAAACAAACATATTCCACATAGAAAGGTACTAAGGTTTCTTTAAGGGATATTGTTTTTCATGAAGCAAGTTTGGTCATAAAGCAACTGATTGCAATAGAAGAAAGAATAGAAAAACACATTATGATCCTTATGCTTACTTTTCTGGTCACGCAAGATGTTATGCTTGTAACAAGTATGGACATGTAGAAAAAGAATGCAGGATGAATAGATCTGAGAAATTGGACAATTTACAGCACACTATAAGAAATTTCAAGCAAAGCTGGAAAAATAAGGAGGACCGGTCAGAAACGTAGGGAATATTGACCCTACTGCAGTCATCCACTTCTAAAGCTTACTTCTCATAATGACTGCAGGAGTGATGTGAGATACATTATAGGAATCAGTAATGTATCATCACAGGGGGAGCAATGAATGATAGTTGTGTTTAATTCTAACAGTGCATCTGATGTGAAGAAGACAGGTACAGGTGGCATAAGTTCAGGGGGACCATTAGCCTTACTAAGAATAATGCATTGTTGGCATTATGATGGTTTTGAAATATGACCTTTTCCTTAAGGTATTTTTGATATGACTTAAAAAGGCTCTATATGGACTCAAACAAGCTCCAAGGGCATGATATTATCATCTTGACAAATATCTTCATCAACAAGGATTTTCAAAGGGGTCTGCTGATAACAACTTATACACAAAAACTGAAAATGATGAACTATTGATTATGGTTGTATATGTTGATGATATCATTTTTGGAAGTTATGAAGTGTCTATGAGTCAGAGATTTTCTTCTGATATGCAGCAAGAATTTGAAATGTCTTTACTTAGGGAACTACCATTCTTTTTGACTTGCAAATACAACAAACAACAGATGGCATATTCCTATCACAAGCAAAATATCTTAAGAAAATATTGAAAAATTATGGCATGGAGGAGTGAAAATGATACATGGTTTCCTATGATGAGATTATGGATAAACCCTGATTGATTTTTTCTGAAGAGTCTCTTTTTCTTTCACACATGGATGAGATGGAAGGCTTATGATTTGGAGATAAGGATAGATCATGCAGAGTTTGATGCTGATGAATTTTTTCATGGTTGAGACCTTCTATATATAGTTCCTACACATGGTACATCATGATTATGAAATAAATATGAATCATGAAGATCTTGGTGATGACAGATCACATGGATGTTTACTTGACACAAATTTACTATTGAAGAAGTTGTTCTGGTATGATAATTCCTCTTGAGAAGAATATGTTGATGTGGCAAAGAGCCTGAAGGCTTGGTTACTGATGTACTTATGATACAACTGTTGGATGACACTTGAATACACAACTTTGGTGCTGTTGGGTATCTCTGGTGGTGTTTCTGTTCTCATAATTCTGTTTTACTCTTTGATGTTTTGATGAAGATGCCTTGATGATTTTATGGTGAAAGTGTTCAGGATGAACAAGCTAAGGGGAGCTTTGGTCTTATAAAAAGGATGCATTGTTGGCATTCTAATTATTTGCTGTGGTTAGATCTCATGCTTGAGATTCTTTGGTCTTGATTGTATAAGTTATAATGTGATGAAAAGGTCATGTTGAGACCTATGATGTAAAATTGTAAAATTCAGTAAAGACTTGATCAAATGTGTAAACCCACTTGGTTGGGTACTTGTGTCACATATGTAAATCCACTTGGTTGGATCATTGATGTAAGTTTTAGTCCTTGGTGATAGGAAAGGTCATAGAGTATTGTACTTCATTGAAAAATGTGTTTGAAGCTTCAGCATGAACTCAGGGGGAGCATGGTAACTTTAGCGCACATCAGATCTACAGAGCTCTTCTTTCTACATGAGGGGAAAAACATTGTTTTGGTTTTGATCCGCCCTTTTCCCTTGATGTCAAAGGGGGAGAGTATCATGGTGTTTGAATAGGGGGAGAGTATCATGGTGTTTGAATAATAGTTATAATCAATGTATCTATCTGTTGTGGTGATCAAACACCATCATGGTTGCCATCAAGTCCAAAGGGGGAGATTGTTGGCAATATGATGCAGAGTGTTGTCCTTGATGGTAACCTACTTGATAAAGTTGATGGCAATCTACTTGATGAATTTGTCCTTGATGAAAACCTACTTGATAAGTTGCCTATGATAAACAACCTATGTGTTAAATATGTAAGAATGATGTATCTCCATCAATGCCAAAAGAGGAGCACTTGAAACAGCAATAAAGAAAAGAGAAAATGTAATATGAAGCTGAGGAAATTTTAGAAGGGTTAGTTGATTGGAGATCTGGAAAGGCAGCAGAGACATCAGAAAAAAAACAATGGCAGAGGAATTTGCATATGAAACAGTAACTAGGAACAGAGAAAATAAATGTAGTAGTGCATCTACAGTTTGAGCTACAAAGAGCAGTATCAGTCAAGGAGCAGGGACAAGCAGTGAATTGAAAGTTGTCCAAGAAACAGGCCATCAAACAGAAAAAGGTTCTGCATTCTCTGTGAATTATATGTATATTCTTGATAGAATTCAGAAGGAAGGATGGTTGAGTCCCTAAGGACAACTATGAATCATTATCCGTAAAAATCATAAACCCTGTGGCAAGGATTCAAAATTAAAGGTTTCAATGGAATAGATGAGCGGATTCTTGAAGGCAGCAAAGAGGTAGCAGAGGCAGGAAAAGAGAAGTCAGTTTTTGAAGTAATCAGAATCTGTATGGTTAAATCCGTGTTAAGGACTTGATAAATGAATGTGTGTGAACCTACGCTCTTTATGTAAAATTTGAAGGTGTTTAGTCTGTATGAGAATACAGGGAAGGATTGTTATATGTGCCTGTGTTGAATTAAATTAATTGCGTCTGATCCACTATGAACAAAATGAGTCATTGGTAATTATGGAACCAAGCAATATTTGTTAATTTATCACACATAAAGGATAGAGTTCATATATATACGCAGACGGAACCTGGAGTACGGAGAGGGAATTTGATTGGATGGTTGATCACTGTTTAAAAACCGCGAAGTGGATTTGCGGAAGCGGATTGCCCATATCGCACTGATTTTGCGGGACAAGCGATATTTCCTGGTTGAGGAGCGATTCCATAGAGTGCTTGACACGCGTCCCTATACGACTTCACAAAACCACTTTTCACTGTGTGCCATCGCGCATTACAGTTTGACCCAGGACGCCCAGCGATATCGTTGAGCGTCGTTGATCTGGGAATGGGTCATCGGACGGTCATCATTTGTTGAAGGTGTGCGAAGATTAACACAGGTACGACAGGCCATCACACGTTAACGTTCGACATTGGAGGTCGAGCGGTATGCATATACACCGTTGATCTGAGAAGGGGTCATCGGACGGTCATCATTTGTTGAAGGTGCGCGAAGATTAACACAGGTACGGCGGGCCATCGCACGTTAACGATCAGCATCGGAGGTCGAGCGATATGCATATACGCCGTTGATCTGGAAGCTTGCTAATCTAACGGTGATCGGACGCTGGACTTGCGTGAAATTTAATTATGGTACCGTGCGCGTATATGATTGGCTATTAACTATTTTTGTGGGCCCAGGGTCAAATTTTTACCATATTGTTTGAAAGCGTTAAAATGCGAAGGGTTAACTTTAATCCTAAAGTTCTGTTCAAATTTATAAATATATTTATTTATCAATTTGTTCAAATTGATAAATAAATTAAAAAGAAATCAAAGAGGTACGTAAGGGTGTTAAATGAAAATACTGTCAAAGGAATACCATTAGCAATTGAATGGTTTTGACCCAAGGTTTTAAAAAGGCGAAAACTATATAAGGTGATGAGAATCATGAAGAACGGTGTGCAGGCGAAAGGGTTGATAATAAATGAATCTCTTTTGGAGATATCTGTATGAATAAACTCTGATATATCTGAATCTATGGTGCACCTGTGAATCTGATGATTGATTAAGATCTCTAGATTAGATGATGATTGATTCCTGGTTTAATCGACTGAAGAAATCATGAAGAACGTATGCATCGTAAGGGTCGTGAATGAATAAATTTCTCTAAGGAATATCTGTATGGGTGAACTCGGTTCTTAACTAATAAATCTGAATCTACGATGCACCCATGGATATAATGATCTGACAATGATGAATCTCTTGTTTGAACGACGGACGAAATCATGAAGAACTGGTGTGAGTGTACTGAATGAATAAATCTAGTGGCCTGTAAGGTATGTCGTGTGGAAACTGGTGGATCCAGTATGAAAATTGATGAAACGTGGTCCGCAGTAGTGCTGAGGGTCGAAGCCTTCATAGAGGGGGTTGTAGCTCCCTTCCAGTGGTAGCTGGTAAACGAAAGCAGGGGGTAGTAGCTCCCTTCCAGGAGAGGCTGGTAAACGAGAGCAGGGGGTAGTAGCTCCCTTCTAGGAGAGGCTGGTAAATGAGAGAAGGTTGTATCCTTCTGTAGATGGGTGTCTGTGTGCTGGTATGAGTCTGCACCAGAATAAAATTGTAAGAATTTTTCTTTATAATAAATATTGAGGACTGAGATTACAACAGCGGTGGTTTTCTCCCGAATTGGGTTTCCACCTTAAATCCTGGTGTTCATATTTGTTGTTGGTTTGTTTTGTTATTTCTGTTCATGCTTACTGCTTATTTGATGAATGAATGATGCAATGATCTAAGTAAAGACATAATAAGATCTTTGGACATACAAGTTGGAAGCAGTAATGTAACATATGGTTTTAAGAGAAAGGAAAACTAAAAATTATCAGTTAGCTCTAAATACTGATTCACCCCCCCTCTCAGTATTTTTCCAACAGATTTTACATGATATGACATGGTTTGGGATGGGTTTTAAACTTAGGGTAGACTTCATCAAATGAAAAAAAAATTAGATATCTCAAAAAATGACTTAGGAGACCACATCAATTTTGGTGAATGACCTGTATGATCCTATCAATGAAAGTTTTAAAAATTAATGAATGATAACAGGTTCCAACTGTGGCAACTGGTGCACTAGGTAAATAATGTCATTGAAATTTATTATTATTATTAATATTATCAAACTACTTCAATGATATTTAAAAACTAGCAATTAAAATTTAATATTATTTTTATTTGTAGGTGATACCCCGTCACTGCATGAGATCAAACATCGTGAGTACGCAACTAGGTCAGATATGCAAGAAAGGCACGAAACAAAAGTAGATAACAATGATGTTGATGATGTAGTTAGTAGCTTTAGAAGTAGGAATAAGAAAAAGAAAAATTGATAATATAAAATATTGTATTATTATAAGACAAATGTTACCATACTTGGAACCTTTATTGCATTATATAAAAACTCATTTATCATACTATTTTTACGCCAAGCACTTTCAATGTTTTCTTGTGTACTTTTTGTTGAATTGCTTTTTAATTAGTTATTGAATATTTTTTTTTGTTCTCATGAAAGTAAAAAATGAAATATAGATTAGGTATTGGGGAATTGAGAGTGATGTGAGGGGGGGTGGGGAGGGGCCATAAGAGCTTCCACCTTCACGTGGTTGGCGTTGTTTAGTAGAGAATAATTTATTAGAGTGTTTTAATATTGGAGCAAACCTCCCTCGATCCAACGTAGTAGCAAAAAAGTCACTATTAACTTAGTTGCTACTCTTTCAGATCGTGGGAGGCTTGTTCCAAGTTCAGGCAACTCCAATAATTTGTTCTTGAAGCGAAGAGGAGCTTATTCAGGTACGTTTTGATATTGTCAACATATGTTCTAATATTATTATAAGGATGCATCTTAGAGTAAAAAATACTAAAAATTTTACTTGTATTTATTGTATATATAATTATGGATTTTGAATAACTTGGCAGCGCAGGTACAAATCCTCTTGCATCATGAGAAATACAACTTGTCAACCAGGGTCATGTCTAGAATATTTTTTCTTGTGCGCTTGACCAGGTTCGTAATGTCACATTTTGTAAGTTCCTTTACAGTTTATAATTCAATATGAAGCTTGTTCATGATTATTATCTGGTTTTATGGATGTGTTTTTTCCACTATTTGATTGTAAGTTTGAACATGCTTTTAAACATTGAAACATTTTTTGTTTTTATACTATTATTTCATGTGAATAAATAACATATTGTTACAATCATAGTATAATATTTTAGAGCGTCTAAGATTTTAGCACCATCTTGGTGGTTTACATCATATTTTGACTTGGCAACATGCATTCTTCCTGTTTTGACTATGTGCAGGAAGAATGATGCTAGAATCATGTCCCCATCAAATGTTAGTTTGGTACTGAGAAAATAATTTGGTGACATCATGGCATCATGGTATGGTGTCCATGTAATAGGAGACTGAGTACACTTTGTTTCTTATACAATGTGTAGAGAAAAACCTCATTGACAAGAGGGTCTAAATCCCTATAAAATGATAAATCCAAATTATCCCAAACTTAGGGCCTATTTCTTAGGCGTCTCTCAAGCACCCTGTTTAGGCTTGTGACTCCTATGGATATGATAGAAGCTTATACATACAAGCAGTAATAGTGATACTAGTTTAGCTTACATTGCTTATTGAATATGTAGTATTAGCACTCTTTACACTCTGTATTAGCACTATGTAGTTGGAGTCATAGGTTCCAACTACTTACTTGTTCTAGTTATGGTGATATAACCACCATTTTATCGTATCCATCTTATCGCATTCCCTTGGGTTGTAGTTAGGTACAAAGGAACTCCAACTAGTCCCAATTCCTTCACTTCCAGTTAGAAGGACCATTGGAATAATTGGCACATACCACGTTGGCTCAATTTTTTTTCCATATTCATTCTAGCAGTCCAAGAGTACATCATCATATTTTCGGAACAAGAAGCATGTTATTGGTGAAAGGCATGTGAAAACATATCGAGCACTTGCATGATCTTTTCCACCCTAGGCTCTGGTACCAAATTGCCCAAGTGGAGCAAGGAGGTTAATGTTGTTACTTCCAACAAAATCTTGTGTCGTTCCAATAATTGTGCTAGAAATACTATGCTCATCATGATGGTGAGAAGAATGCTCTGAGACATAACCTGAGAATTAAGCAACCTTTGCTTGCATAACAAAATTTCTCTTGAAAGAGAAAAAAAAATATTTTCCTTTTCCCTGGGTTCAAACCATAAATCATGGATGGGATGGATCTTTGCAAATCATCCATGGAAAATATGATTAGTTCCTTGTTTACAAAGTCGATTTACTTGATAAACGTGTTAGTCTAGTCCAAATATGTTATCGGCTCAAAATGTCTTAGCAAGTTCTTTCCGAAATCTATTTTCTTCTTTCTGAAGGCCAATTCAATTACATCTCCATCTTCCTCATTTATCCACATGAATTCTTTTTTATGTTTGTCCAAAATTTTAAAATATTATTTCCCCTCTTTAGAAGTACTTATACCGAGACCTTTATAGTACTTTATAGTCCATCCCGATGTTGATCCACCCAGATATTCTCTACATGATTCATACTCAGGCATGGTATATAAAGATGATGCCCATCCATTTTTATGGGTTTCCTTGAAAATAGGAGTAATGAATTCAACAAAAAATGAAGGAATATTGAGTACAGATGTCCAGAAAGAGCGTATGAAGTTGATCAAAAATACTTTTATGTGTGAACCATCATAATCTTGATCTTTCATAATCATAAGATGGCCATATCTCAGAGATTTGACACTTTCATATCCCTTTCCATGCTGTAGACCAAGGATTTTCTTGATATGTTGAATCTCAGCATTTTCCATTATCTGTTTATGGCTGGCTTCCCTTACATTCAGTAACTTATCTCTGAGGGGAAATGCACCATAATTATTTCAACCAACAATGACCAACCCTGCCATCGCAAGAGCCTTGGCTAAATCTCCCTCAGTTAAAATCAGAGTGCATTTCTCAGAATTCTTGCTTCCTGCATCATTTTCATCATCAAGCTTGGTGATACCAGTTAACCTTTTTCTCTTGGTTCCATCAGTTTTCTTAAGTTCCTTTCTCTGTTTGAAGTCTGCCCATGATAATATGTTCTCAACAACTCCACATTAAGCAAATTTCTTCAAAAAATCTTAAGAGAGTTCACACTTTGAACCAAAGTTGTTCTGATGAGTTGTTAGTGTCTCCTTGGTTTGGGATTCAAATGCAGGATTGTCAATCAAACAATCGACAAAGATCCATAAATGATTCTTTATCGTGTGTGCTTTCACCACAGTTGTCTTGTTTTTCTTTTTTAAAATGTTCATCACATGGGTTGTTATCTGATTTTCTACTAAATCAATGCGGGAAAACACCTTTAATGGTAGCTATACTATTAAAAAAGTTGACATGTTTCCTACTTGCCTCCATGTACATTACAATTCACAGTCCAAGTTTGGTGTGTTATAGCTACAAAGGGATAAATTATTATAGGCTTCACATATTTTGTTCAGGAATTCTATCATAAGGCCTCCAAGGTACCAAAATTACCTTCTTTCTATGAGAAATACAAGTTGGAATGATGTTGTGACCGTTGGGGTAAATCTACAAGATGCAATGGTGATGTGACTATTACGGGTAAATATGAATTGAATTATAGAGTCCCACTTTTTCAAAATAAATTTTATCAGCATCTATCTTAGTTTTCATGTTATAACAGAAGAGGTCTTGTAGCAGCAAATTGACATTAAATGGATTGTTGCTGAATTCGGGTCCACCTATGCTATTGATGAAACTCTTTTTATCATAAAACCATATGCATGTGCCAAATGTTTGCAAATAGTAGTGCCCAATTTCAAAGGAACAATCTACCAAATATATACTTTGAGGATAATTTTATAATTTTATGGTGAATTGGGAGGTATATGATTGATCCATGAGAAGTTGTTGGGAATTGGAAGGAGTAGGTACTAAACATGAAGCCTCCTCTTTGAGAGGGTCTGGAGGTTCACAAAGAATTGGTAGACTAGATTTTGTTTTTCATTTTGCAGCTAGTGTCTATACCTCATCTCTTTTCTATGTAGATAGTTAGTTGATTACTTCTGCAAGAAGTAGTTAACTTAGAAAACCAAGTGAATCTTTGGGAGATCCCCTATAATTGTTTGGAGTTAGAATGTTGTGGTGCTCTTGAGGATTTATTTGAAATTTGTACCATTAATATTTTGTTACCATTTTTTGCACAAGGTCACAATTTGGATCAAAACCTAATCCTTTTCTCTATGTTTGTCTTACAGATGAAAGGTTTGATGGATATTAATGGATCAAAGAAGATTTTAAGAAATACTTAGGGTTTGAGATGTGATCTTGAAAATGTTAGTGAAATTTAGATGAGATATAATCAACAAAGGGTGATAAATCTCTATGTTGTTTTAAGGATTAAGCTCAAAATTAAGCTATGATGGCTGAATAGTCGAATCTTTAATGTATTGACTTTCCAAAGATAATGTCATGCAGTTGATGAATTGAAAATCAAGTGTGGAATGACACTCCCAATAATGGATGCATGTGGAGGCCACCAGCTCAACTGACAATGCCAGCCCAGGTCTTGCACTCTACAAACGGTTTCAATATAAGAAGGTTCAGTTAATATTCATTAGCCTAGGTCTTGCAATCCTTTTTCATACCTTCCACTACTCAAGATAGAAGGTTCACTTCTTCGGCACTGGCAATTTGATAATTTTGCAAATTTGGCTTCAATATTGAGGAGTTGATACCAATTTATTGTGGACCAAAGGTAGAACAATATGAGAAAAGCTGAATAAATTTTTTAGTTGAGCTAAAGAAACCCAAAACTTGATCTTGAAACATGAAGATTATTAACCTCTCAATCAATTTTAATTAATCGTGCCATGGAAGAAAAGTTTCCTTGTAGAAAAGGTAGCTTGTAAACTCAATTGTACCTTAGAAATTTAAACGAATAAAGCTTCTCCTTGTATAGAATAATAATTTTACACGCACTCAGTTATACATTATAATTCACCATCGACTCTATTCCTTCCCTAATTATAGGCATGATGTGTATATGCATACGCTTTTTTACATGATAAAAATAAATATAAATATGTTAATTTTTTATAGTTAATTGTATTTAGTAATATGTATTACCTACTCATCCTAAGGTGCGTCTTTAGCCATTGTTTCCGTTCTTGCATAATCAAGGTATTTCCCTTTAACCATGGATGTTTTGGGAATAACCTACCTATTTTGTTCAATGACCTTCATTATCTTGACTGAAACCAATTGAAGACCGTCGTTAAAATTTTCACACTTTTGGGGTGATTATTAATATCTTACTTTGTCAGTTTGGAGAACATGCATTTTTTTATTGCCGACCTTTGTTTAGGTCTATGGCAATGTCATGCAATGTTTTTAACTAGCCTAGAAAGCTTTTCATTTTATCATGGTTCGCAACAAAATGTGAAGTCAGGTACGAAGTTCCATTAGGTAATCTCAAGCCTTATCCATGGGATACAACATGATGAAAATGAAATGAAGAATATACTTGTTTACAAGAGAGTCTTTGTATAGGTTTCATACCTATCCCTACTAGTGTGTGTTACTATATGATGGATTGTACAATTCTACCTTATGTTCCACATGTCAAGTGCAAGATGTGACCACATTCTTCACAGGATTATTTTTTTGAAATTTTTTTGAGAAATATGTCCCAAGATCAGTGTTGCAATGCATAACATAGACTTCCTTTAGCTTAGGTGCTAAGCTGAAGAGTTATCTATCAAAATTTTCCCAAAATTTCACTTGATCTGACCCCTTTTCCTCAACATGCACAGAAATAACCATTATAATCCATATATAGCTTTACAATGGAGCCATTAGCACCATTTGATTGGATATCTTCAATTAAGCAGCTCCAAGTGGTGGGGTGTCTATTCTGCCAAAGTAGTCCAAGATTTGTACCTGGCCTCAACGACTGTTGCATGCATTAGCACACATCCACAAATATGAAAACAAGCACTAGCATGTCACTCGGTAGACTTGAACCTTGGTGGTGGCTATATTAGCTACCTAATTTTTTCAAACTAGCAAGGCACCATTGATAGATCAAAGCTTGTTTTAAGCAAGGTTTATTACCTTTTGTATTTCTAGCTCTCCTTCAAATTTTCTGCTTATTCAATTCCAAATGCAGTGCACTAGTAAGGGCATGTGAAGTTCAGGATTGACATACAACCTTTTTAGATGTCATGGGGATGCCTAAAAATATTTTAGATAATTGTCATCAAAATTTCCAAGGTGTCCATAAAGCGACTGGTTGTCGTCATATGATGACCTAATATTGTGACATATGTCTATCAATTTATAGAAGCAATTTTTATAATAAAACCATCCTTCAAAAGTGAAATGCTTGCAACTAATCCTCGTGTATAGAAATGAAACCACAATAATTGGCATGTAGTAGTCCTTGGCTATTTGTGAAACAGTAAAGCTTAAATAGACATGATGAATATTGGGTGGGCAATTTGAAATATTTCGAGCTTATTATATCCTAATACAGTACAGAGTGGTGTTTTTTTTAGCATTTTTCTAAGCCTCCTTGACAAATACCTATGCAAATCTTAGTCTTAAAATTCCAAGGATAATCTAGCAATACCCTTTGTACATATTTTAAGTTCAATTGGAAACTAGAGAGACAAAAGGAAAAATGATTTTCTAGCTTCTTACAATCGAGTGTGATACTCTGTTTGCTAGTTTGCTAAGTCTCCTTGATAAAGAGGGTCAATATGTCAATAATGTTGTAGGAATATCAATCATATGTTCAAAGCCATCTTTTTACTTTAAACATTATGCACTTGAATATTAAATCCTACAGGTTTTGTTTCCAAGAATCTACAAGAAATTGGATTGATGTTGTAGGTAGTTAGCCTTACAATGTGATATTCTATTCTATTTCAAGTCCCATTCCCATTCTCATTCCCATTCCATAGAAACAGGTAAAAAACATAGGAGAACAGGGATGCCTCAAATATCATTTGAGAATCAAATCTTATTGAAGGATGTTTCTAGAGGGATGTGCTCAGCACTCTGTTACATTTTTATAATCCAAGCTTATGTATTTCCTATGACTCTGATCCAGAAGGCATATTGTTCAAGGCACTGTCATTACTCTATTGTAGCTTCATTCTAGTCTGTTCATGAGTTTCCTTCAGGATTTTTGTAAAACTGTGAGCATCACACTCTTTTTATTCTTTGTTTCTGACAACTTGACCAAATCAACACCTTTTGGAGCCCCACCATAAATTTATTCCCTAAAATGAACTTTTGTTGATGTATCTATTCATTAAATTAATATAAATGAATTCAATTTGAGATAAATTCTAATCCCATTGACCAATTGTGTCTCCAAATAAACTTCTCATCAAGTTACCAATACTTTGGCGAGCAACCTTTTTTCTACCATCCCTATATAAATGATATGTGAATCTAAATTGCATTTGAAACCCATTTTCCCCCAAGGGGTTCTCCAAAAATATCTGACAAAAGTAGCGTAACTGCCAGGTAATTTAATGAATAGATACATCAGCAGAAGTTGTATTGGCATTGATATTCATTGTATTGTGTTTTTGGAGTAAGAATTAATGTACTTTATGTAATCCTTTAATACAAGGTTGTGATGCATCGGTGTTGATTTCTTCCACTCCAAAACACCATGCTCAGAGATACACTTATGATAACAAAAACTTGGCTACTGATGCCTTTGGTGCTATCAACCAGGCTAAAGCAACTTTGGAGGCCAAGTGTCATGGTGTTGTCTCCTGTGCTGACATTTTAGCCATAGTAACTAGGGATTTTGTTGCTTTGGTGAGTAAATTTTGAAGTCGGTCTCTGCAACCTATTTCAAATTTTGATAGCTATATTAACTAGTTCAATCTCAACTTGAATTTGATATTGAATGATGGTATCCTTAAAGAAACAATACTTTCAATGCAAGTCATTCACTTGGCTTTGAGATTGTATCACTCATTCATTTGGCTTTGAGATGATATTCAAAGAAAACTTGACCAGCTAGTTGTACACATATTATATTGTATAGGGTTGATTATTGTAGTTGATTTTGCTGATACATGCACACACACATATACACAGGCTTTGAGATTATATTCTTCAGTAATCTTGTGTTGTTTTATTCATGTACATTTTACAAGACTGATCATTGTTTTTGTTTGCTGATACATGCATACATATATACTTAGACGAGAGGTCCGAACTATCCAGTGAAGAAAGGCAGAAGAGATGGAAGAGTTTCTAATACAATTTGGGTTAAAGGAAATATCCCTGAAGCTTATTTCAATGTTGATCTATTGTTAAGGATTTTTTCTTCAAAGGGATTAAACAGATTAGACATGGTAGCTCTATCTGGTGAGAAATTTTTTCAGAACACCCTTATCGTTTATTTCTTCATTCATGGATGAAAATATCAAATGAAATTTAATACACGTCTATAATTCTATGTATCTAGGCGACGAAAACTTAGGTGTAGAGATAATTTTAGGTGGTGTTCACTTATCACATGGTAGAAAGCTCACCATACTTTAAATATACTGGAAATGTTGATTAGGGATTCACATGTCAAACAAGAAATGTTGATTAGGGATTCGCAAGTCAAACAATTGTCAGTAATGATTCAATCGGGTCTCTTTTCCAAGTATTTTGATGAGTCGAGCAACCTTCTTTTCCAAGTCTCTAACATCCTCATTTTACTTAGTGCTCTACCACTGATCATAATTTTTTTTTATTTTGGCCTAGTTTCTAATAATTTCTAGTGCACCATCAAATGCCCGATCAATGAAATGCTAGAGCTCCTTGGTCGCACAATTGTAGGACTTACTAAAATTATTGGATCACATCATAGCATTTTGACTTAAGCCCAATTCAGGTCAGGATTGAACTGGAATAATTAGTTATCTCTGAAACTTGAAGATTGGTTTGCTTGGCATGTAATTTGTAGGACATTTGAATTGTCAACAGGACATTTGAATTTTACTCATGAAAAATTATTGGAAGGGTTCCTTGTAAAGCTTTGCAATGATTGACTTTCCCAAAACGTATGGAGATAATTTATAATGGAAATAGCTTATTGGGATATAACGTTGACGCAGGTAGGCACATGAATTCCTTTGGAAATTAAAAAATCTAGTAACTATACATGGATTCCAATTTGGTTGGTGTATTTTTCTCGTTGATTGATAATTTTGATGTTTGTCCAGTATATCTTGTGATGGGATTGGTATTATCCTCTTGCTGACTTTTGAAGCTGATGCCCTGATGGGTGTGTCATATTTGGCTTCTTTCTAATTTTGAATTCACATAAAAACCCAATCAAATGTGTGAACCAGTTCAATTGTCATGGGAAAATTATACAAACTTTGAGCATGGCCATAATACCCTGAATTTTGTTTTCAAGAAATGTAATTTTCAAACAGTTCATAAGATCAACATACCAAGTTAACTACATAGGCTTCTATAAGTCACTCCACACACCAAAAAATAACAAATGGAATTGAATTGTGAGTAGCATAAACATGTATGAGTGTGTATATTGCTGTAATTATTTCATTCGTTTGTTTTAAAATAAAATTTTGTTAAAAAAAAAAAAAAAAAAAAGGGAGGAGAATTATGAAATAGGACTTTGGAACTTGCTAAACCCTTGGATATTGGGTTTTCCTTCATGCCATCGTGTTTTTACAATGAACCTTACCATGTGGGATGATCCCATTATATTATTCTAAAATAGGTGCTTCCCCCACTTAACCTTAGAGCACAAATCACATTCACATAGGCTCATTTCATTACATGGTTTAAAAAAATTTAACGGATAAATTTTGACGACACACTAGGAAATGTGCTAGTCTAATGAGTACTCACTTAACTCCTAATTTTGTGTCATTTCACAGATTTTAATTTTTTAAATATATGTAGGTTAAAAATAAAAAAATCTCCCAGCCGACTTGAGTAGGCTCACTTAGGCATGACAAATTATCCAAATAGACGTGTATTTTTCGTTCATAGCTAAAAAATATATATATATTGAGGTATAAACACCTCATTCTAGCCAAAAAAATTTCAGTGAAGATTTTAGAGACATAGTGAAGAAGACATAAGGAAATTAACCCTGAGGAGGAGATAGAAATTAATTGTTTGGTTAAATTATGTTGGTTTATCAGTGAAGCTCGGACAATTGTACCTCGGCCTGTGGAGACAAACTTAACCTTGAACTAGTTTTTGGAGGACAACTACCTATTGGAGAAGCTCAAACTCGAATATGTGGCAGCCAATGTGTGAAGTGTCTTGTAGCTTACCTTTTTTGTGGATTGTCAACTCCAGAAACTCAGACAACAAATAGTGAACAAGAAGGCTCAAACTGGCAGTGACCTAACTCAAGGTTCAGTGGAGAGGGCTCGATGTAGTGATATACTTTAAGAACATAGTATTGTGAAGCTCAAACAGTCAATAGTAAGGTTTGAATCCCTGTCTTATAAACTCATGAAGGCTCAGAAGCTTGAGCTATTAGCAAGTCAATAGGTATTTGTGGTAGCTTGGATTAGTAGCACGGGTACCTGTGGAGAAGACCCTAGACCAGTGAACAAATATTGTTGGAGGTTCAGATTAGTAACTTACCTATGGACTTGACCTTCCTTTAGAACCTAAAAGAGCTCAAACCTTGAGAATTGTTGCCTTAGCCCATGTTTGAGAATAGCTGCCTTAGCCTAGACTTGTAGTTTGCAGTGAAGAATAGTAATATATTCATTGGAATGTGGAACACCCAAATGGAAGATAACATGTCATTATTATTTGGTTCATGATGTGGTGGCACTGAATTAGAATGATGTGGCACACCCATGTGGTAGATTGTGTATCATCATGACATGGCTCATTGGTGATGTGGTGATGACATGGTGAAAACATTGCACTAATGTGGCACTGACATGGAAAGGAAGTGGAAGGTTATGTGGAGCTAGGTATTAACCTATTGTTATACTAGGATGTCGAGGAATTGATTCCAAGAAATTTGGAATCCATTATTTGGCCTATCTCCCAATACTAATAGAACCTAAACTTTTTAAGTTGACAAAATCATTGGATTATATCAAATTTATCTCAGTATCATAGACTCAAGACTTATTATTGGCTAAGATACTCGTATCTATACTCGAAACTGCTAAATTAGAATCTTCAGAATCAGCTGTAGATCCAATTTTATGGACTTTTCGAAGACCCTTGGAAGATGAAGATATAGAGGTCGCAAAACTTGAGTTTCTAGTTAGGTTAGCCTCAATTATAAATGAAGATATTTTCTATATCCCAAGTGCTTTTGCAAACAGCCTCTGGGAAGCTCTTCCAGGAATGTGTGCATTTGACATCCTTGTCATTGACGAAAGATTTTGAGGATGAACTCTTAGTGCCTTATTGATAGAGGGTTGATCCACCTCAGCCCTCGAATCATTTTCCTCAGGTCTCAAATGAGATGTCAAGGAAGTGCTTCTCTCCTGTATAACTTCACCTAAATCTAAAACATGGCAGGCATTCTTGTTTGAAGGAATACCTACAAGAAAACTTTCCACATCCACAACATTGTTACTTAAATTTTCACGTCTTTTTATTAATTCTGAATCATCTTTAGAAGGAAAATTTGCAAATGGAAGCCCCAATGCCTGGCCAAACATTCTCTTAGAAGTTGTTGCATGTTTGTATTCAAAAGTGACTTTTGCAGGCTGCAAAGATAGATTTGTAACATGTGATGAATCAGTCAAGGCTTTCTCTGTCATCTTCTCATCTATAAAAGGAACCCTTGTGTTTGCATCTTTATCTGTCATTTTATCATCTATACAGGGAAGCTCAGATTTCAAGTTTCTGCTCATTTTTATTTTAACTATTGTAGAAGGTGGCTGTCCCAATCTCACCTTTGCAGTTTGTGGTGCTATGGCAACATTTTGTGATGTCTCACCCAAGCTTTTATGCTCCATTTTCACATCTATATATGGAAATTTTGTATCCAACACCTTATCCTTGATTTTGTGATCCGTGCATAAAGCATCTACGTTCAAGTATTTTTCCCATTATTATTTTCATATCTATAGCAAGTGTCTATTCACAATTGTCCTTTAGGAGCTATGGTGCTACTCTTTTTATTTGTTACTATGCATGATTAAAAATTTTTGTCATATTCTCATCTACACATTGAAACTCGGTATTTTTAACAACATCGGGCTTCTCGGAAGATGAATCTACCAAAATCCTCTTTCCCAAAGCATGAGCAATCATCTACGAGCAACTAGTGGTACGGTTATAGGTTTTGGCACTACCTTCTCCTTTGGCTCATCGATTCCTTAGATGAAATAGGAGAAAAAAAATATGTTCCCTTGTATCTAGGTAAGCGACTTCCCTCTATTCAAATGATATGGAAAGAAATTGGTCATTTCTCTCCTTATGGTGCAAGTCTTTTAATGTCATCTTCCATAGGTAATTGACAAGTAGCTTGTGGACTTTGGGTATCAAAGCATCCATATGATTCTGATCAATTATTTTGATATATTTTTTTCAAATATTATATTGTTAGCATTGGTATTTCGATGATAGATTATCAGAAGCGCTTTTTTTAATTGTTTGTGTTGTTGGTATTCCGACGTTAAAGTTTTTAAATAATGCTTTGTGCTATCGGTATTCTAATATTTTTAGCTTACGATCTCTCTAACAGCGTTTGCTTTTTTTATTTTTAAATTTTTGTTGCGTCGGTCTTCCGGCCTTTTAGTGTGTCGCCTCTAGCGACGTTTATTTTATTTTT
Organism: Pinus albicaulis; assembly: GCA_034641835.2. Taxonomy (NCBI): domain Eukaryota; kingdom Viridiplantae; phylum Streptophyta; class Pinopsida; order Pinales; family Pinaceae; genus Pinus; species Pinus albicaulis. The sequence goes on from CM076574.1 coordinate 1,107,842,426, forward strand.
AAATGTTTGTCTTGTCGGTGATGGGAACACTTTTAGAACTATTTCTCTAGTGATGTTTATGTTTATATTTTTTGTCAGGATCGGTCTTTTCGACATTTTAGTATCGTCACTCTAGTAACGTTTGGAGGTGTCATACTAGCAATCAGGTTTGTGTTACGTCATAAAAATGAAAGATTCTGAAAAAGTCGAAAATTGTGACACGAATATAAAATGTAGAAGGATAGCATCACTCTACGAGACATTTAAAGTAAAAGTGTTGGAAGTACTGGCTTTAGGAGAAACCATGTTTTTCCAGCACCTCAAATCATCGCTCTCGAGGCAGCCTATGTGTCGAAGAGTGACATTGGCCATGTCGAATTTGAGACCAAATGTGCTTTAGTGGAATGTGGTGCTAGTTTGTGGTTATTCACCATGCCTTTGTAACATTGTTTTGAGTACTTTGTTCACAACCTCTACTGTCAATTGGATTAGGGGTAGTATGGTGATGCAAATTCATGTGTGAGTCAGAGATGGTGAGATAGCTCTGAAAACTTCATTTTTCGAAGTGTTTCCCATGGTCGAGACTAACTCCTTGGGTACGTCGAACCGAGCGAATGACATGGTCAAAAAAATTTGTGCAGCCGTTTACGTGGTGTTGTTATATGTGGGCATAGCCTCTTCCCACTTGGTGAAATAATTAACAACTACAATAATGTATTTGCGATTTCGGATGATGCTAGGGTGAAAGTCATGAAGTCGATCCCCCATTTTGACGAAAGGGACCAACAACGATGACAAGGTGGGGAGTTGGGAGGATCTCTTTCCTTGCGATCTAAGTGTTGACATCACTCACACCTCTTAGAGCGCTAAAATTCAATCGTGAAATAAGGTGGGCCGGAATTATCACACTGCAGGAATTTTTGGGCGGAGTGGCCATTGTAGAGAGGTGTACCTGCAAGCTCCGATGTGTGGTAGTCATTAAGGTCTTGCTCTACTTGGTTGTGGGTGAGGCATCGACACAAGATGGTGTCGATGCCTCATTGGTATAATATATCTCCCATAAGGAGGTATTGGGGTCCTCGTGGTGAATGCGCTGGGCAACTAATCATGAGTAAGATGGGGTCTAAACTTTTTGGGTTCATAAAAAGAGGAGGATATATCCGTACCAGTGTCTTTGGTTTCTACGAGGAAGAGATGTTCTATGCGTAGTGAATCGTTGATTGGTGATCCTTTGGTATGACTTGGGAGGTCCGTAATGAACTCGACTAAGATTAATGCCTTTTTCTCTTGGGGGAGTGAAAGCAGAAGTCGTATTCTTGCAAAATGACTATCCAACAAGAGTATTTAGTGGTTCATTAAATGACGTGTGAGAAGATAATTGATGGGATTCATGTCTGAGGAATTTTGTGTCTTTAAGATGATATAGAGGATAATTTTGATTGTGTGAATTAGTGCTAGGGCGGAGTCTTTTCTTAGGGCTCATATATTAATGGAGGGCCTAATAATGTTTTTCTAATGTAATAGATTATGTCTTGCTTCCCATCTGGGCCCTCTTGGATAAATACTCCAACCAAAGGGAGGTCTCAGATGCTAATAGATACGAGGATGATGCGAGGGGCATTAGGCTCAAAAGTTACTTTGTACATAAGTAGACATAGGGTTCCCATGTTCTTTAAAATTCTTGTAAATATTAAATAAATTTGGTAGGGAATTGTAATCATTCTCATGTCATTTTGAGAACATGAGAAATTAGTTAAGATAGGAATACGAAGAGTCAATTTAGGATTATTTCAATTTATTGAGTCTGATTTTTAGGAATTGGGAAGGGAGCACGCTACAATCATACGTGATGAGAAATTGAAGGTATGGCATGACATTTAACCATATATATAGGTGTATTCCGAGAATTATACCGAGAGGGGTTAATTATAAGATGAGGGATGATTCAAATATGCATGTAATAGGGGAAATGCCTCCATATGTGGATGGAGTGTCAAATTTATTTGGATAAAAAGATTAGTTGAGTGCATAACATAAGGGCTTGGAATTAATATCTCAAATCTCGGGGATTTGAGATATGTAACCTCTCGATTAAGTGTTGAATTTTTCAGCCAAGAATAAAGGGAGGATGTGAGATTTCCCGGATTGGGAAGATGATTGGGCATGAAAATTTGAATGAATTTGTACACACTGACTTTCATAAAATGTGAGAAAAGCAGGGACTATGGTTGTGACCGTTATCGAGTGGTATCGAGCTCGGGGGTAGCTATTTTGAAAAATTCCAAGTTTGGTGAATGCGAAAGGAAACCATACTTGTGGAAGGCGATGAGTTACGGCCCTATGGAAGGTGATTCATAATTACTGAGTCCAATTGGAGGACAAGAGTTTTGAAGACTCACGATTTGAAGAAGGAAGATCGGAGCGTAGCAAAGTACGCAAGAATCATAGTGAGTAGGGATTTTCAAAGTGAGTGGAGGACAGGGATCATGATCTTGCGGAGTAATTAACTTTAATCGATTGAATTTGTAATTGTGAGAATTATGGTTGCGGGAAAATTGAAGACAGAGTTTGAAGTGAAGATAGTGAGCACTGGTATTCGAGTGAAGGCTGGATAAGGATGAGAAATCGCGGTGTTCCCAGAGAGAATATGAGCGGTGTTTAACTCACGGATTTGGAGTATTGTGCGAGAAATCGGAGTGCATACAATTGAAGACATCTCAGTGAAGTAGATCACGAGCTTTGAGAGTAGTGATAGAATAATCGAGGGATTTCTGAGTGCAGAAAGAGTGTGGCAGAACTGGAAGATTCCCAAGCGAGGTTGGATGACGGAAGAAAAGAGGTGTTCTTAAGAGAGATGCGGAGTGAAGCCTAGAGAGTAGAAGAGAGTGATCGAAGGTTCCCTACGAGAGAGGGGACCAATACTTGCCAAAATCCGGATCCGGAGGGAAGGATTGGTGAGGTGAGTTGCGGAGAAGAGCTTGCTTTTGCGGAGGCTTGAGTGCGGCTTTGTGAGTGAAGAACTCCTAGAAAATAAAATTTCATGCGAGAGCCATAGCAGAGAGACTATAGAGGTTACGAGAGGGGCCTGACAGAATAAGGAAAGAAGATGCCAAAGCAAATGGCATAAGGAAGACACTCACAGAGATGAAGAGTATTGGAAGGAACTTGTCGGGATCGGGGAAGAGTTCAACAGATTGAAACTAAGGATAGAATAAATCAGAGAGTTGGTTGGCTCATGAGGAAGAATGTGAAATGGCAAACCATTACAGGTTGAGGATGAGGCAAAAGAAGATTGCCTTATTGAGAGAAGAATTATGACGAGTGAGTTGAAAGAAGAAATTTATGTACTATGAAGTGGAAGCAAAGCATAGGTGAAGAGTGGAGACTACTAGAGAGATCTTGTGAGACATAGTGAAGACTTGAGGTAGCAGAAGCTTGTCTTTATGAAGAGGAGGATATCATTGAGGATTTCTGAGTTATTGGACAAGTCTAGATGATGTGAGGGCTTGTGTTCTTGAGTACGACAAATGTGAAGTGATGTGAGACTCCCACGAAAGAAGGAAGAACCCAAAGTTCTTGAGGCAAGGATGGAAGTTGAAGATTCCATGTGTGGACTGTTCAAGAATAAGTGCTTGAGGAAGCGGCCCAAGTGAAAGGTCTTGTAATTTGAAAAACTAAAAAGTTGTGTGTGTTCGCGGGTACACCAGCAGGAGATGAACAAGCTTGAGTTTGTTGGTGAGAAGAAGACATTGAATCAGAAATGCGTTCGGATCAATGCGAGATAATGAGATCTCGAGGGAGAGATGAAGACAAAAGGGTTAAATGAAGATATCCAACATAATGTTGAAGCTAGAGGGGAAGGGCCAATAGAGGATTGGTCAAGAACAAGAAGATGCATAAAATGTTGTGTAAGGTTCCCAAAATCTACTCCTATCGAAGTTGTTGAGTTATATAGGAGGTTGGATTATCGAGAGAAGAGAAGTGGAGGAGCGGAGAGGACCTATGCACTAGATAAGTTTTTGGGAAAGTAAGGAAGTAATATCTTCATGGATGGAGTTCATGAAAGCGGATGATGGAAGAAAAGTGAGACTAGCTGACAGTCTCATGAAGGATGAGAGATCAACATGCTTGAGGTGTTGACGAGAGAGTTTGGAAGGGAGTTACGCACAACATATTGATGTGTTGTCGGAGGAAAAGGAGACATTGAAGCACTGGAACTTTATCTGCTGATGATTCATGTCTTAATCATGCGAGAAAGAGGAAGAACAACAATTGGAAGTTGTCGGAGAGATGAATAGAAGAAGCTGTGTTGGCTGAAAGCATAGTGAAGGATCAACATCCGGGCATGATGATTGGAGCAATGGGGTTGACTCGAAAATTGAAGAAAAAATATGATGAAGAATTTATGAGCCTTGAACTAGAGTTAGAAATGCTGGGAGAAGAATTGGTGACTAGGTCATCAATTGAGACCATTGGGTCTCATGGTTTTAACAACGACAGGTTGTTTATGTGTATAGGTGATGGAGAAGACAATTCATCCTTTGAAATTGTCTTGAGAGAATAAAAATATTGCTGAAGGAGGATGAAACAACCATGTCTCATATGCGGGGAATTATCACTTTGTCATTGTGACAGAGAAGAATTGGCTAGACCGATGGGCCAAGAGCAGGGTGATGAGCAGATTTTAAAAGGCTGTTAAGTGAGGAGGAATTAGCATTCCATGTTGATAGAAGATGAAGATATGAGTGGCTAGAGAACTTGATTTGATTGTCTGAAGTCAATCGAGGGGATGAGAGGTAGTTGTTGAAGATTTCCCATGAAGAAGAAGAAAATCTTGAGTCTAACTTACGACATGTGGAAGATGTAAAACAAACACATGAGAGATGGGTCTGACCTGTTCTTTGGGGAGAATTTGGAGAAGAGAAAGGGATTGCAGACCCCGGAGAAAGGATGCTGAAAGGCTGTGAAGAAGAGAGAGAGTGAGATACTAGCTTGTAGAATCAAATTATGTTTACTAGTATACTAGAGGAGTATGTCACTCGCTGGTAGGAATTTAAATAGTGGATTGTTTTACGAGAATGAATTTGCAGATAATGAACAAAAGAAAAGTGTTGCGGAGGGACGAGGAAGGGGAGCGAGCAACACCCATGGTGGCAACATATGCAACATGGGGGATGGCGCTGCAGGGGAGTAGTAAACATGTTAATATCATGTGAGGGCTGTAGAGAGTAGCAATATTAGCGAGAAACGAGAGATTGGAAAGTAGCGATGAGGGCAAGATGATTTCCATCTATAGGATAAGCTAGACATGGAGATTGAATACATCATAGACTGATGGTAAGGGTGTCTCCAAAGCAGCAGACAATAGCAAGGAAACAAAAGGATCTTTGTACACGGAGGACAAAAGTAGATAGTGAAAGTATAGCTATAGGTGACTTGCGGAACAAAGTCAGAAGCCCTGGAGAAGATCGATTGAAGGATGATGAAGGCGATAGACGATAGAAAAAACCAAGTATGGGATCCTGGAGGCAAAGACAGAAGAGCACATGATTAGGAGATCATGAATAATTTGAAGCTTGGGAGTCGATGCGGGGGAATTAGGCTCAAAAGTTAATTTGTACATAAGTAGACATAGGGGTCCCATGTTCTTTAAATTTCTTGTAAATATTAAATAAATTTGGTAGGGAATTGTATTCATTCTCAAGTCATTTTGAGAACATAAGAAATTGGTTAAGATAGGAATAGAAGAGTTAGTTTATGATTAGTTCGGTTATTGAGTCGAGTTTAGGAATTGGGAATGCTAAGAGTTCTTGAACTATTTGGAGACTGAATCGGTTCTAGTCATCCTTGTGGTATAAATGTAATCTGAAGAGTTTAGATAGGGAGAGAGAGTTAGAGAGAACTTCTTCATCAATAGAGTAGGAGGATAATGGCCACCGAATCGAATATTTGGCACTGTCTTGAATTTGTAAGCGATTGTTTTTTAGATTGATCGCTTGTATGTATATATATCTATTTTGAAGAATTTTTTATAAGTTCCATGTGTGATTTTATGTCTTCTTGGTCGAATCGTATGAGGAAATTATCTCGAGTGTAGTTGTGCATTTATTGGTGAAATTCCGCGTGAATTGCCTTAATTTCTTGTAGGAGCGAGGACTCTATAAATCTAGCTAAGAAAGTCTACATGTATTCAAAAAAAAGAGTGTATGATAATGTGTAGTTTACTATACTATGTAAATTGGGGTTAATTGTTCTCTATATATAGCTAGAGAAATCAGTGTTAATGCTATCGACAATGCATCTCGAACTAGTCGACAGTGGAGTTATATGGTCGTGAGTATATGACATGGACAAGAGATATGGATTTAAGCCATGCATAGAGGTTTTACGCCGCGCATAAGGAACCGAGCGGGCATTTGATAACCGAGTACGAGTGAAAAGGGCTATGCGTTGTCTACGTACTAGCGAGGGTCACGGTGGTTTGGCGAATTCTTGAATGTTTAATTTGAAAAGTCGAGTGGAACCTTGAAGGCGGAACCTAAGCGTAAAGGAGAAGAGCGAACCTTGAAGGTGGAACCTTGCAGGAGTAAACGATAAAGATGGGTTCTAGTATTGATCGCACCACCTTTGTGATGAAAGTGGTATTTAGAGAATTGGGAGAGATTCCATAGGATGGGCGGCACATGTCCCCGAGCAACGTGGAAAAAACTACTTTCATTGTGCGCCATCGCGCGTTATCATCTGTGCATATTCACCGAGGGATATTCATCGGATCATCCGAAGTCGAGCGACGTGCTCTCCATTGTTGGATGTGGAAGGTCGATAGCGCGGGGGACCCAGTTTTAAATTATATTGAGTGGGACCTTTAAACTAAGGTTTGCGAGGTTAATAGAGGATGTTGAATATGTGAAGGGGGTGAAACATGAAATATGTGATGTGATTTAATATATGTGTATGTTGAGGGATGAGTAAGGGCTTGGACCTTAGGAGTGTTGATCTCGTGAATGAATAAACTACGGGGGGTCGACATATGAATTTCTATGAAGTGTTACGAGGGTTTTGGATACGAGACTAGCTCTTTGTGGAGTTGTTATTAAGAAAGAATTTTTGTATGTCTTGGGGAGGTCATTACTAAAGGAGGAAATTGGATTAATATCTCAATCTCAAATTGAGATATTAAAAAAGCCTTAGATTAATTATCTAATTGCCAGGACCAAGAAAAGTAGAACAATGTGAGTTGCCCGAGATGTGAAGTTGATTGGGCAAGAAACTTTGGATGCATTTTACACAAAGATTGAGGTTTGGACCAAGGTAAATAGGGAAATTTGTGGGTTATCCTCGTTGTCATAGGATGTAGTCTTTGTTGTATTCTAGGGAGGCTGATTAATGGTGCTAAAGATAATGTGTCTTTCAATGTGTTGAATGCTTGTTGGGCTTGGTCATCCCATTTGAATGGGATGTCTGACGAAGGAGACACAAGAATCCTTGAGCACAAGTGGCATAATCTGGGACAAAACGTCTTAGAAAGTTGGCCTTTCCTTGCAAGCTTTTTAGTTTCTTGAGGGTTCGAGGTGGAAGTACCTCTTTGATGGCTTCGAACTTGAGGTGGTCCACTCTAATTCCTTGCTCGAATACAATAAAACCTAAAATTATTCTTTGTTGTGACGTAGAAGATGCACTTGAGGGGGTTCAAGCCTAGGTTGTATTTACGACATCGTTGGAATACCAATCGTAGATCCTCGAGGTGGTCTAATCGCTTATTGGATCAGATGGTGAGGCCATCCAAGTAGGTGAGGATAAGGTGTGCCAATCCATGAAAGATATAATTCATGGCCCTACGGAAGGTAGCTCCAACATTCTTTAGGGTTGAATGGCATTACCTTGTATGTGAATGTGCCCCAAGGGGTAGTGAACGTGGTCTTGTGCGGTCGATGTGATGGATTTGAATTTGATTATACCCAAAGAAGCCATTCATGAAGGAGAGTCTCTCGTGACTCGCAAAAAAATTGATGAATTGGTCAATGAATGGGGTAGGGGTAATTTTCCTTGGGACATGCTTTCTTCAAATCATGAAAATCAGTGCAAAAACGTATGGTTCCCTATTTTTTTCATGATGAGAACAGGGTTGGAAACCCAAGACGTGTAAGAAATGGGGCAAATAAACTCGGCTTTGTGAAGATTTTTGATTTCTCTTTTTATGCTTCTTCCTTGGTTGGGTGGACTTGATGTTGTTTACGGCATATTGGTGGTACTTCAAGCCAGGTGTCAATATGGTGCTCTACAATAGTGGGACTAGGCCAAGGCATCTCCGAGTAGTCCCACGTGAAGATATCTCAATACTCTTGTAGTAAGTGGGTGTAAGAGGTTATCTCTTCTTGTGAACATGCTACCCCAAGTGGGATTTATTCGACTTTTTCAGGATTTCGAGATATATTCCCTTGATTGTAGGTGAAATGTTTAACATGTTCCCTTCCTCAAATGCATCGAGTACCAGAATGGGGTTCTTAAACCAATCAGCTTTCCCTAATGGAAGGAAATGTTATGATTCAATCGCGTAAATATTTTGTTTTCCTGTCTTGTCAGGGCTGAACATTTTTTCAGGTAGAAAAAATGAGAAGAGATGCATTGCATCCCACGGATAATATTTCTCTATCATGGCCCCAAGGTTATCCTCATATAAGTGGAACAAGGATCCTAAGGGGGATTGAGTCTACCCAAGGCCACGAGGAAGAGTTTTACTCCTAACGGAGCTGGTCAATAGACATGAAAAGGATTCCATCATTGATGTGATGGAACCAGACGTGGTCGACAAGGTGCATATGGATTGGGTTTGCACTGTCGTTGGTACAACTACTCTTGTAGTTTTAGCTGACACGACACCTATGACTGATGAGAAGACAACTCGAGTCATGGTTTTGATACATGCTGATATGAATCGTATATGGTGTATCGTGTCATCAATGTTTGGTGGGGGAGGAATTTCCATCATGGGAGATTTCGTGAGAGCAAGGCTAGATTCCTCATTAGGTGAGAACTTTCCGGAAGTTGGAATAGGTGCTTGAATGTTTCCATTAATGGACATGCCTCCGGTTCATGGTTATGGTCGGTGAAAATGTTGCATGGTACCACTTTGTGCCAACTAAGTATATTATGTGGGAACCAATACTACTCTTTGTCCACAGAGTGGACGCTCCGAAGGGATTAGACATAGGGAGATGGTCCTCTGCTCGCCATTTACGAGTCTTTGGCTTAGGTATATCTAATGCTTTTTGGGAGTGTAGACTTGATTTTTCTCTTGCCACTCAAAGCTTGGTGAGGTTTTCAAATTTCATAGTATGGTGAAAATGTGAGCATATCAGAGCAATAATAGTGTGTGATTTTTCTCCTAGTAAGATATGTGCCTACGAGGGAGGGAGGATACCTTGTGAAACTTGTTCATGAAGTGCTTAAGTTATTTGCATTGGTTGACATGGTGGTTGATTCTATCGCATAGTTTGCATACTTGCTTAGTATAGACATGGGTCTTACTAGGTAGATGTCTTTCTAACTTGCACGACACGTCGGTGTGGAAATGGAGTAAGCTTCGTGAATCGCTGCCTTCCATTATGTTTTCTAAGATATGGATTGATGATATCCCTGACGGTGCATTTCTAATGTATGGATGATGTCTATTAGTGGGCGAACCTGAGGCATATAAGTGTAGTGTTGATCATGATGGTTGCCCCAACATACTAAACAAGAGTGTCTTTCTTGGGTCTTCATGTCCCTGCTCATTTGGTGACGTGAATGGGTACTAGAGTCATAGCACTTCTAGGTCCGGACATGTGGAAACCACATGATTGCATGTGTTACATAAATCACATGTTGTTATTCTCTCGTGGAGGGTGTTTGGGGGTGACTAAGGTTTCTGATCGGCAGCTTTGCAGTTGATAGGAAGAGGATGGATCTACTCGTCACATCCTTTTACATCATCAAGCTATCCATGGATTCTATATCGAGCCATGTTCAAGGGGGGAGGCGTATTATGGCCGTGTGTAAACTATTTAGCACTAAAAGAAGCCGAGGATGTAATGGCAGCTGTTCTAAAGTGTGGTTGATGGAACATATTAGACATGAAAATTGTGTTTCTACGTAAGCCAACATAATACACTCATTCAATTGGATACCACCTTTGCATGAGTTCCAAGGTTGTGCATTCGTCGATGAAGTGGTCACATTAATGGTGCAGAGTGCATATCATATGACGGGGAGGAGGGAAGATGAACGTGAGTCTTTACGGGTGACTTTTGTGCTTCCTATAGGTATAAAATGACACGATGTTCTTCTCTAGTTGACTATATGGAGGGATCCTCTTGATAGGATTGCATGATGGCGGTTAAGGCGTCCACGTATCATGGGATTTCTAGGAAATAATGGGTGTAATTCCCATAATGGACACGAGATAGCGCATGTGTGGTTGGTACGCAATGCTTTGCCTTGATTTTTGGTGGCTGGTTCCTTTTTTATGGGAACTTCTTGTCGTGAGATTTACCGCAAAGCTAAGGAGCGATTTTAGCTCTTCCGACTACGGGCGGGATGTGGGTGGGGTGGCCTACTAGTCACATATGGTGCAACGTTGTAATTCTCGTTGCATGGTGGGATTTTCTACCTTATTCCCCTTTTTCTTGGTTTTGTTGTTCGTAACCATCGGTTTTGTGATGGAAATTTCCTTTGATGGGATGGTTGCGATGGTCTCCTTAATAGATGGGGCTCGCTTGGGAGTCGAGGGGGATTAACCCTATAGATGTGACATTTGTGACTCCCATCATGGTAGGTGGGAGAAAGTACCAAACTAGAATTGCAAATGATAATTTTGGCAACACCACTATGGCCAAGACTTGTTGTGACACAAAACTAGATGGGGGGGGTAGAGGAAAGGAGTTTTGGAGGCAGCGTAGGCTAGAGAAGTCTGCCATGGACGAGGTCTCGGTGTCATTCTGCTCATCTCTATATCCTAGTTGGATTCGAGTGCTTGATGTAGACATCATGCACACGAAGCCTCTGCGATAGAAGATGATGATTCTAGTATAACATGGGGATCTCCTAACAATGACCCAAGGATAGATGATGGTTTGAGCTAGTTAATGCCATATCCTTGGTGCTTGTTTAAGTGTCTCGGTGATGTGTCTACTAAGGTAGAATGATATCGACATTTTTTAGGGATCGCTTGTCATAGTATGTCAATTGGTTGATAGTAATGATGCGATCCTCATGGGGGAACATCATGGTTCGAAAGACGGAGGAGGAAATGGTGACATGGCAGACATATAACTCTCTGCCAAGGAGTATATTGTAATCCGAGTTGAGCATCCAAGACTTTGATGTCTATAAGGACTATCTTTTCGACAAGAAGACCACAACATTTTGGTAGACATTGATGGGAGCAAGATGGGTGCCCTTCGTATGATCTGAGTGTGATGTTTGATGGCTTTAGTTCATGAGACCTTAACTTTACTACTAGACCTTCTTTGAGATGATGAATGTGGATGCACCATCGTTAATGGTACAATGGTGAATAGTGATGTTTTGGACTAACACCCTAGACTGGGAAGATGATCAACGAAGGAAGTCAAGTAATGCTAATATGCCATTATTATCACTTTTGAACACTTATTCCACCCATTTCTACTATTCTTCATCATGTCATTTATTATAATTTATTATTTAAATCCATTTTATAATGATTTATGCTCTTATGAATGAATATTATTTATTCTCCTTTATTTCTGGTCAAATTGATGATTATGCATGATTTTATCAATGATATTTTTAATAAATCAGTTGTAACATTATTCATAATTTTTAGCCTCCAAGATAATTTCCAGATTGAAGATTTGATCATTAAAAGTGCCAACTCGTAAATGCGTTGGAATAAGGAGTGACGGTTTTGTGGTTGAGATTCCTTTGTTAAATGAAGCAATTAACTGAAAATCCGGAACATGGGTTTTGTCTATAGTAACGGACCCAATTAACTTTATTAAATAATGGTTTGCCCAAATTCGGGTTTGTACTAAGAGAAACGCAGGTTCTTTTCGAAAGACGATTTTCGTATTTGCTGTCGCGCCTATTCCTCCAAATCTCAAATGCAAAGCCAAATCTGCCTTGTTTCGTTGATCAAATGGTTAGAAGCAAAACCAATTTTGTAATAGAAATCATGTTATACTTATCTTTATTAGAATCGCTTCGATCTCTCTTTATTTAACCAAAACAGATCGAGAGGGGGGATTTTGGGGATGATTTCGATGGAAAAATGATGGAGAATTGAGATTTAGAATTAAAGATTTAGAATTAAGTAATTCATGATAGATAGGAGGAAGAAAGGATTGTTGCATGTTGTAATTCTCAAGCATTTGTCAGTTGTAATGATTTCACACTTTAATGATTAATACCGATTCGGGGAGTTGCTGTCTATTCTTTTCATCTCGAAGTAGCCCACAAAGATCCGGGTGGCTAAGGGCCCACTGTGGAGTACGTCGTATTTTATCTTTCCGATTTCTCGCTGCAGATGGTTTGGTTTCCTTCTTCATTTCTTCAAATTGTGTTATTCAAAGAATCTTTTGTTTATGAACATTTTGCGTAATTGTGAAACTGCAATTGGATTGCGTAGTGACAAAATTATTAATCATAACTTGAATCATTCCGCTCTTAATTCTAATATAATACTGCTACTGTGCTCGATTATTAAGATTGTGGTTCATTTAATTTCGTTGTTTATTTGTTATCGTAATTGTTGTCAATTATGTTACTATTCAATTATAACCGCAATTGTTGTTGTTTCATTAACCGCATTAATGTTCATGTCAAGTTAAGGTTGTTGATTCAATTATATCCTGCTGCCGCATTTCTATTTCATTATCTTTGGCGTTCGCCTTTCCAATAGATTTAGTCAGTTCTCTTTCCAAGATTTTTTTTTATTTCCTTTTAAATGTTATTACAAAGAAGTGTGTTTATTCCATTTCTAATAGCGCATTATTGATTTATCATTTTCAATTTATCGCTTTAGTATGGTGTGAGAGATCAACAATCAGAAGGACATCGGGCTATCACGCTTGGGTTCTCGACGGTGGATCTTATTTATGCTTGATTTAATTTATACGTTTAAACATGATAGAGTTTTGTCATGCTCAATCCTATTGATAGAAATGTGGCGATGTTCCATTTCCTTTGTTATTTGCATTATCTTTGCTTTCAAAAAGTGTATGTCCTAGGACCGAGTGAACATTGACATATGCCGTCTAGTTCCTAGTTTGACATCTTCTTTTCGGTGGCTCTTTTCACTGCATCAATTCCTAGAGAAATGAGTTATTGCTACCGTATCTCAATCGATGTTTGCCGAGTGAATAGTTGGATTTCGTAGCATTTGAGTTTGTGTTATTGTTGATTTCTTTTTCAAGCTTACTTACTTTTGGATTTTGAGCACTATATCGCAAAACATTACTCTTGAGTAACAACAAGCTTCTCGCATCAGTACACTCTTTGAAATAAAAAGTCGTCCTGGTTGATAATTAATGTGAAGGTACTAGGAGTTACAAAGACACCTTTTTATCGCCCCATTTGGGCCAAGGGTGGATTTATCTAAATACAGCCATTAAGGTGCAAATCGGCAGGGTTGATGGTGCCTAACATGAAAAGTAAAGCTTTCCTTTTCTTTAGGCATGATCGTAATACCTCCAACACTGACATGGCAGTGGGAGATTGGGCTAAATCATCCACAATGATATAGTTATGGGCCACTTTGGAATGATTTCATGCTCGCCTAGTTGGTCCCTTAGCCATATTTGGAAAATCTTAAACAGGTATCTTTGATATAGTCAATGGTGTGGTTGGTGCACTCATGCTAGCCCCTGTTGAATTGGTGTCTGGTGGGGTATCGTAATTTTGGTTCTGTTTCAAAAAAATCATTTCTTTGCTATTCATGTATATTCCATGGTTGTTTTTTCCAAAATCATCAAGAGTTTTTTGTTGTTGTTCGGTGCTAACTATCCCTTGGTGGGGGAAGGGCTCTTTCATGATAGCTATTTTCCGTGAGGATTCCCCTTGTCCTCAGTTACCTTAAGACTCTTCATCTCAGGGAGATCGAGACAATGGTGAGGGTAATAGCCATATTCACAAAAAATTGCACAAGAGTGGTTGGTCCAAAGATTTAACCTCTTATTCTGCCCTTGGGAGCTATTTGGCTCATGGTTTTGATGTCAGTTGGAGTTTCCTCCAGCTTGAGATTGCGGAGGGTGTTTTTGGTTTCTTCCCCCTATCCATGATTTCCATTTTATTTGTTTTTTTATTTTTTCCTTGCCACATTGGGAGGATAGCTAGGATTCTCCTGATTATATGACTGGCGTGGTTGTGCATAGGAAGGTTGCACAAAGTTCACCTGCACATTATTTTGCATGGGTGGGTTTTGTGGTGGGGATTGGGAATATTGGGTTCTCTAAACCTGGTTTGTGAATGGTTACTATGGGGAAGCTTTTCTGTCATCATTTCTAGCTACATACTTAGTCCCATGAGCCAGAGGGTATGGAACTCCTTGCTAATGATGTTACGACTACGCCCTATTGGTCATATTCTGAAAAGGTGCATGATGACTATGGTAGTCGGGTTGTGGGATGTTATAGTTAGGATCATAAGTGTAACCGAAGTACTGACTACTACTACCTGACCCAATCAATATATTTGCAGTATTTGACGTGCTTGGAAATTATTTATAATTTTGTAGGCATCGGGCATTAGGAAGGATATTATAAATGAATCCTGACTGTGTGTAAATCAGTTCAATTTGCTGGTATTTACTGATGGCATACTCTTTGGATGTAGGTTTTTGGGTTGCTACATCTTTTGAATCTCTGCAGTGAGATTTTTCAAGAATAGGTCTAGTAGAACTCGATCGTCGAGTTTGGCTTTTCACAAACTACGACGTCACCACGATTCACAGAGATGATCCGAGATATGGACAACTCATGTCTGTCTAAAATGTTTCAGTAATTCCATCCTAGAATCATGGTGGATGGGTAACTAAAAATACGTGAGGAACACGGTAGCGAGGGTGCTAAAGGTTCCATGTGTAGTAGAAGGTTGCTCCACATACCATTTCATAGCTGGTCCAGTTACAGTGTGCTGAAAAAGTCTCAGCCAAACAGTATCATCAATGATGTTTTCCAACGAACACCACAAGTGGAAAGTCATTATGTGATTTCCTGGGTCTTCCGCTTGCTTCCTTTTAAATTTTGGGATGTCTGAAGAGATATTTGTGGTCATGGGGGGCCATGTTTGGTTGTGTGCAATAGGGTCATTCGTTAACTTGGTTAGATCAGGTAAGCTCAATGAATCTAAGAACGATGTCTGTGGGTTGAGAGCCATTGTAGACTATGAAGACACAATGTTATAGTTAGATATGGGGTTTTTCTATGACGTACCTGACTTTGCATTCACTTGGCTCCCTGAATGGGTAGCGCTCCTCTACCCCCTAGGGGTTGTGGGAGGAGTGGTATGTGGTGACCCTGTGGGGGTTTCCACTGGTGCGGTGTTGGGTGACCCTTGGGGGTTCCCAACTAAATATTCCCCAATAAAGGATAAACCAATAAGGGTGGCGGTGTTCCATATTTGACACCTAAATGGTGAAAGACCTGGAACTCCTCTTGGTAATGGGGGGAGGTGAAAAATATGTCTAGATCGAAGAGGTCCCATTGGGTCCATTACGGTGTCGAATAAGTATGGTTTTTGGAAAAAATATTTAGTTATATGAGAGGAGAAGTATCAAAGAAAAAAAAATGACCACATACATAAAAAAAAAGAAAAAACAAAAGTTAATTTTCGGTAAAATTATTTCTATGTGATCAATCAATCAAAAGTGGGTTTGGTTGTTTTTGCATGTGATACTCAAAATCCTAGAGACCTAAAACATCCTCACACTCTCAATTATAACTGGGCCTTGCGAAGATATATTTTGGTGGGTACTGGGGCTAACGTCCCAAAAGAACTAGCGATGCCTTCCAGAAGCCAAAGAATCGACCAAGGTAATTGTAATTTCCCTACTTAGCCTTAGCTAAGAGGAGACATTAAATTTTGATTTAATTTATGTTTTATGAATAAATGAATAAATAAGGACATGTAAAACTCCTAATAAATCAATGCCCATGTAAAAAAAGACAAATCTGGGCTATGTGAATAATCACTTGTATGTGTGAGAGAGGGTTGAGCCAAATATTGGGTCCACCTTGACTAAATCAACTGCGCTGTCTAGGTTCAATGCATCTCCAAGAGGGACTGCGCAGTTCTAGAAGGGAGCTTATAATGTGAAAAGGACCAACTCATCCAAGTGGTTTAGGGTTTGCAAAGGCTATCTCATGTTATAAAAGGGAGGAGAAGACACAAGAAGAGGTTGTTGATAAATTATATTTCTGAAGTATTTGTCTGCTTAGACAAATACCATTCTCTATTGTTTAGTGGAGTATTGTGATTAGAATTATTGTTTAGGGATTTCATATCTTCCCTTGAGGATAATTGGAGGAGTTCTTTGCTGAAGTTTTGCACTATCTAGTTTGAGACCAAGCTCTATATTTCATGAGTAGCGCTGGCCCATTGAGGGTTTTGTAGCTACTATCTTTTGTAGCAAGTGGCATTGTAGATCTATTTAGATATACTTGTTTTTGATAGGATTTCTCTATTGGAGAGTGTTCTTCAGCCTCCAAGGAGTTAGCTGATCTACATTTTATATCAGATCTATACTTTTCATTCCATGTACTCAGTCTCCTTCACCCTCTGCGCAGTTTCTGCTTCATACTACGTTATTTTGTGAGAGGGCTTTGTTATTTCAGTTTGCTATCAGTTTGGAGGAGGATCTCTTGGTTTTAGGCTTGCCTTCCCTTGGTGATCAGTGGATTGGGTTGCTTATCCATGTCTCTATAGATCTAATATATTTCAGTAATAAAATTTATCTTCATAAATTTCTAGGTTTTCTGCAGCACAGTATATTGTAATTTAGATCTACAGCTTGATATGCAGTATTTTGATGTAATTCCAATTTGATCTTGTTCTTAAAGTCTTGTAGCTTCTAGATCTGTATTAGATCTGATGTTTCATCCATATATCTTTCCTATATCTGAAATTTAATGTACAACAGTTGAACCACCTGGAAAATAACACTGTCTATGTATTTCTGTAGTTTATTTCTAGTTGAAGCTCCTATTTCTGAAGGGATCTTGCCCTAGTTCCTCTTGTAATCAATTTTGATGGAAATAAGCTAATATGTAATTCTGATTTACTATTACATTACTAAAATATTAGACCTTTTTCTAACCTCCTCTAAGTTTTAGTCAGATCCGCGCAATTCTAGTAGCTAGGGTTTTCATTTTGCAACAGTCTCTCTCTTTGGCTGATTTCTAGCTAGTCTTGTTTTCGGGAGATTTGTTTAACATGATTAAACCTATTTTTTTCTACTAAAATTGCATAAAAATTTCACATACAGCTTGAATGAGGGGATCCTATCCCTAATCTGTGTTTTCATTGCTCATATTTTCTTATACAACATTTTCATTGAAGGCCCTGTTGAGATTCTTGAATTGGGATTATTCCAAGTTCTATAGGCAGAGTCTACAGTTGGACAGGTAGCCTCTACTTCTCACCCTCTTTTCAGAGGTGAAAAACCAGTAAATTCCTCTGTAGTACATCTCTAACATAGAATCTTGAGAATCCCCAAAAAGGGACATTACAGTGGTATCGGAGCTCCACTCTTGGCACAGCCTATGCTAGCTTTGGAGCCTTAGTCATGCTGCATTCCAAAGATGAAGATCCTCTTTCTAAAAGGGAGAGGAGATACCAGAATAGAAGTCATAGAAGGTGTGACTATACTACTGTTGACCTTGAAAAAGTTCAAGACAAGGGGAAAGCCCATGAATTGAATGATAAAGATAAGGAGGCAGAAGAGTTTGCAAAAACTCTCTTGGAAGCTATGCAAGATCTGTCCAAGGAAATAAAGGAGATGAGGATATATCAAATGAGGGAGTCCCTTGGAAGACTCCATCAAGGAGAGAGTTTTGAAATGTATCAGTTTGGGACTGGTCCATCGGTGAGCTTGCCACAAGCTCCACAAATCTCACAATGCTCTACAATGCCTACCTTCTTGGCTGTAGAGAATGAAGGACTTCAAGAGTCAACATCTTTGGAAGGTTATTTTGCAGAGTATGATTCACAAAGCCAAAGGTTCAAAGATAACTTGAGCTTTCAATATTTCTGCCATCTCAAGGACCAGAGGAGGCCATTGCAGCAGTATAGAGATGGAGGTTTCCTTCATGGGAGGCACCACACCATGGGCAGGTTCTTCTTTCCTAATTTTGATGGATCACCCTCTTGTTTAGCTAAAGCATGGGTGGAAATGTTGGAAATCTACTTCCAGCTGAATAAAGTGCTTGAAGCAGAAGCCATTAAGATTGTTGTGCTACATTTTGATGGAGAAACCCACAACTGGTGGTTTCATGGAATTTCTACATTGTGGCACAGCAATGTGTCCACTTATGTTGAGTTCACTAGGAGACTAGTGGAAAGATTTTATCGGAAGGATCCAGAGGCCCCTTTCATAAGCTTGGAAAAACTTAAGCAGACAGGAGATGTTGAATCCTATATCTCTAAATTTTTGAGGCTGTCTATTACGGTTCCTGATCTTTCAGTTGCAAGGAGAGTCTATATGTTCATATATGGCTTGGAGGAACCTTTGCATGGGTTGGTTAAGTCTACCAAACCCACCACTCTGCATGATTCCATTTAAAGAACAAGAGATCTCCAAGATTCCTTGCTAAGGGAAAAGACAACCCTTCCAAGCAAAGCCACTCACTCTTCTAAAGGGAAGCAAAGGAAAGCTGCTCCACCCAAGCAGAGCTCACAGAAAAAGCTTCTTGACAATGATCTCCGGAGGGAGTTGAGAAAGAAGAAATTATGTTTCACTTGTCAAGAATCATGGGTGCTGGGACATAGATGTGTTACTGGAAGAGCACATTATATTGAATTCTTCTCTAATTGTTAGGAGGAGGAAGGAAATGATGGACCTAGGAGAGGTCACAGCGTTGGTGATGATGATGAGGAGGATCCATCTTCATCTAGAGAAGAGGAAGGAGAATTTGCTCCAACCAGTGGGACTCTTGCTTCTTTGAGGGGGGTGCCCAAATATCTGACTCTTAGATTGCAGGGTTTAGTTATGGACCAAAGAGTATCTATTCTTATTGATAGTGGGGCAACCCACAATTTTTTTGATGCTCACTTTGTGCAGAGGAGAGGGATCCCTATTGATTCTTTTGATGGGTTCTCTGTTTTGGTTCTGGGGGACAGAACTATGTAATTCATGCAGTATGTTCCCTCACTTTATATGACTATGGGGACCTACACTTTGAGGGACCACTCCTTTGTGGTGGACATACCAGACACCAACCTCATCTTGGGTGTCCAGTGGTTGATTACTTTGGTAAATTTCACCACTAATTGGAGGGCCTTGCAGATGGAGTGGGTGGACTGGAAGAGTGGGAAGCAACAAGTTATTCAAGGCATGAACACCTACCCTTCACTTGATGTCTCTACCCACAAAAAAAGATGGATTTGCACAGTGAGGGCAAGGATATCATGGTTCCTTCTCTCATGTTCATTAGATTTCTGCAAGGGACATTCCTACATCATGGCAATCCTCTTGGGATGCCATTAGATTCTGTGGAGAAAGCTTCACCAAGTGCTAAAACAATGGAGGAAAGAGTCACTATGCTGTGGGAGGAAGAAAAGGGGAGGATTAGACTTCCCACACAAAATTTTGGCATGCATAATGCCAAAGGAAAAAACAGCAACAAGGCAAGCACCACCATAGATACATCTAAAGCATTGTCCTTGTTGAGGAGTGTAGATACATATTGGAGGTCTAAACTCCTTGTAGAGTACTCCAAAGATCTGCACACCGAGATGATCCTAGATGGCATAAGGCAAGGAGGAGGCTATATGATCGATGAAGGGGTCATCTATCATCTTGTCAAAGTATTCTTGTCTCAAGCCTCAAAGCTTAAGAAAGAAATATTACAAAGGGCACACAAGGAGTTCCTTTCCAACTACATGCAATCAACAAAAATCTACTCCCTAATCTTGAAGAGTTTTGATTGGGAGGGTATGGAGGAAGAGCTACATCAGCATTATGATTAGGGGGAACTAAATAAGCACTTACAAGAGTGCAATAGCTATGTGGAGATGGGGCAACCAAATAATCCCATGCAAGATATATTTCGGCCATCTCTTTCTTCTCTCAAAAGAGGGGAAAAACCCATGCCTAACTCTATGAGTATGGGAGGTTTGTATGGTAAGAAATCTGATCTTGTAGAGCAAGTTTATTTTTCTGATTTGGCACACTCTCTTACCATATGTATGCAGGCCATGGCTCCTACAAGGAGCAATATTACATGCAGATCTCATGGCAAATATGGGGCCAATAAAAACTCCAAAGCTGGCCACTCCCTTGAGGTGCAAAGGGAGATTGTTTTTCATGATGGGTGCTTTCCAAAGGCACCTAATGAGAGTTTCACTTTCAGCCATGTCAAAGAGGCCTATGTAGCAAATATGTGGTGGGAGTACCACCTATCACATTCAGATCTACTCAGAACAAGGAGTGTACTGCGTTGGTACCTTATGTGGGATTATGACCCACCTCCTCATGTGCAAATTTCAGTTTGCCTTTATGTGATTTTGCTACCATACATAGATGACATATTGGTTTTGTTTATGGGTATGTATGGGTAAAAATTCAGTAGTGTAAATGTACCACATGGGATGAAACTATATCCAGTACTTCATGATAGATGTTTCAGATGTGACATTGGTTCACCCATGTATATTTCTGTTGAGTTTTACACTCTTGAAGGGGCAGACTATGAACCTATCATGCTAGCATTGGAGGAGTAGTTTTTGATGTATTTCCTTGGTGAAAACTTACTTCATGATGATAGCTTGATCCTTGATGGTGTCATAAATGGAGAAGGAGAAGAAACACAGCTCTTACCCTGCCATTTGCTTGAGGACAAGCAACATTTTGAGGGGGAGGACTGTAATGTCCCTACTTAACCTTAGCTAAGAGGAGACATTAAATTTCTATTTAATTTATGTTTTATGAATAAATGAATAAAGCAGGACATGTAAAACTCCTAATAAATCAATGCCCATGTGAAACAAGACAAATCTGGGCTATGTAAATAATCACTTGTAGGTGTGAAAGAGGGTTGAGCCAAAGTTTGGGTCCACCTTGACTAAATCAACTGTGATGTCTAGGTTCAATGCATCTCTAAGAGGGACTGCACAGTTATATAAGGGAGCTTCTAATGTGAAAAGGACCAACTCATCCAAGTGGTTTATGGTTTGCAAAGGATATCTCATGTTATAAAAAGGAGGAGAAGACACAAGAAGAGGTTGTTGATGAATTATATTTCTAAAGTATTTGTATGCTTAGACAAATACCATTCTCTATTGTTTAGTGGAGGATTGTTATTGGAATTCCTGTTTAGGGATTTCATCTCTTCCCTTGAGGATCATTGGAGGATTTATTTGCTGAATTTGGCCACTATATGGTTTGAGACCAAGCTCTATATTTCATGAGCAGCACTGACCCATTGAGGGTTTTGCATCTGCTATCTTTTGTAGCAATTGGCATTGTAGATCTGTTTAGATCTAGTTGTTTTTGAGAGGATTTCTCTATTGGAGAGTGTTATTTATCCTCCAAGGAGTTATTTGATCTAAATTTTATATCATATATATACTTTTCATTCCATGTACTCAGTCTCCTTCACCCTCTGCATAGTTTCTGCTTCATACTGCATTATTTTGTGAGAGGGCTTTGTTATTTCAGTTTGCTATCAGTTTGGAGGAAGATCTCTTGGTGTTAGGCTTGCCTTCCCTTGGTTATCCATGGATTTGGTTGCTGATCCATGTCTCTATAGACCTGATATATTTCAGTAATAAAATTTATCTTCAGAAATTTCTGGGTTTTCTGCAGCACAATATATTGTAATTCAGATCTACAGCTTAATATGCAGTATTTTGATGTAATTCCAATTGGGTCTTGTTCTTAAAGTCTTGTAGCTTCCAGATCTGTATTAGATCTGATTTTTCATCCATATATCTGTCCTAGATCTGAAATTTAATGTAAAACAGCTAAACCACCTGGAAAATAACGTTGTCTATGTATTTCTACAGTTTATTTCTAGTTGCAGCTCTTATTTCTGAAGGGATCTTGCCCTAGTTCTTCTTGTAATCAATTGTAAAAGCAATAAGATAATATGTAATTCTGATTTACTGTTACATTACTGAAATATCAGACCTTTTTCTGACCTCCTCAGATCTGTGCAATCCTAGTAGCTGGGGTTTTCATTTTGCAACAGTCTCTCTCTTGGTCGATTTCTAGCTAGTCTTGTTTCTGGGAGATCTGTTTAACATGCTTAAATTTATTTATTTTTGCTGAAATTTCATATACATGTCACATACAGCTTTAATGAGGGGATCCCATCCCTTATCTGTGTTTTCATTTCTCATATTTTCTTATACAACGTTTTCATTGGAGGCCTTGTTGAGATTCCTAAATTGGGATTATTCCAAGTTCTATAGGCAGAGTCTACAATTGGCCAGGTAGCCTCTAGTTCTCACCCTCTTTTCAGAGGTGACATAACCATTAAATTCCTCTGTAGTCCATCTCTGACATAGAATCTTGAGAATCCCCAAAAAGGGACATTACATTAATGGGTAGAGGATCTAGTGTTGCATGCACCATCACCTATGTGAAGGATGCCCAATATTTGGCCACTACACCGTAACTCTTAAAATTTGTTCGTTTGAAATTAATTTTATTCCACCACCAATGCTTAGAATTAGGTGGGTCAGGTGGGCCCGTATAATACCTCATGCATTGGCTTAAGCTTCACCTCTAAATCGCAGTCTCCGTGCACCCAAGTTTTCCCTTTCCATGTGCGTACAGGACAAGCCCTCATCTGCTACCTATTCAAAAGAAATTATATGTCTCGGGATGTAAACTGACCATGGTGGCTTATTGGATGCCTACCCCTATGGTCCTAACCTGAACTATAATTTTTCTTGTGGCCACTATGGGGAAATTTAGTGAGTTCAGTTAGGTAGTTTTAAGGAGTCTTTATTACACTTATGGTGTGGAAGTGTGTGAGAAAGAAGTGAATAATCACATAGTTTTAAGATGTGGATATGCAGTGATCCTTTAAAAGTCCCCTATTAATATAAGTTTGTTTTTCCTTCCTATAAGCAAATCATGTGTGAATAATGGGCCGCTTAAAAATTTGCCTAATTAATCCAAGTGATTAACTACATGGAGATGGAAAATTATGAGAAGAGAGCTTTCATATACTTTCCTAGGGTCCCCAAAAGGTGAAAAGACAGCAAATATTACTTGCTTCTCTTAAGATAATTAATTCCTGGTCCCAACTCCTAGTGCAAAAAATTAAACTGAAGCTGACGATCTCACTAGGAAAAATGAAAACTATATAAGCATTTGTGGATTAGGGCCACTTACTCTAGCTAACTATCTATGTGTTCTTGGTGTTTATTTTCACAAAAATAATTTATTTTAGATTGCACGTAAATTTCCCCCTACTTAAACTATGTAGTTTTTTGTGAAGATAAACTTTAAAATTTAAAGCTAGAAACTATCAATACTAAAACGCAACCAAAAGAAAGTTATAAATAATCGTGGGAAACCACACACAGTGCTGTAATTTTTTATCTGGGTTTCCAGCCACTTTACAATTGGGAAAGTGAGGAAAATAGTAGAGAATTTTGGTTCATAGTTTTCGTGTGAAAAATCTTCACACAGCTGTGTGACTCTGCTAATAGGTCAAAGATGAACTCACGCAACTCGCATGTCTGTAAGAGAAAACAACACGGAATTTTCCTGTAAATGGAATTTCTGAAACTTCTGAACTTCAAACTTTCACTAGGTGTGAATGAGCAGAGAAGAAAAGAATGACAGTTGTCCCAGCAACACTCCAGAGCATAGAGAAGGTCCCTGCAACAAGCCCAACAACTTAACTAAAAAATTAAATATAGTGGAGTCACCAATCCTGTGGTTGTGGCTTTGGTGCACAAGTGTACCAATCCATTGACGCTTAGTAGGAGTGGTTGCTGCCTCCAAGATATGGTCATAGGCAGAAAAAGATTTTTTGCAGGTTAGTGAACACATGCTATAAAATATAAAACACACTAAATCATTGTATAGTATGAATATATAGAGACAAAAAAAAACTAAAATAAACATTTAAAAATATCATAAAGAGTGAAACGTAAAAATAATGAAAATGGTGCAAAGCCCCCTCTTATTTCTCACTTTTAGGAAGAAAGATACTACATTACACTCTTGCGAAAGGACCCTTAGAGCTATGGAGTTCTAAGACCCAATGCAAGGAATTTTTTACCCTTTAGTTTTTGTTGCAAGGCATCTCTCTACTCCAAAGGATTTAAGTTGTTGGATGGCTAACAACCAAATCCTCTCTCTACTGCTGCTCTCGATTGCACACTGTTGGATTTCTCATGGAAAATTTGGCCAGCATAACAATGTGCTCTCATTTTTCTCATCTCTTGGTGGCCATTTATAGGTGAATTAAAATTCTCCTTCCCTCTCTTGGTACATTGGTGGATGGTGACCCAAGAGAGAGGGTTGATTCCTTTGTGTGCCACTTGATTCCTTTGTGTGCTCCCTTGAGGTACCAAGGTGGCTTAGGCATCTGTCCTTGGGCAGGCTCAAGTGTAGGATCATTTCCTGAAGTGTGTCAAGTGTTCTCAAAAAGTGACTTCCATCAATTCCAGAACCACACGACTTTTTTTAGGGAAAGTCGCGCAGACTAGCATGCTTATCGAAGGAAAGTGTGCACAAAGGTGCATTTCACTTATGTTCTTGGTGCGCAATTTTACTTTTTCCTCTTCACTTTAGAGATTTTTAAAATTTTTCAGAACCTCTAATGTGCCTCAGCCCTATAAATCCTTCTGTGTGACATTTAATAATGTCATATTCTCTTGTCCAATTTTCCACTAATAAAATTTGGCTTGCAAGATTCAGACTTGGAGCTAGTGATGCAGGCTTCCACCACACTACTTTCAACTCTCCAATAGATCAACAGTAAGTATCAAGGTAATCCTTCTCTACTTCATATTTTCAATCAAATACTTGTATAAACATGCATATATTGCCTTTGTAAATTTTGCAACTAATCTAATTGTCTGCCTTGGTTCATGTGAAGGCCTAAGAGGGATCTTACTACAACTACCACCTATGTATTTTACCCCTAAGCAACAAGAAAACCATAGTCATAGGAAAGGATTTGTGTTATGTGTAGTGCATATTTGTAGTGATAAAGGTAAGGATGATGAGGATGCAAGAGTTTTGAAGAAGTATCATGTCCTGAAGTAGTTTCAGGATGCATTCCCAATCGAGATTTCAAAGTTTCTTCCTTACAAGGAAGTGGAATTTTCTAATGAGTTGATACCAGGGCCAACAGAAACATCAAGGGCACCTACCGGATGAGCACACCAAAGTTAGCTAGTTGAAGTTGTAGTTGGAGGAAATGCTTGATAAAGGGTACATTAGGCCAAGTGTTTCACTTTAGGGTGCAGTAGTATTACTTGTGAATAATAAATGTGGTACTCTTAAATTGTGCATTAATTATAGGTAGTTGAACAAGGATACGATTACGAATAGGTACCCATTTTTTAGGATTGATGACTTGTTTGATCAGCTGAAGGGAGCAGTAGTGTTTTCAAAGATTTATTTCAAATCAGGATATAATCAAGTACACATCAAAGAATAGGACATCTACAAGACTTATTTCCAAACAATATATGGGAATTATGAGGTTTTTGTAGTTCCTTTTGGTTTGACTAATGCTCTAACTACTTTCATGTGCTTGATGAATAATGTGTTGCATCCTTATATGGACAAGTTTGTGATTAAATTCATTGATGATATACTAATATATTCTAAGAATAAGGAAGACCATGCCAAATATTTAGCATCTGCATTGAGATTTCTAAGAGAGAATCAGTTGTATGCCGAGCTTAGTAAGTTTCTTTCATACATAGATAAATTACATGGAACATGTTGTTTCCAAGGAAGGCATAGTAGTGGATCCTAAAAATATCAGAGTTATCACGTAATGGTAAGCTCCTAGGAATGTGGATGAGGTCAGATCATTTATGGGGTTAGCCGGTTACCACAGGAGGTTCACCAGGAATTTCTCATGGATTTCCCATTCTATTACATCATTGCAGAGGAAAGGAAACACATTTAAATGGATAGAGAAATATGAAACAAGTTTTGAATAGTTGAAGAAATTTTTGACAAATTTTGTATTATAAAAGATTGCAAATCTGAATAAAGAGTTTTAGTGTGTACAGATGCTTGCAAGAGAGGACTTGTTTGATTCGAGATGCAACAGGTATAGGTGGTATGCTACGAATCATGGAAAAGTATAACTATGTGACTTATGATCTTGAATTGGAAGTGATCATCCATGCATTGAATATGTGGAGGAACTATCTTCTTGGCGGGAGTTTAATTATGATGAGTGATCATAGTGGGCTGAGGTAATTGTTTGACCAACCTAATATGAATTCTAGGAAGGCCAGGTGGTTGGCCACAATAAGTTAGTTTTACTTAGAGATCAAGTACATTAAAGGAAAAGAGAATATGGTTGCAAATACTATTAGAAGAAGAGTACGAGTAAATCACATAGTAAACATGAGTTCATATGGGACAAATTTATAGGATGAGATATGACAACCGGGACAATAGGATGACAGGTATAGGGAGCTTAGGTACAAGTTAAAACAATAGGGAAGAGGTGATCCAGATGTGGACTATCATCTCACAACAAATGGTATGTTCATATTTAGGGACAATATTTATGTGCCATAAAATAATGAAATTAATAAGCTTATCTTAAGGGAACTTCATGTTAAGCCATATTCAGGTCATCCAAGATATAAAATTACATTGATAGTTGTGAATAAGTTCTACTATTGGAAAAATCTAATGAAGGAAGTGGAAACATTTGTGGCTAGATGTTTGGATTATCAACATGTAAAAGAAAAGTGCAGGAATCGAGGTGGTCTGCTATAGCCGATTCTGATTCCAGAGTGGAAATAGGAGGTCATTTATATGGATCTCATTACAAGATTTTTGAGGAAATATAAAAAACATGATTCTATAATGGTTGTGGTTGACAGGTTGAAAAAGGTAGCACACTTCATTCTAGTGAAGTCTTGTTATTCAACTAGTGATGTAGCATATGTATTCATCAGGGAGATAGTGAGGTTGCATGGTATTCTGAGGAAAATTAACTAAGATAGAGATGTTAAGTTCACTTCTATGTTTTGGAAGAATTTATTTATAGGTTTAGGTACAAGACTTTTCCTAGTACAAATTATCTAGCGCATGCGTGATGGGAGAGAGACAAAGAGGTTCAAAGAGGGATTTGGAGGACCTATTGAGAATGTATGTTATGCATTAGCAACCTAAGTGGGAAGAGTATCTTCCATTGGTAGAGTTTTCTTGCAACAATGGGTATCAAGAGTCACTGAGGATGAGTCTTTTTGAGGCACTCCATGGGCGGAGTTCTAATAATACCATCAGTTGGAGTGATCCATTGAATACGGTGTTGAATGGAATAGACATGTTAGTAGAGATGGAACATGAAATGTAGTTATCAAGGTAGAACCTACAAGCAACACATGACAAGAAAAAAGTCAGGTAAATCAAAAGAGGGCATTTAAATATTTTTAGTTGGGGAAAAATGTGTACTTGAAATATCAAGCCCAAGAAGAGTTCCATGTTTCATTTCTTAAAAGATATGTAAATCATGTTGATCATGTTATTGATTGGTCTGTATTGTAGGTGGAACTAGAAGGAGAATTACAGCTAGAACTAGAGTGCATATTGCATCGGAAACAACTCATGCTCTGGAACAGAGAAATCGAGCAAGTTAAAGTGAAATGGAAGCACTTTTGGCTCAATGAAGCTACATGGGATATGGTTGATTAGATGTGGATATGTATCCTTCATTATTTTTCTGCTGAAGAAAACAAGTTTTCAGATATGTACAGACAGTGTGGTTGTTATTATAAATACCACAACGAGCTCTATTACAAATATCCAATAAGCGGTATGGGTGTCATGTTGGTTTTTTTTTCAGCTAGTTGATCATTATAAATTTTTCATCGAGCTAAGTTATAAATATACATGAGTAGTATGTTTTCCTTTTCAGCAATCTCGCTGGTTGCAAGTGTCATAGAACACTGAGGATGGTGTTCCCCTAAGCGGGGGGGCACTACAAAACCCCGGGTCAAAATTTCATGTAATAAATTTAATAATCGAAAAATAAGACCAAGGGCATGGAACACGTATTCTAAGATGAATGTTGGGAAAAACATCCTAGTGGGTGTTCATTTGGTTAATTATTGCTAAGGGGAGATTGACAAAGGCTTTGAAAAGGAAAAGAATCATTTATAAGCATTTTATTTATGAAAATAAATGGAATTAGGAAAAAAGGAAGGTGAAAGGTCACAAATTTGCACGAGGAGGAAATTGAAGGAAAATAGAGGAAAATGAAGAAAATATCACCTTCAATGATAGAAAGGATTCTATGACCAGTTCACATCCTTTTGAAAATTTTGGGTTGAAGCTTCCTTTATTCATCTCCATGCTCTGCACACTTAGAATACTCTTGCACACTTAGAGAATTCTTGGAGCACTGTAGCATTGGAGAAAGGAATGAAAAGGAAGGACACGGAAAAAAATGGAAGCAAATATCAAGCAAGGAAGATTTGGATCAAGCGGCTACAATAGGATTAGTTGCAGGTATCAAGTTGCATGTATGATTTCCTTACTAGTTTTGGCATGCATGGTACATGCTGTGTGTATTTGGTTCTCTTGTTGTCATTGGAATGGGTTTTTCTAAGTGTGAGAGTGGTTTCAACATTTCCTTTCCACTTCCAAATAGTCATGGTGTGATGAGGTTATTTCATTTTTCTTAGCTTTGTATTGTCGAAGGGTTTTTGAACTAGGTGAGGTGGTATTAGGAAAATTCCCAATGGCCTAGGAATCCCTTGACTGGTAATGGTAGGATACACGTTAAAGCATGAGGGTGGAGATGGTAAAATTCCTCAAGGTATTGATGAAGAAATCTAAAGGCATCCAAGCTTGTTTAGGGCCTAGCGATCCCTGATCTGTATTTATGCAGGAACACAATAAAATGCATAAATAAACATAAACATAGAGATGCAGTGGAAATAACACTTCATTTCATTAATATCATATAACGCAAACATTCTTATAGACATAATGTAAATAAACTAGCTAGGGCGATGGTAGCTTATCTATGAGAAGAGATGTGGTGGCTAAATTCCTTTTAACTCTGTTACAATTAGGCTTGAATGAATATTTATTATTTAGAAACAATGGAAAACCCTAAACATCGAAAATTCTAACCCTAGGAGATGAAGCACCAAAACTATGGGCCCTATTTGGGTAAATTGGTACATTAACTTCCCAGCGGCGTAACTTTGGCATACGATCCTTTTTTGTCGCGAAAAATGCCTCATTAGAAATATATATCTGAGGAATATAGTGTTTGAGTGAGAAACACTGGTAGAATACCCATGTTTCTCCCGTTTTTTCCAAAAAACATCGTTTAGGGCCTCAAAATGGTTTCGGAAGTTCAAAACTAGAAAAACTGTTAAAAATAGTAAATGATGCTACAATTAAGGAAATTGAAAATTTGAAAGAAACAATGGTAGGGCCCCAAGTGGAATAGGAGGGTGGCCAACAATATCCACCTTCCTCCCTCCTTAGGAAGCAATGGTCCCCATTAAATTGAGTTCATCCATGAGATGCAAAAAAATTTGTTGAAATTGGTCCCAGGTTAGCTAGTTGCCTTTGTGATGGTGTATGACCCATATCAAAGCCCATAAGTATGGTTGGCCCAATAATACATCATACACATCAAGAGTAACAACATCACACAGTACCTCATCCATGAAGGGCTTGATGCTATACAGAGGGCATCACTGTTGGCTAACATGAAGATCTCTTCCTTAGTGAAGCCACCCAATGGTATATGGTTGTGGGTGTGTTGTGGTCAGTAATTCGAGCCGCTTCATGACCTCTACTGAAATGAGGTTCTTTTGGCTTCCGCTATCGACAAGGAATTCTAGTGGAGAACCCTTCACCCACATCTGGTAATGGAAGATCTGCTCCCCCTCGTATGGATCCTCAGGCTCCTCCCAATGTATCTTGGTGGTGGCAACGGTGGAACTGGGTTTTGTATCAATGATTTTCTACCCTTTTTCATTTTCTTTGTATGGTTCTAAGTCAGAATCGTGACATGCATCTGATTCAAATTCCTTCATTTTAGCCACCAACAACTGTTTGGCCTGAAACATGATTGTGTTGTGAGTGGGGCTATTATGAAATTCACACCACTTCCTTGTGTCCTTCTTTGGATTTGTGGTGATTTTATAATTCACCCCACTTTAGTATTCCCCCCTTTTCTATGGTTTGAGGGTGCATTTCCCTGGCTTTGGATTTGCGGATCCAAATTATTGCTTATTCTGCTTAACGTTCTACTTGATCTTGGCAACATATCGATATGTCATGCCAAACAAGGTAATGTAAAGGAAATCCGTTTCCTCCTGAATGTATATGTGCAAACAACCATTGTACTTCAGCCACAATTTTTTCTCTGAATATTTTACATCGAACGTTGAACTCAGGGTATGGAACAAATTCGTCAGCTCATGTAGATCTTGATCCCTTTGCTTCTGTAGCATGGTCCATAGGATGTACTTGTCCTCATAGCTCCCCACAGGGTAATATTTTTCCTTTATGCCATCCCAGAATGAATTCCAAGTGGGTGCTGCTAAGAACAGAGAGGGTTACCTCCCATCCTTTTGCTCACTGTAGGTTTCCCACTAGTCTTTAACATGGGGGGCGACTTTGAGGAGTGAAAAAGTAATATTTTCTCATTTAGAGAAATCATGGACCAAGAAATACCCTTCTAGTCAATTAAAACATCTATCTATGATGTCTACATCTATCTGGCCTTCAAATACAGGAATTTCAAAGTTGACCTGTACATTGAAAGGAGTGTCACCTCCAGAGTGGTTTCTGGATTCATATGTGCCACTGGTGGGCAGTCGTTGAAGGATCTAGGCAATGTTATCCATCATCGCTTTCATTTGTTTCTCGAGGGCCTCATAAAGCAATAATTTGATAGGATCTCCTACTCCCTTGTATTTCTTTTCTTTCACCATGGGATGTCGTCAGGGTTTGTGAGGCTGATATTGCAAGGGTTCAACTAGATCGAGCCCTAACTCCGTATACCCTAACCTCGTTGGGGATATGCAAAGAAAAATAGAGAAAGAGCAGACCGCTCTAATACCACAAATCCAGATTTATGTAGGAACACAATAAAATACATAAATAAACATAAACATAGAGATGCAATGGAAATAACACTTCATTTCATTAATATCATATAACAGAAATATTCTTATAAACATAATGGAAAAAAATACCTAGGGTGATGTTAGTTTATCTCTGAGAAGAGATGTGGTAGCTACATGCCTTTAAACTGTGTTACAATGAGGCTAGAAAACCTAACTATTATTTAGAAACAATGGAAAACATTAAACATCGAAAAACCCGACCCTCGGAGATGAAGCACCAAAACTATGGGCCTCTCTTGGGTAAATTGGTACATCAACTTCCTAGGGAGATAAATTTGGCATACGATCTTCGTTTGACGCGAAAAATGCCTCGTTAGAAATATATATCCAAGGAATACAAATTTTGAGTGATAAACATAACATAGGGACCCATGTTACTCCTGATTTTCCTAAAAAACATGATTTAGGGCCTCACAACAACTCCCGAAGTTCAGAACTCGAAAAACTGCTAAAAATAGTAAACGGTGCTACAATTAAGGAAAATTAAAAAATAAAGAAACAATGGTGGGGCCCCAAGTGGAATAGGCAGGTGGCCACCAATATCCACCTAGATCGATCCCTTAACTAATTTTGGTGGGATTTCAATAAAGCTTGGTAGTGTATGTTTCTTTGTTTGGGCCTAGGAATCAATTGACGAGTAATCGAGGGATTGTGGTAAATCATGGTTTTATAGATGAGGGTTTTGGGCCTATAAATACCTTTATCAGTAATGGAGGCATATGCGGTAAAGCTTAGTGAAGCCTTGGATATTTTATTGTGAGTCCCACATGCATGCTTAGAATATGGCACACAGGTGATTGGTTGAAAGGAGGATTTGGTTCAACCCAATGTATGGTCCGGTGGTACGTGGTGTTAGGATGAATTCTAATCGCAAGTGTACGAAAAGATCTCACTTTAGTTGTGCATAAAAAATAGCCCTAACTTCAAATATGGCTGCAAATTTCTTTAGATCTGCAGTTAGTTGACCAACATAAATGCAACAAAATATAGATCTATGCAGTAAAAGACATTAAGTAGTAAATAAAAGCAAGAGTTGCTCCATGCATCCAATAAATATGACAAGGATATTTTTAAAGATTTTTATTTTATTTTTGACACCTGGGAAGGGAACATAGAAATATGTTATCAGTCCCCCTCAATGGGATGGGTTCTTGTAAGTCCTCAACACTTCATATCTAAAGTCTCTCTCTCTTGATGGTGTAGAAAACCCAGTAAAAAATGGAACTCAATGAAAGCTCATAAGAAATATAGTAGAAAAATATGACAATGATGGAGGATCAAAGTCAGTCCAAAAGTATAGATCCAGAGTGATCTTTAGATAAAAAAAGGTAGTGAGTGAATGGAAAAACCCTTCTATTTATAACAAAATATAGAGTTAGTATAGATATTGGTGCATAGTTAAAATATTATTAACCAAATCTAGATCCAAATTTTATGGAATTTTTTATTATATTTGTTGGAGGGGAAAAGGATTTGAATTTGGTCAAATCCCTTTATTTGTAAATAATAAATAAATAAATGATTTATTTATTATTTTAAAGATGTGGTTGAGTAATAATTAAATATATAGTGATTTAGTCAATTATTTATAGATGATTTAGTCAAATTTAACAAGGAATATTATTTAAATAAGGTTTAAATAATTATTCCTAGAAAATAATAAGATAAATAATGATTTATCTAATTAATTTTCCCGTTTTGGGTTAAATATGATGAGGAATATTAATTAAATTTTTGTTTAACTAATTATTCCTTGAGGAGAATCAAACAAATATGGATTTATTCAATATGTCATCATGATGTTTCCTATTTAGACCATAAAAAACTTAATAAATTAAGGATTATTAATTTATTTTTCATAGTGAAAGAAATTTTACTTAGGGTAAAATTGGTCTTACATGGTGTAATTTGGTCCATCTGATAGTAACAGGTTAGATGACCAAAAATTGGTGTAACCGATTTCCCCCTAGCGTGAAAGTGTTAAGAGCTAATTGTATGACCAAAGTACATTGTAAGAACTCAATCACTAGACAACGAAGGGGAAGCCAGAGAGAGAGAAATATAAGTTAGACCAAAGCGCTAGAAGACAAGACCTTGAGGAGGAAAAAATTACACGTGCGACTAGTCTCTTTTATGAGCGAGTACCTATGCTACAAGAGGCGGGGGAGGCATACCTATGCCTGCCAAGACAAAGTACAAATAATAATTTTTCTAGTAAATAAGGGACTGAGCTATATAGTACATGATGGCATGAACATGAGCTAGATAAAAGCATGACAATAGATCCCAAATACATATTTTTCTTGTGATAACAGCCAGAACTTATACAATAATATCTAAGTACATGAGCCATAAGTACTACCAAAGAGGCCCTGTAAACAGGAGAGGGCTCTGAAAATCTAAATGATACATGCAAACTAAAAGGCACTGCAAGAGGCTGAGGCCGAAACCATCAAATATCTGGAGTTGCATCGAAGGTTGTGATGAAGAGGTCATCCGGGCATGTGGGGGGCTACCTAAAGGGCCAACCCATCATGAGGATTGAAACATCTCACACACACCTAGGAATCACCGGTACAATCTACTGCATCATTGAACCATCAAGTATCCCAATGTTGATCATGTTGTAAGGGGCTGGAGCTAAGAAAAAATCAAGTCAAAGGGCAATAAGGAGTGCCTTTGCCTGATCTGAGGCATCGAACAAGAGTGGAAGATGGAACCAAGGTACACTTCCCTCTATACCTATCTTCTGGAATGGATGAGTCGATGTTGATAGAAGGAGGTCTTCTATAGTTGAGGAAATAATGGATCCTCAAATAAGGCATGAGAGAAAAAATTAGAGCGACTGATAGACCGACACTAGGGATAATGATGAAATGGGGAGTATTAAGTAGCAGGTTGACAACTTCCCTTGTTATAGCATAAAGGGCATGGATGACCTAGCAGCAACTGACACAATATCAAAGGGGACAGGGGATAGTAGGACTGAAGGCAATAATGTGCAAGACGAGAGAGGTACAAAGAAATGCAAGATAGAGGAATATAGCAGGATACAAGATTTTTACTCATGATGAAAATCGACTTGAGCATGGACAAGTATGGAGGCAAAGTGTTTCCCCAAGTACAAGTTTTGCAAGTGAAGAAATCTAATTTTGAAGAGTGGTGAAGTGACCTTTTTTGGAAAAATGTGTCCTGGTGAAGTATCAAATCAGTAAAAACTAACAGATACCCATTTTATAGCTTGGTGAGAGCTTTCTAATGGTATGGACGGTTTTTCAAATTGAGCTATGGTTTGGCTACAACAAGTAAAATAAAAATCTATGGTTTCTCTTTTAATAAGGTATTTCCCCTCCAAATTCACTCATTTACAAGTGTAGCTATGGTGAATGTAGAGAGGAGAGAAGGCCCTAAATTTTGCAGCAATAGTAGCAGACAAAAATACCATTGGAATCAAGATTTGTCAATTGTAGGTAAGAGACCTAACCATACTCTTTCAATTAAGGGGATCAAAATTCCATTTTAGGTACCTAGAGCTCATGAAAAGGCCAGGTCACACTTTTTTGGGTTTGTTCTATGACCTGGGTAGGAGGTACTGGGCAGAAAACTACAATATGTCCGAAGAAATGACCTAAAAATTGTGACCTATCATAGAAATGGGATTTCAGTGTTGTTTTGGCTGAGATCTGGGATTTTTATGGTGGGTGGGCATAGGTGCCCCCAACCATGTTGTGGTCATGCCAAAATGTATTTAGAAAAAGGGGAATCTAAACACATTTTAATGATGTGGTATGCCATTTGTTTTTGTTATGGTTATGCAGTTCAAGAAAGGGAATGGAGGATTACCAATCTCTTTTGGTACTGTATATATGAAGCAAATGGACTAAGTTTCTAGGTTGCATACATGGTGTGGCTATCCCGAATAGTGGATTTGGAGATAATGAACTGGTGCTCTCCTAAAGAACCCACAGGTTGGTCAACAACAATGTCTAGGGGAATAGGTTGATGATGTAAGATGAAGGAATGATCAGGGGTATCATCCCTAGAGTGATCTAAAATGATATGGCACTCTAGAGGTTCTTCTAAATGGGGAAGAATAAGGGTACTAGAGTCAACATGACCTGATACACTAGGAGAGTTGTGGAGAATTGTTTCTCTTGGTCTCTCAAATATGGGTGCCCCCTTACCCAAACATTGGGTGTCAATGTAATGGCCACAAGGTGTATGTGGTTTGAATGCATGGGTTTGATGTTAGGTGGGATAGATAAAGTTAGGGGCGGTGAATACTTCCATAATGTCATCATCGTAAAAGAATATGGGGTTACTAGTGGAAGAAAGACCACCTGACGCGGCGAAGCTACCTGACTCATCATCATGAGAAGAGAGGTTCACATGCGCATCGTCACAAGGGGTGACAGAAAAACAACTAGATGAAGGATCCATCGATTTTGAGCCCAAGGTGATCGCTGAAGGCAGGTCAAGCAAAACAGAAGGGGAAGTCTCAGGGGGCACTTCCACCGTGGATCTCATTGACGATGATAGGTAGTGGACAGTGGCTGGAGACTCTACCATTTCAACATGTGGAGGGGGAATGCCTATGTGAGTGTACGTGTCCTTTACTTTTGCTAAAATAAAATGCACAATTAAGGGAGAGGTTGAATCGTTGCCCTTGGCCTCGAATTGGCAGACCGTTTCCAAAGAGGAGCGGTACTCTTCAAGGTGGGAAAAAAGGTGATTCTAGTGGCCATGGAAATCACACAAAGCACAAGGGTGATTTGTGCACAAGGATTTGAGTTTTGGGACTGAATTAGGTATAGTAACATAGACCTTAGGGATATCAGACTCTAGAAACGTTTCATTGACAATGGGATTGAGGCGAGGCAATTTCGGACAAGTATGGGTGGCATGACCAACAACATCACACAAAGCACACTGGGTGGTACACTTTGGAGGCCAAGGAGGAGCAAGGTTTTTCGGGGGCGGCCTTGTCTTTAGGTGCCTTCTTACGAGTTTTTCCCCTCTCTCCCAAAACAGTCACAGTAGGAGTGGGTTCCTGTTGAGGTGGCTGAGGCATGGAATCAAGTGGAGGGGTCATGGGGACCAGTTGAACCGGGTTTAAAGAAAGGTAAGTTTTGGGATGACGAGGCGGGGTAGTGGCTGGGGGATTAATGTACTAGACTAGGATCCCTAGGGTTAGATTAGGAAGGGATAAGGTATCCATAACAGGTACCGAAAACATTCCACAAGGGGGAGCTAAGAACGATATCTGACTAGAGGGTTAATGGCCAGGTGAGATAGCTCTGAGATGGTTAAGGTTGGGAGGAGCCGTGCCAAGAGGGTAGAGAGGCTCATGGATACTAGCTGCAAATGAGGGTACTTGAGGACGGGGTCCTGATGGCTGGGTCGAAGGGATAGGAGTAGGTTGCGGAGGGCGTGGTTGCTTGAGGGAAGCTCGAGACAATTGCATCATGCAAACATTCAATAAGCTGGGATCAGAGACAGGAGGAGGAAGACCAAGGAAAGACCCAAGAAAAGAGGAGCCTTTGTAGACTTGTTTTAAGGTTTGATGGTTTTCTTATTGGCCACCGAAGATATGATGGACTCAGGGGAGATTTGAGACTTCGATTCGTAATATGTCAACTGGTTGAT
Source organism: Pinus albicaulis (assembly GCA_034641835.2). NCBI lineage: Eukaryota > Viridiplantae > Streptophyta > Pinopsida > Pinales > Pinaceae > Pinus > Pinus albicaulis. The sequence goes on from CM076574.1 coordinate 1,107,879,611, forward strand.
GGTGACAATATTTCCATTATGAGGAAAGGACATCTTGCGGTGAACCACAGATTAGACAATAGACATCACATAGGTGAATCTATGACCCAATAGAATGTTGTAATCTAAGGGGGTGTCAATGCCTTCTACATCAACGCAAATAGTCTTACCCACAAGAGTAATACGAAAAATGCAGAATAGGCAAATGGGCTGGGAAGAGTGGCCATCCCATGCTCGGAGGGTGATAGTGGAAGGGGCCAACTAAGGAGATCTGAGTTTCTTCTGAACCGAAGTGGACATCACACAGGTGGATGCCCCCTCACAATGGGAGACATGGCCATTTTGGATCTTGACGGAGATTTGGAAGGCGACAGAAGCAGGTAGGGGGGATGCTCTGACTAGTCAACAACGAAGACGATCAAATGACCATATGAAGGATCCCCAACAACATGGAAGTTAGTAGATATTTTCATTATGAAGGGCACAACTGGAGGATTTCTACCATTGAGATGGTAGCAGGAGATTGGGCCAAATCATCTACTATATTATATGAATGGGCAGCTTTTCTAGAAGCAACATTTCGGCGTAATGGTCCCTTGGGGATCTTCGTATGAACCTCTTTCTTAGGCTGAGGGATTCATAAAGGACCATTGGTTGTCGAAAGAGGCTTTGTGGGACCTAAAAAAGGGGGCTCGGGGGTAGACGTAGCAGGAGGCTTATTGTACTGACGGGACCAAGTCTAAAGGTTGAGGTTAACAGAAATGGGTTGGTCAGAGTTCATCATGCGAATCTAGTAATCAAAGGTACCAGATGGAGGAGTTTGAGTGGCCACCTGACCTTCAGGTGGTTGGGTAACCATGAATCCTTGCTGAGGGAAAGGATTGGTAAACACAACCGAGTGGATAGGTATAACATTGGGAGGAACCAAAGGGGAGGCTTGCTATCCTTGTGATACTACTTAAGTCTCCCGCATCTGATGCATTTGTGGTAAAAGAGGACAATTTTGGGTGTAATGACCATAGATACCACAACAAGAACAAGGATTATTCATGCAAACATGCCTATCCTACTTAGGCTAAGTGCCCTATTGCTAGTTAGCAGTGTTAGGTCCATTCCCTTGAGGATCAGGTCCTCAATTACCGGGAGAAAAGTGATTTTGGGTGTATTTCCTCTTCTTTTTGGAAGTTGGAGGATTATTCGTGCCATGTTGTGCATACACCTACCCTTGAGGGGATGGTGGTTGTTTTTGTGGGGGTTGAGAAGGCAAGGGAGGTAGGGGTGCTAATGCTAGAGGAGATGGAGCACCATGCTACAGATACGAATGATAAGGAGGTTGGGAAACATTGTGGTAAATAGGTTGGGCAAAAGGAGGAGGCATGCCGTATCCTGGATACATGCTACCAAGAGGGGGGAAGGTGCTGGATGAGCTGGCCCCTACTTGAGGGAAACCATAACCCATGGGACGATGAGCATATGGATGAGAAAGGGCTCCAACAATACCGTTGGCAGCATGGGATGCCCCTAGTGTGCTGGCACCACCGGGTCTAGGGAGAGCAAGTAAGATGGTATAAACATAACCAGACTGTGCATAGATCAAGTCATATTTTAACGCAATCTAGAGAGTAGCTTCTTTGATCTGAGGGAAATTGGATGCGACATATTTTCCAATAGTAGGCAAAAGGGATCTAAGGAACCATTCCATGTAGACATGGTCTTCGAAGGTAGGGGATTGACATAGGCTCTTTCTTCTTCGCCATTCCTAAACATGATCAGATAGGTGGGTCATAGGAAATTGACGGAAAGAGGTCAAAATTTTGTTACCAGCTTCATAATGAAGGGGAAGCTTGAAGTAAGACAGAAATGCCCAGGCAAGAGTCACAAAAGTGGTATGATAGGAGGATGCCTGGTCAACATACCACTTAGAAGCTTCTCCAGTAAGTGTAGGTTGGAACAACCGAAGACGAACAGAGTCACCGATGATGGTGTTAGATGAACACCATATGTGGAAAGATCAAACATGGTTTGTAGGATCTTCTCCAGCAAGACCTTCAAACTTGGGGATGTCAGAAGCGAGCTTGGTTGGCATAGTAGGCCAACTAGTGTTATGGCATATGGGGTCATTGATAAATTGGTTAAAATCGGGAAGACTGAAGCCCACCATATAAGGGAGCAAGGGAGCAGCCGGGATAGTTCCTGTTGTGGTCCCACTAGTAGTATTCCCATCATTAGGGTCAGGTCTACCACTAGTGTTAGGTCCTAAACCAAACATGGTGAAGGTGACAGGGGGAGAACCTAGAATGGAACTAGAAGGGAAACCAAATGAACCAAAAGTGGATTCAAAATGAGGACTCGGTGGATGAATAACTTGAATCCTACATGGAGGAGTATGTCTTCCTAATGAAAACTAAGGATGAAGGCCAAGAAGTCTTCGAGATAAACAATTTGGGGGTGCAATCATGAAAGAATAAACACGGATCACAAAAGGAAGAGAGACCAAAAAAGGCAAGGAGGTGCAGGATCAAATGATTACAATGTCGAAACAAGGGCAGAGAGGTGCAAGATCAATTGATTACAATGTTATAGTATTTTCCGGGTGGTGTTAACCAGGCTCTTCTTCACTTAGGGTGTGTGTGTTAATTATGTTAATTTTAATTTTTAAACCTAGAAGTTTGTAGAGAAAAATAAAAAGTGTACTGTATAACTGTAAGTAAATCTGCACATTACAGTAAAGAAAACTGAATATAATAGAAAATAACTAGCTAAATATGCATGAATCTAAACCCAAGGAGGCAGGCCTCTCATAAACTAGTCTATGGGTGGGCAAAAAATATTGTCAGAACACACCAAAATAGCCAATGGATCTAAAGTCAAGAGGGACAATTATATAAAGGTCAGATTTGCAGGAAATAGGTGCAGAAAATAGCAAAAAACCAGAGGGAAAAGTGCTGCAAATGAGGTGGCGAAAGGTTACAACCTGAAGGGAAATGGAGGGGACCCTAGAGGAGGACCAAAAAAAACTAAAAATAGGTGTATTGAATGGATGAATAACCAATCTAAAATAGATCTGAAGGTAAGGGATCAGATCAGAAAAATGGTTGAACACATTGAAATTTTAGACACCCTGCTTCAGCTAAACTCCTTATAAAAATTTGGAAGGGTAATAAACCCCTAGGGGGCTAGGTTCCCACTTCGATGAGTAAAATAGAGCAAGTATAGTTCCAAAATAGGCAAAGACATAGTTCAGACAACCCTGAATAGAGGCCCAGAAAAGCCCAGAAAATAATTAGAAAAAATTCCCGCAAAAATTTTAGGTCGTAATTTCTGACCTGGTTTCTGTAGAGGTCATAGGTTTGGGGCTATTTTCTACACTCTGAAAGTCTAGGTCCGAGGTTTTGACCCAAAAGTGTGACCTACACTTCTTAGCTATGGCTGATACCTGTCACCTGTGCAATAGGTCCAAAAACACATGGAAGTGAGAACTTTTACTATTTTAGGGTTTTATAGGTTAAAAACAACATCAAGAAAAGAAAAACAAGAAACTGAAGAAAATCATAGGGTTTGAAGCATCTGGTCATGCAAGGATCTGAAAAATGACAGAGGTCATAATTATAAACCCTTGTGGAGTCGCCAGTTGTTAGGATGAATTCTAATCACAAGTGTACGAAAAAAACTCACTTTAGTTGTGCATAACAAACAACCCTAACATCAAATATGGCTACAAATTTCTTTAGATCTGCAGTTATTTGACCAAAATAAATGCTAAAAAACCTTGATCTATGTAGTAAAAGACATTAGGTAGTAAATAAATGCAATATTTTCTCCATGCATCCAATAGACAAGACAATAATATTTTTAAAGAATTTTTTGTATTTTTGACATCTGGAAAGGGAACATAGAAAGATGCTACCAGTCCCCCTCAATGGGATGGGTTCTTGTAAGTCCTCATCACTTCAGATCTAATATCTCTCTCTCTTTATGGTGTAGAAAACCCAGATAAAAAATGGAACTCAAAGGGAGATCATAAGAAAAATTGTAGCAAAATATGACAATGATGGAGGATCAAAGTTAGACCAAAAGTATAGATGCAGAGTTACCTTTAGGCAACAAAAGGTAGTGAGTGAATGGAAAAACTCTTCTATTTATAACAAAATATAGAGTTAGTTTAGATCTTGGTGCATAGTTAGAATATTATTAACCGAATCCAGATCCAACTTTTATGGAATATTTTATTATATTTGTTGGAGGGAAAAAGGATTTGATGGTTAGTGATGTACAACCGTGAGGTGGAATCACTGGTTGAGGGTTGAGGTATTTTTTCCTTTGGAAGCCCTGGTTTGGTTATTATTGATGTCTTTTATGAGATCCCACATTCATGCTTTGAATATGGCACACGAGTGGCTGGCTGAAAGAAATATTTGGTTCAACCTAGTCTCTAGTCAGATGGTATGTGGAAGTCCTTGAATTGGATGGATTTTCCTATGTTAATAAGAGCTATTTTTATCTGGCACGTAAATTTATGATAAAGAATAAAGTATCTCCCTTGTAGGCAATGTAGTCAGTGGTTGTAACTTAACAGTCCCAGTCGCATGCAATCCCATGTCATGGGAGCGACTAGTGGTTTTTTCACTGAAAAGTCAATTTAACTTGGGGCTTGGGCAGCTGGAGAGGTGGTTTAGATTCTGTGGGTCCTGTAGCTCTTGATGAAGGTGAATAATTTTTTCTTGTGTTGATTCCAATTACTTAAGGTGATCTAGTAGGTTTAATCATATCATAGTAACTCTCTGTCACATGTTTACCCAATTTTTATGGTTAATTGGGTAGATGTGGGAGGAGGGTGTTATAGAGTGGTATCAGAGCATGGTTCAACACTTGGAATGGATGAGAATAATCTATTTTTCATGCATTCATGTCAGTTGCATTTTTTTCTTGTATTTTTTTGGACTATGTTCATGTTGTGTATGCATTATGTTGGTCATTATTGTAGTTGTGTCTCCATATGGAATTTGATGGTGTTTTTGTTGGAAGTGCTCGTCATGACTACATGTCAGTTATGCATCTGTTATGCACGTTAGTGTCAATATGTTCTTATCCATGCATTGCAATGGCTAAGGTTTTTTTCCATGAGGTCATTGTTTGAATTTTAGGTCATCATGATGTTGTTGATATGTTATGATGTTGATTTGATGGTTGGGACAGAGTAGGAGATATAGATCAATAAGGCAAGGTTGCAACACTAGATCTCGGGTAGGAGCAGATCATCATATAGGTTTGTATGGCGGGCATGTAGGCATGTTGGTTAATGGTTGTTATAAGAATTAGGGTTATGTACAATATTTGCATTTTATTATTGTTGTGGTTACATGCATGATAGATTCTAGTTGGTCAGTGCGGTCATATGCACATGTGTCAGATATACATGCATGGTAATAACTTCTTGTTATATTCATTGTCCTTGTTATTTTATGTTATTTAACTTGAAAATTATGTTATATGTTGTTCATGATTATGTTATATGTGAACTTGTTTTTATATGTTACTTAGCTTGATTATTAGGGTTATTTCATTAAGATCTTCATGTTGTATGTATTGTGTTGACTTGGATTGCTTTGTGTCGATGGTTATGTTTATGACATTTAGGTGTGAGATGATATATTTGTGATATTGTGTTGTACTAATCTAAGCTTACTATGCATATGTGATTTTTATGCATCAATGACAATTTTTTATGGGTTTATGATGTGAACATATAGATAGTTAGTGTTATGGACATCATGACATTATTTATGTTTGAGTTGATGTGTTATGAATTTATATCATGCTAATTTAGATTGATTGCGTATACAAGACAGCCTCCCCTGAGATACATTGAGGTATGAGTTTCTTATGTCATCTCTTGGTGTTTGGATTTTTTATTATGTCATCTATTTGGTGTCTAAGTGTTTGGAGTCTATTACGTCATCTATATGTTCTGTGAATGTTTGAATAGTTGCATGATATGAGTTTGTATCTATAAGATTGCATGAAGAAATTATATTATCTTAAGATGTTTGTACTTACACATATGTGTTGAGAAAACTAACATGTACTTAAGTGTAAGTAGGTTATACTTGTAGCAGTATATATTATCATGGACGAATGTGAGTTGATTCTTGATTATGACATGGTTGACAATCTTGGTAAAATTTAATTTAAATTACTAGATATGATGTCTTGATATTTAGAACTTGTGGCTAACATGTGTGAGTAGTTGCACGAAAAACATGCTTGGTCTTAGCATGACAAGGTAATATTTGATTTGCCTATATAACTAACAACTAGGTGATGTGATAGCACAATAACAACTCAATTGCAACAAGGTAAATGCTAAACGTAAGGAATCAGGTATGAATTCCTTTGGCTATGTTTGAAAACCATAATTCCAAATGAATGATTTCTTTGCATACAAGAATTCTTATTAACCTTCATTTTGTTTGACATTATGTGGATATGTGTTATATTCCTGAACATGTATTTGACGGGTATAACAACTAGTTTCCAGTTATGGCTGGATTCACCAAGGTAAATGGAGTCCCTTAAGAGATGGCATGAACCTGTTCAGTTACAAAGAAACATACTTAGTACATGAAGGTAATTAAGGTAACCAATATAATTTTACATATATTTATCCACTGAAAATTATGTGTTTACGACATTATGATGCAATTAATTTAATGGAAAAAAAGAGTTCCATGAAATATTCAATAAGGCACGGGTTGAGCTTCCGTTGGGAAGCACTGAGAACCATGGGGATTGAGTCATGGTTTTTATTTCCAGAATTTTTCTTTTGGTATTTTGTGATTTGTTACACTTGATTTGATTATTTTCTTATGTCTGGTATAAGGCCTTGTTTTTGGGTGTGTGCTATATTATTTCCATGAATAGCCTCAAGCGCAAAGTGAGGGGTAAGAGGGAGGTGGATGCTGAGAAAAGAAAGGGTGTCACATGGGGGGGGGGGGGGGGTGGGGTAGACCCCCTTGTCAGTGGTTTTAAGGGGGGTGGTATTCTTGCTGCATAGGGTCTAGGAAAAGGCCCCGAGAAAAAAAATTTGGACTCTATATTAGGTGGTCGAACTTACCAATGGTTTTGTGCATGGGTTTGGCACATGGTTTTTGGATGATAGCTTTCTATCCATGGTATTTTGTAGATCCGGTCAAGGGAATTATAGTTACCTCCTAATATAGGGTTAATGGATTCATTTTATGAATGCTTCAACATGTGTATATATGTATTGTAACATTTAAAGAAACATAATGAAAAATCAAGCCGGTAGTCCAAGTTTTGAGATCCAGGAGAAAATATTTGTGCATATTTGTTATATTTTTTATTCTCTCGCTATTTTTTATTTTCTATTTCAAGATTTTGTTTGAAAACAATTTTTTTACAAGGTAAAAAATTACACTTATCACTTTCTTTGTGGTGTCGTATTGTTATTGGTTTTCATGATTTTATTCTAGTTTGTTTCCTTTTCCTGAATTTTATGTTTTGAGGGTCTTGGTAATTTTTTGGAAGGAGGAAAGTTAATGGGGATCAGGAAGAGCTGAATGAAGCCTGACAGGTGATGTAAGACTCAAGTGAAGCTTGGTGCATGTTGGACAGAGGTCCCCTGAGGCACAATTTCCAATACATTTTTGTATAATTTTGTATGTGCACGTGGCACGAAGGGAGTTAAGGGGCTTTGGCGTGGGTCAAAGTCCCCAATTTTGATGTAAATGGGATTAAGGGTAAACTATGGGCCTCAAACCATGGTTTGATACCATAGTATATGAGTACTAGGCGAATATAAATAGATAGATCATGTCTAAGCTAAGTAGTCAATTAAGTAGGTGAAGTTCTAAGTAAGTTTATGATATTCTAATAAGTTTATGCATCTATAAGGGTTGTTTGGGTTGGGTTAAGAGGCTCATGGTAGTCGGGTGCGCAGAACGGGTTTGGAGGGGTTGTAAGGGAAAGTTGATGTATTGAACATATCTGAGCTAATAAAAAGGACAATTTTTGGAAAGTTCACTCTGTTACGCATATGAGTTATTTACTACTTATGTTCTGTTAAGATCATATTATCTATCTTACTTATTGATGATTGTACAAGGATATCTAATCTATTTATGAATTCTTAATAGATCTGTTTAAGAATTTGAATTGGTTAAGATATGGATCTGGTTATGTATTGTTATCTACGCTAAGGAAAAAAATGATTCTATGTTATTCTAATAATGATTGCGCATTCTTTGTGATACTGTAATATATTTTTGCGCGTATCTATATAAGTTCACATTGGGTTTTACTAAGTAGCACTTCATTAATTTCTTCCTCAGGTCGTTGAAACCTGGTTAAAGCACCCCCACATACTACTTCAGATGAGACTTTGGTCTACGCAAGAAGATCATTGTTGAAAGGGCCAGTAGTTGGAGGGTTTGTTGGTTTATCCATAAAATCTAAACCTGGGTCAGGGCCCCTCAAGCCAAAAAATGGTTCCGTTGCCAGGACCAGGATCTTTTTGAGGGAGATTTGATGTTGTGGCCTCCCTCATGAAACGAATTACAAGATTGGCTGGATAGAAAGATCCTTGAATTTTCGCTCCAAGGGAATAGAAGTACTAAATTGTTTGACGAACGGTAGGTACAAAAATATTTATACAGAAGTGCATGAAATTTTATTTTGTTCCTTTGCACATGAACTACAGGATTGGTTTTCAAACTTAGCTGAATTCCATCACCGCATAAAAGATGACGTATTAACTGAGTGGACTCCTGAATTGATCCATCAAATAGAGAATTTTGATGATAAGACCACCCGCGTAGTAGATCATTGGATTGATCGCCTCTTGGGAGGATTTTGTGACTTTATTTTCCATTGATCAATTTGTGTCATATTCTAAAGTAGAAATAAGATTTTTGAAAGGCCCTAGAGGTAAGTTCCTGCGCTCATTGAAATTATTGCTGAAAATGCTATTATGTGAATGGGGTTGTCCTTGTGAACATACTTCTTGAATGCATCAAATAGGTCCAACTACGTTCAGTGGAAGAATTTACCATGAATATTATGAAAAATTAATTTATAGCCCTCTAAAGCCTAGATATTATAGTGAGCCTGAACAAGAAACTACTACCTCAAGTGATTTTGAAGAAGAAATCTCATCACAACATAAACCCTTGAATCTGTTTCCAACTCCATCCACTCCACTTCTAAACTCACATCACAGATCACCTACCCCACTGTGCATTCCATCTCCACCACCACCTCCACCTCCCCCCTAAAGTAGAAATGGTTGCATCAATGAAGTTACCTAATTTCAGAGGCAATGGAAATGAGGTTATTGATCACTTATGGTTTGTAACTGAAGTCGCATGGCAGGACCAACAAGTTAACAATATTGGTATTAGAAAAGCACAGTTAGCTACTGCATTCCAAGAATGTGCATTAGACTGGTACATTAAGTATGCTCAAGAAAACCATAATGCTACCTTGAAAGAAATTAAAATGGCCCTAAAATAGCAATTTAAGAAACCTATATCATATGCACAACTGGTGACAAAAATGAAGGATATTCGTCAGGAGAATAATGAATCTATATGGGAGGCTGATCAAAGGTTGAAGCACACCAGTAAATATGGTTTATTTATTATTGATGATATTTAGCATAAGGAATTGTTCATTGGTGTGTTCCTCCCATATCTGAACCAGCCGTTAGGTCAGCAAAATATTTCCACACGCACTGAGGCTATGGAAGTCGCAATGAAATTGGAGGCTTCCCCAACACCTATGGCACTAGGAACTCAACAGATTCAGAATTAGTGGGAGGCCGTGCATCTAGAAATTTAGAGTTTTCACAAACACAAAGGCAAGGAGGTCTGGGTAGAGATGTGGTGTATAAAATGCAAAGCTCCTGGGGACCGTAAAGACCAGTGTCTTGTCTTCAACAATTCATTAGGTGAATTTTGAGGTATAAAATGGGCCTCCTAAGGAAATTATAAAATAATAGTGGAAATAATAAAATAATATTTGATTACATCATCAAATTTTATAGGGAAAAAATAAAAAGCTATTTTTTCAACTCGTATTTTCAACTTATTCCCCTATTTGTTTACTCAAATTTCGAGTAGAAACACTCGTTGGATGCATAATTTGATTCCCCATACAAGAAGTACCCATGCTGCATACTTTCGATGGACACTACTACAAAAAAAATGAGAAATACATGAAAAACATGATTGTAATCATGCTTTTTAATGTATTTATCATTTTTCGTGTAGCAGGGTCCATCGAAAGTATGCAACGTGGGTACTCCTTCGATGAGGAATTAAATTTTGCATCCAACGAGTACTCCCGCTCAAAATTTTAGTAATACCTTAGGGATATAAGTTGAAAATACGAATTGAAAAGTATTTTTATTATTTTATTATTTTTTAATATTTTTAGTTTTTTACTCCAAAAATGATGAATCATCCCCCATCATTGACATCATCATCTTGAACCCTATTAGTTCTTACAAAGTTTATTTTGGTTGTAGATTTTTCTTCGGAGGCCCATTTTAAACCTCAAAATTCCCCCACTGATCTAAATGATGGAGGTCTTAGTCCATTGAAGAATCCCATGTGGTGCACTATCTATCAAATTGCTCAATTACATGACATAGATTCTTTCCCAAGGATCAGAAAATATCGCCCTGACTTGAAGCATATACTTTGCAAATTTTTATTCGTCATTAGGGCATGATGAGAAGCATTGTCATACCTATGGTACGATGTTGGCTAAACATCATCCCCTTCTGGGTGCGGAGGATTCCAAGGCAGAGGAAGAGACCGAGGAGGTGGATTAGATAGTCGAGGAAGAGGACAAGTCATTTGCTATAACCATGGAGATGTTGGCCACTATGCGCATGACTTCGCCAATCCAATACAACAATCCTTGAGATACTGTAGACAATTTGATCATGTTATAGAATATTTTCCTATCTATATTTCTAAAATGTAGGAAAAGAAGATGTAGACCCTAACACAAAATTTTCATATGGTTCGCGCAGAAAATTATGAAGAAGATCCCTGTGTGAATGTGGTTACTAGGAGTGGTTTACCTAAGTGCTAATAGAGGAAATAAATGAGCCACTGATGTGTGGATCCATAAAACACCTAAAAATAATGAATTATTTAATCTTTAGTGCACAAAAGAGACCTTTATTGAAGAACAGAAAGAATTCATAGAAGGAAGTACATCAACATCTGGTATAACACTGAAGGAATAAGGAGTAGTTGAGGAGATTAAACCATTTATACAAGCATGTCTAAAGTTGTTGTGCAACAAGAAGGCTATTGAAAATATGCAGGAATTGATAGATAACTGCATAGAGAAAGAAGAACCCATGGTATAACAATAAGAAGTCAACAAAATTTATAAGAACAAGAAGAGAACGGGTAGATAGATGCGTATGACTAGGCATATTGGTTCTTATGAAATGGGCCAGGTTCTTTTAGATTTGGCTTCAGATGCTATTGGTCTACCTAAAAAAACATGGCAACACATGGGAGAGCCAAAGCTATAATGGCCTACTATCCAACTACGCATGGCCAATCAATAGAAGATCATTCCTTTACGGGGGTTGTCACAGGTTCTGGTCAATATAGAGGGTGTCAAGGTGATGGCAGAACTTGAATTCATATAAATTTTAGATGATATTGCTCCCTATATTACACTACTAGGACTAGATTGCGCCATTGAAATGGATGGTGTTATCAATCTGAAGAGAAGGAGAATGGAATTTGAAATCAATGGATTCAAGGTAATCATTCCTCTAGATCCTATAGAATGTAATGTTCCATTTTCAGGATTTTCTACAATAGGGTCCTAAAGGACGTTGTATAAGGAAGGAAATGAAAATATAAGTCATAAGGTGACTTAGATCCCCTTGTTAACTCATTAAACACTTCTCTTCTAGAATTTTAGCTCAAATAAATCCGTCAAGGAAGGTTAAATAGATCTCCTTCCCTTCAATACCTTGAAAAAGTGCTCAAAGAGTGAGCTACAACAACATATGAGCATAATCATGAAACTTTACAAATCTGAATATGTCAATAAAGGAAATATATTACAGCCATCATGTTTATTAATATATCAGCAACACCATACAAAAATATCTTGAGGGACAAGCCACTCAAGCCATGTGAATCAATCTCCAATGATTAAAACAATAGAAACATGAGATGCTGCAATAGTGTAAAATGTCGGAGAGAACTGACTGTGTAGTCTATGTTAGAGTAACTAATGCTGTAGATGAATATACATGAAATATACAAATAAATTCCCAAGAATAGAAGAATGGGCTCCAATACAAGATTTCTATGCAATCTAGGAGAGATTGCTAGAAATGCCAGAGAATGCACAATGTGACAATTAACTTGTCATTGCAACTAAATAAAAATATGGAATGAGGCTATAGAAGACTTGAAATTATGATGCCCTCCTTTGATAGTGCATCTAAGAAAAAGGCTGATCCCTTTACTCAGAAACAACTCCTCCTGATGAGCTCAAATGAACTCTCCAACACTGACTGCATAAAATAATGCAATTCCAGCCTAGACTGTGCTATGAGAGATGGTGAGTGATTGTCCAGGTGCCAAATATCTGAAAATAAGCTCAAGAATCCTCCTCACTGATCCTCCAATGAATATCTAAGCCCTCCACTAAAAAAATAGCCAAGGAACAACTCAAGAGATCCTCTGTTGCTACACCCAGCAACACAACGTTTTCTGCCCAACAGGAAAACGTTATAGTTGCAGGAGGAAGCTTGACCAAATGCTAGAATGAGGAAATGGAGCTCAAAAACCCTCTCCTTCCTTGAGGATGAGGTAGGGATTCTTGACCAGGAACACCCTTGTGCTCAAGAACACTGCAACCCTACTAAATAACCCAAGCATGCAAGTCTAAGCATACCATATGAAAATCATAAACCAATATCATGATTAACAATGGCTTTCCTCCTCTTATTATATAGAAAATGCTCCTCTCTCCCATGGGTCCCATCCACATGTGCCTTCCAACTCATGCATGTGATCCTCCTCTAAAATTGCGCAGTCCACCAAGGAGATACATTGTATCTAGACAATGTATGTGGACTTGGTCAAAATGACTAGATCAAGCATGATCCAATCCTGTTCACACCATCTGGTGCTCAATTTAGCTTCTTTATTATTCCTCCTTTCAAATGAGGAGTGTTTATTCTTCCTTATCAAGGATTATGGGGCCTCCTTACCCATTTTATTTAACTAAATAAAATATTGTTAACTATAATGTTCCTTTTAGCTTGAGGCTAAAAATTGGGAACATTACACAGAAGGCCAAAGGTATACTGAACCAATGCATGCTGAGAATGAAATTGATCAAATATATAAGCTAAATTTGCGCGAGGAAGATTGGATTAATGAAACAACAAGTGGGAATATTAAGCGGGAGAAGGATAGCTATTTTTTTTCATACTCTGATGAAGAACTATAAAATTGGCAGAACTGATTGCATAAGGTGATTGTTTTGTGAAATAATTCTATGACCCGATCTCTACATTGTATAACATCTAAGGTACATGATTTACTACACTATGATGGCTCAACTGATGTAAAAATTTTTATAAGAGTGTTTGAAAGGCATGTGCTTGAAGGACAAAGATTCCATGATTTGGATCTTGGCTTCTGCACTACTCCAACAAGATGGTGTGAAACTCATAAGGAGAATATGGGTAACTGGGAGGAATGTGCATGCATGATGAGGTTGGGGTTTGAATTTCCAGTTATTAAAATGGGATATTTATACTCTGGAAAAGAGGATCCGCACAGAAATTTAGCCAAATGGAAACATGTATGGGGTGTAGAACAAATACTTGAATGGGCCCATATGTTTATTCACACATTGGGAAAGGTTACTATTGAATGGTACTTGGAGACAGATTTGCGGAGAGTCACTAGTGAATGGCCTGCGCTAATGGAGAGTTGCATTCTTACATTTAGCTCAGAACATGATGCCCAAGCTTTAATCCCAGAAATTATTAATCTGCTGATGATGCAAATTGTCAATTATAGACAATTGACACTTGTGGCACCTAGGGAGTCGCGCGCAATTAAAGGAACCTCGATCCCCTCACCTTTGAATGTGAGGCAAGTGCACTCCATGATGGTCTTGTTGGGTATTACAAAAAGCACATTCCAAAGTACGAGTTGATCACCGCGCCCATGACTAGATTACTCAAAGGAGGTTCCACATTCCATTGGGATAACGAATGTCAGAGAAGTTTGCGATTGTTAATGGATGTCACAGATGCTACTTTATATGCTTTGAATTACTTGGTCAATAATCCTATGTTGGGGGGGATGGTCTGTTGGTGGATATCCTTAGCTCTAAATCATATGCGTAGTAAGGTGCGACGTGCATGCAGTATCTACACGAGGAGGTTGACTGGGTCAAATAGATGTCAAAAACTAGTTGTTGGAACAGTAAAACTGGATAAGACAAATTTATTACCATTTTTGGGAGCATCTAGGATGCATTTAATGAAGGGATTTTTCCATATTTGGGACCATTTTTCAGTAACAGAGCCTTATTAATGCAAAAGGAGTGATTGAAGATGCGCCACAAGTATAAATATGACCTATGGGGTCGCAATAATTCCCTTTGCTTTTTGAGTTACTTTTGGGCTTTGTGTTGTATGTTTTCCATTGTATTTGCTATGTCTGGTATGGAACCAGGGTTTGAGTATGCATTTTGTTGAGCAGGGATAGCTTACAAACTCCCTAAAAATATGGTAGCCACGAGACCAAGTGATGACCTTGCTACGCTGAAAGTACCTATTGTGGAAACATCTGCACCATCTAAAAATAAGAAGGGGAAATCCTCTGGATCGCACAGATCTCCTCGAAAGAAGACCCCGAGACTATGCCCTTCTGTGGGAGATAATATGAAAATACCCATGGAAGAAGTCCTTAATACCATTGAAGAATAAGACGAGGAGGTAGTTGAAATATCCCTATTCTCGCAACTGCCAAGCTACATTGTACTGCGCAAAACATCTGTAAAGGAACCTGTTGACGGGAGAAAATGTTCAGCCAACAGTAAGGGATCTCCCCAGTAAAAATTCCTGATTAGACTCTAAATTTTTTGTGATAGGGATCCCATCTGGGGTGTGGGTCTGGCTACCACTGAATACTCCTTTTCTCGGACACAAATGAGCCCTGCAAAACTATGAACACACAATTATCAGATGATACAAGAAAAATTATTGATGATTCTCAATGAGCATAAAACACTACAAATAGCAAGATGAGTTAAAACACGTAGCCAAAGGAAATTCTGATAGTACCACATCATTAGGGTCATGCTTGTAAAAGAAAAAGATGTTTGAACCACAGAAGAAATAGTTCTGCCTGGTAAGAACACCCTTCACTTCCTTAAGCAGTTTCACAAATAAGATAGATGTCAGTAATGAAGTTGCTAACATCTCTTAAGTAAACAACCTACCATCATTAACACATTTAGTGAGATTAAATGCATAAATGATATAAGCAGAAAATGCCAATCAGTCAATCTTCAGATATCAGACATATAAGAGAAAATATCCATATTGTTAACACATTAATTATCATTAGATCCAAATGTGAATTGAAAATAAATTCTTGTATTCATTCACATAAAGGTCTATTCAATGCTTTTCAACTCTCTTATCTCCTTTGTAGTCCAAAAAAAAGATCCTTTACAAGTCCCGAGAGGGAGTATTTATAGGACAAAATTGACCCTTGGGTGCCCTGACTTTTCGTCTTCCTGACTATTGGCATACTTCGCAACCCAAAGGGAAACTGTGACTTGCGACCCTGTGCTTAGTTATGACCTGTGACTCCTCATGTAGGCTACAACCTGTGACCTGCTTATGGGAGAATTTGAGTGATTGTGAGGTCGAGAACATCTACATGTTTCTCTTTGAGGAAATTTCACCATGCTCGATAATCTGCGGCAATCGGGGATATCAGAGGAGTATCTTCTCTTAACTTGTGCAAGCATTCGAGAGAATTTGGGATAAAATTTTCCCTTTTGATCATGATTTGGTTAGAAATGGAAGCCAGCTTGGTATAAATCTAGACTGGCATCATGTTGAATTGAACTAGGTTTTCCTGTGACACTGGAAGCTCTGGAGAAGCGGCCACTTGCCTGATAAGTTGCAGAAATGCCTAAATGTCTTGATCCACTTGTTCCCATGTTTTTTCTTCACCGAATGTACCTAGAGAAGGAATGTGGTCCAGTTCAGCCATTGAGTCAATGTCGCTAATCAGATGTTCATAAGTGGCCATTACCTTCTCTAGCTCTTTGAATAACTTCTCCTTGGACTGCACCTTCATGTGTATTCGAACCTTGTTGTTCTAGGTGCGAATCCAATATTTTATAGGAAAAGTATCTGGAGCCTGCGGATACCTTTTTACCCATTCTAACATTTTTCCAAGGCTATGGAAGATTCTTTTAGTTGCTCATTCCTCTTCTTGGTTTCTGCTTGCGCTCTTAGCAAAGGTGCAACTGTCTGCTTTATTGTAAACAATTCTTCGTATACTTGTCTCATGGTGGCTTCTAGAGTTACCAGCTCTCTTTGAATTGTAGATGAACTTCATTATTAAGGGTGTTCCTAACCTGAAGTTGTTGAACTTATTATTCTAATTCCATTTTCTCTTGCTTCGATCTAGCTATCTTTTGTTCAGAGGCATGTAATCTATTCTGTAGGGATAGAATTTCCCTACTCACTCTGCTCATGTTTTCTTCCATGGATGTGGTGAAAGAAGTTCCAACTGATGCTATCATAACTGGATTGGTCCTGGTATCTAGGACTATATCCTTCTCTATTGTGGCCATGAGGGGTGTAGCAAGATTCCATGCTAAGCCTCTTCTCTTCTCCTGCCTGATTTTGTGTGTGAACTGATCATAGGTGAGTCTTGTCAGATTAAACACTTCTTCCTCTTGCGCCTCAGAGGTAAACAGTTCTAAGAGCATAAAATGCATATTGGTTGCAGAATTTGTCTAAGGCACTTCGATAGCTGGCAGCTCCATCTGTATCCCTGTCACAGGAGGAGGTGTCTTACTGCCTTCGGCTTCTTTGGAGGAATTATCCTCCAAACTTTGACTTTCTTCCTCCCTTCTCTTTTGCTCTGCTTCCTCCTCCAGTTTTCACTCTACTTCTGCGCTATCTTGTTCTTCTTTTGGTTGGCACTTAGCTTCTACCTTATCTAGCTCTATTTTTAGCTGGCACTCAGCTCCTGCTTTTGCTTCCTCTTCTTCCTTTTTCTTATGGGTTTCCTCTTCTTGCTTCTTTCTTTGTTCTGCCTTCAATTGTTTCTTGCATTTATCCTCCTCTTCTTTTGCCCTCTTCTCAACTTCCCATTGAGATTTTGCTACCCTTTCATTTCATTGGGCAGAAACGTTATGGCCTCTACTGGTCCTTGGATTTTTGGCTTGAGAAGATGAAGCTCCTCCTAGACTATGGATTCTTTCTTCTAAAGTTTGATCATCTTGATCTTTTTCTGATCATTTAACTCCTCTAGAGTGGTCTCCATGTCTTTGTTGTACTCTTTTTTTACTCCATGTTTAGTCAAGTATTTGCGGTGTTGGTGTAGTCCCCCATTTAAACTTGGCCTGCTTGCAATGGTAGGGGATAATTTCTCTAGGATCGTTGTTTGGTCAATTCTTTAGTGTTTCCTAAATTAAGTTATCAATTTTGTCAATCCAGATTCAGAATGATCATGTGGCTTAATTATATGTGCAAGATAACCTATCTCTTACTTTTTTGTCGTTTTTGGTTTTTTTTCTTTTTATCTTGGTTGGTTTCCTAATGGAAATTCTAAAAGGAAAGTATGGTTATGATTGTTCAAGGCAATGATGTCATTTATAATGATTTACCAAACTTCAAACTTCAAAATGATTTTGAAACATACAATGAGAAAATTAGTTCCTAAAAGGAAATGAAAATGTGCTACTATTCTAGTTAAACAAACAGTGAACTATTGATCATGAAAACCA
Source organism: Pinus albicaulis (assembly GCA_034641835.2). NCBI lineage: Eukaryota > Viridiplantae > Streptophyta > Pinopsida > Pinales > Pinaceae > Pinus > Pinus albicaulis. The sequence continues at coordinate 1,107,897,659 of CM076574.1, forward strand.
TTACCCTTGCTGCTGTCTAAACACAAAAGAAACTATACTCAAAGAAAAGATTGCAAGTAAAGTAAAACTAAAATCAAATTACATCAACTCATATTCTGACCCCTCACCATTAGTCTCGCTATGGCTTTCGGAGGTAATCATAAATAACTTGAGCAATCTGATATCTAATTTGCAGAAAAATAAACTAATATCAAATTACACACTCATACTTCAATCCCTCACCATTAGTCTCGCTATGGCTTTTGGAGGTAACTGATAATGACATGAGCAATTTAATATCTAACTTGCAGAAAAATAAACTAATATCAAACTACACACTCATACTTCAATTCCTCACCATTAGTCTCGTTATGGCTTTCGGAGGTAACTGATAATGACATGAGCAATTTAATATCTAACTTGCAGAAAAATAAACTAATATCAAACTACACACTCATACTTCAATCCCTCACCATTAGTCTCGCTATGGCTTTCGAAGGTAACTGATAATGACATGAGCAGTTTAATATCTAATCTAACTAGTAAAGAAAATGTACAAAACTGAAATGAATAAAACAGTGCTGGAATTAAAAACTAAGAAAAAGAAATCAGCAGAAGGACAAGATTGATTCCATGTCATTAGTCATTGTAAACTATGTGCAAATGCCCGGGCTGCCTATTGTAATCTGGAACAAAAACACTGATCAGTTAACAACAATATAAAGCATGAAAGATTATGGACAGAAGTAAAACGTAAAGCATGAAAGATTATGGACAAAGATGAAACATAAATACCATGAAAGATGTAATATATATACACGTGAATGACTATGGCACAATGAACGTAAGGAAATGAAGCATGAAACTATACAGTAATACACAAAACCTCAGCGTGTGCAGGGGCCCTCTGCACAATCCTCGGGAAGCAGCTATCAAACACGAATTGTGCTTATGAACAGAGTCTTCTTATATATTCAAAATGCGGTCATAACAGAGAAATAATGTCACAGCACAGTGGCAACACAATTACATTACAGAGCTAACTATTATGCATATGAGAACGCATTATTTATAACAGAGGGTGATATAACTAATTCCCTAAAGTCTGCGCTGATAGAAGACACGTGAACAACCACGTCCAGAAATCTAGCATCATGGCTGCCGTGAAGATTAAATCTATGGAAAGTGGCTGTTGGATTCGGCTTATGGAGCCATTTACAGGTGTTGATATGTCTCCCGTGATTTAGAAATGGCCACGCAAGTCTTCACGTGATGAAAAACAGAGTTCTGTCACCGTGGGACTCTTCGGTTGACCACCACTTGGCTACCTTTGACCACAACCTTCTTAGGTGAATTCGACTGAGCCAATAGGACTCGATCCATGTCCATGTCATTTCCAACTTGCCCATGTGGCTCGATTTTCCTGAAGACACCTGCAATATAGAATTTAACAAAATGGCTGCGGAAAGTTGCAGCAGCTGCGGAAAGTGACAAGATTCCGCAGCTCAATGAGCAAAAATCTAATTCAAACAATAGACACAAAACATAGTTAAAAACCACTTTAAATGCTCTTTTATGATTATTATGCAATGATGTTGATGACTTAGAAGGTCCAGGTGAATGGAAAAAGTCTAGAAAGATGTATAGGAAAGATGCAGATTTGAGACTCAACATACCCCCACTGTGAAGGTGTTGCATGTCCTCATGCAACCAAAATTTTGATAATCCTTTTTCAATTCATATGCCTTGACACTTCAGCCAGTACATCCAGTCCTCTCCTCCTCTTCCTTGGTGCTGCTAACATCCTGGGCTTTTTCATCAAGCATCTGAATTTGATATTAATCAGTGCTCTACTTAACTTCTGGCATTTCTTCTTCAATTTCCTGTTCTTTTTCTGCCATAGTCCCAGATGTAGCATGGTATTTTCATGAATGATCTTGTCCAATTTGCTTTGTTCCTTTAATGCCTCATTTTCATTTTTAATGTGTCTATTTAAAACCTCCAACTCAAAGACTTCTTGTTTCAATGATTGGACTAGAGCTTCTTGTGCTGTGTGAGGCTGAGTGGATGAGGTGTTGGGGCCCGTGGCTGTCCTTTCTAAGGATTCTATGTAATCGTACACCTCTTGCTGCTTTGGATCTATCTCAGGTGTATTTTTCCTTGGGCTGTCCCCAAAATACTGTGGAGGAGAATTGTCTTCAAAATCTGGCTGAAAAGGATTCATGTCAACATCTTGAGGACTAGTTTCAACATTTGACTGAGAATGCGGTGGACTATGTTCAACGTCTGGCTGAGAATGAGATGGAATATGTTCAATGTCTGACTGAGAATGAGATGGACTATGGCCAGCTGGAGTTTGTTCAGGTGTTCCTTCTCCCAAATCAATAAAATGGGGTCCTTTTGTTTGTACTTTCCTCCACTTTCCTTTAAGCCTGCTGCTTCTTCTTACATATTGTGGACTACTGTCTTTTTCCTTTTGTTTTTATTTTCCTCTCTTTTTGGCCATAGCTGACTGTTCCTGAAGGTGAACTAGTCTCTCAGACAATATTTGATGGTCTTCTTCTGAAGAAGGGGTTTGATGCACAGCCTCAATGCTTTTTCTCTCTTTAGTCTTTTCCTTCTTCCTTTTAGACAGTCTTTCCTCTCTACTAGTTCTTTCAACTGTGTTAGTAGGAGTACTTTGAGTTTTATCACTTGTTCTCCTTCTTTTTGGTGTACTGCCTTCAGGAGTTTCTTGGGGTTCTTCAAAGAAATTCCTAATTAAAAACTTTTCCCATGTGTCCTTTTTCTCTTTTAACTGTTTTTCAATCAAAATTTTCACAAGACCATGGTGATACAAATGTGGTTCTACGTCCCCCAGATGCTTTTGGATGGCTACAGACATCTTTTTCAAACTATTTAATAAAAATTATGGCAGATTGAGGGTCTGGTTGTCTAGAAAATTCATCAACAATCGGGTATGATACATATACATTGATCCAAAACGTCCCTCAAAGGTGATAAACTTTTGAATGACCAACAGTAGACTAGCCCACTCTTCTTTTAAAGCATGAACAGGAATTCCCTTTTTAAAAATAGTTACATCCATACCTGGGTTACGTAGGATCACTCTCCAGGCTTCATCACTAATGCTCTTGTTCTTGAACCAGCGTTCACCTTCTTGAGGGAGTCCTGTAGCAGCTGTTATGGATGCCTCATTCACCGTAAATTTGAGGTCCCCAATTTCTACCTCCAGACCATTGAAAGACCTTGCAAAAGCTTTTGTCACCTCTTTATGGTAGCCTCTAAACTTTTGAATAAACCGAAGCCACTTTTCCTTTTTCAATATATCTCTGACTTGCGGGTATCCTTCCATAAATTTGGGTCCCTCTGGTTCTGTTCTCAACAACTGACCCATCCTTTCTTCTGTACTTTAAAACTTGTCTGCGTGAAGAGGGTTTTAACGGAGGTAAAACGGCAAAAATGATCAGGGTTTGTGAAGGAGGCCAGTGACTATAAGCGGATATCAGAGAATAGGTACACGGAATGAAGCGGAACAGAGAATAAAATGGGGTGAAAGCTTATGTGAGCACGATGGAAATGCAGCCGTGAGATCAATAGAACAGTAGGGGGAGTAAAACGCATCCGGCAATATTTAAAATTGGGTGGCTGCAGAGTAGATGCAAGCACGTTTATGCAACGGCTACGGATTTTGTGCGGCTAAGAGAAGCCGTAGTCAAATCAACCACGTTCCTTAATTACAGGTGGAGTATCAACGTATAGCCGAACACTAGTGAAGACCGGAGGCTTGATTATGAGGCCGTTTAGAAATGAATGCAAGGATTGTGGGGGAATCGTATAGAGATCGTGGGATGGCTACAGAGTTATCAACGCAATCATTGCATATAATGGAGCTATGGTTTATAACTATGTAAAAATGTGCTTGAATGCCATTTGAAATAATTTTTTACTCATACCTTGGAATTCTTGCCATTTTTCATTGGTCTTCAATCAGTTGCTCCTCATTGATGTCTTTGAATGCCCCATGTCTTCATAATATGTCTTCATACCTGCATTTGATTTCATGATTGTGGAAATAACATCTGACTGTAAATTTTTGAAAAACAGAGTGGTGGCTGCAGAAACTGCTTCTGGCTGCGGAAACTGGTGTCAGCTGTGGAAACTGACACAACAATTATTTGGGTGAATGGAGATGGATAGATGATAACTGTATGAATGAAAATGGTCATGAAAGAAAATTTTATTGATGAAATGAAATGAAATAGATGAAATGGAGTAAAGTGAAATGAAGTGGAGTGTAATGAAGTGGAATGAAGTGGAATGAAATGGAATGAAATGGAGTGGGTTGTCATAAAACTTGTGAAATAAGAGAGAGAGAGAATTTTTTTTTTTTTGGAAAATATAGGGTGTCAGGTGTTCCTGATTTTCACCCTACATTTTTTGTATAAGACTGCCAATCAGTGATTGGTTTTCAGGCTTATACTTTTTTTTTTTTTTACTTGAAACTAAAAAGAACAAAGGCTAGGCTGATTGAGAAGAAGGATTCTTCTTCACTAGCCTTATTGCAGAATTATCTTGAAACATTTTGACAAATTCCTCTTTTGAGAGTGGCTTATGATAGATTTTTAATCTGTGGCCATTCACAATAAGAGGAGTTTGAAATTCATCAATGGTCTTGATTCTTACCGCTCCATTGCTAAAGATCTTGTCAATCTCATATGGCCCAAGCCAATGAGTCTGAAATTTTCCTTTAAAATATTTAAACTTGGAGTCAAATAGCAATGCCCAATCTCCTTCTTGAAACTTCTTATCTTTGATGTATTTGTCATGCCATTTAGCTCTTTGATATTGAACTAGATCGGTTCTTAGAATTGCCTCTTGTCTGATCTCATCTAGCTCATTCAACTGCTCCATTCTATGCTTTTGGGCTTCTGATAGATCCATCCCCAACTGAACTGCTATCTTGAAGGTTTTGACTTGGAACTCAATGGGGAGCAGGACTTCTTTCCCATAAAAAAGTTCATAGGGAGAATGTCCTGTTGTATTTCTCCATGTAGTTCTGTAGGCCCACAAGGCTTCAGGAAGCCTTTCTGCCCAATCTCTTCTATGTAGATGAATAGTTTTGGTGATGATACTTTCAAGAACTTTGTTTGTAGACTCCACTTGACCATTTTCTTGCAGATGGTAAGGAGTAGATCTTCTGTGCTTGATTTTGTATTCTTCCATCAACTTCTCCACCAAGTTGGATGTGAATTGGCTTCCCTGATCTGTCACAATTTCTCTTAGAACACCAAAGCGAGTAAAAATATCCTCATAAAGAAAATTAACAACTGAATTTTCAGTAGCAGACACTAATGCTTTAGCTTCTACCCATTTAGTAACATAATCAATACAAACCAATATATACTTCTTTTTCTTAGATGGTGGGTTAATAGGTCCAATGAAATCTAAAGCCCATTTCTCAAAGGGTTCGATGAGTACCTGTGGTTGCAATGGCATTTCATTTGAAAGGGTAGGTTTCCCTACTCTTTGGCAGCTGTCACACCTTTTGACATATTGTTTTGCATATTTGAAGAGGGAAGGCCAATAATATCCTAAAGAGAGGATTTTATAGGTTGTCCTTTTGTCAGCAAAGTGTCCGCCGCATGGTTCATCATGACATGCCTTGAGGATATCAGGCATTTCATCTTCCCTGACACATCTTCTGATCACAAGATCTGGCCCTGTTTTAAACAATTCGTTAGAAATCCATGAATATTTTGAACTCTCCTGAATAATTTTTCTTTTTTCACTTGGAAATAAATGTGGAGGCAGTTTCCTTGTAACCAAATAGTTAGCAATATCTGCATACCAAGGGGTCTTAATAGTTACTGCAAACAAGTATTCATCAGGAAACTTATCCTCTACAGGAGAATCTTCTTTAAAATTCTGAATCCTAGACAAGAAATCAGCTACTGTATTTTGTTTTCCTGGTCTATCCAACACAATAATATTGAATTCTTGCAAAAGTAAAAGCCATCTTGTCACTCTGCCATTAGTAACAGGTTTGTTCATTAAATATCTAATTGCAGAATGGTCAGTATGAATAAAAGTTTCATAGCCTGTTATATAATGTCTAAATTTATTGATTGCATGAACAACAACTAAAAACTCTTTTTCAGTCACAGTATAGTTCAACTCAGTGGGAGTCAAATTTTTACTGGTATAGTAAATGGCATAAGGGACTAAATATTTTTGACCCAACACAGCTCCTAGAGCTGTATCTGAAGCATCTGTAGAAATATGGAAAGGGAGTTTCCAATTTGGTCCTCTCAAGATAGGTGCTTCAAATATTCTTGTTTTCAAAGTTTCAAAGGCTGATTGGCAATCAGGATCCCATTTAAATTCACAGTCTTTTGTAAGCAATTTGAAGAGTGGAGATGCTATTTTAGTGAAGTTTTCTATAAATCTTCTATAGTAACCAGTAAATCATAGAAAACTTCTAACATCTCTTTGACAATTTGGAATAGGCAACTTGGAGATGACTTCAACTTTTGATCTATCAACCTTAATCCCATCTCTTGAAATATGATGCCCCAAAACAATACCTTCAGTAAACATCATAAAGAATTTTTCATGGCTTAATGAAAGGTTTGTTTATTTACATCTTATAAGGACTTTTTCCAAATTTTATAATGCCTCTTCAAATGAATTACCATAAACTGTAAAATCATCCATATAAACCTCTACACAATCATGGATTAGATCAGAAAAAATTCCTAGTACTGCTCTTTGGAATGTTGCTGGTGCATTACATAACCCAAAAGGAAGCACTCGGTAGGCAAAAGTTCCCCATGGAAAAGTAAATGTGGTCTTATCTTGATCTTCAGGTGCTACCTAAATTTGATTATAGCCACTAAAACCATCCAAGAATGAAAAGTACTTTTTACCTGCTAATGTATCTAATACCTGATCAATAAAAGGCAAAGGAAAGTGATCCTTCAAAGTTGCTTTGTTCAATTCCCTGTAATCAATGCATACCCTTCATTTACCATTCTTTTTAGGTACTATAACCAAAGGAGAAACCCATCGGCTATCTGAAATTGGATAAATGAAGTTTACATTGAGTAGTTTTTGGAGCTCTTCTTTCACTATCTCCTAAGATTTGGATTCATCCTTCTTTGAGGTTGTCTGATTGGTCTACTGTTTTCCTCAATATAGATATGATGGATGCAAGTCTTAGGATCAATACCTTTCATGTCAGTATACTCCCATGCAAATGCAGTAGAATGTTTTTGCAAGATTTTGGCTAGTTCTTCTTGTTGTGACTTTTCCAAATGTTTGTTGATATTCAATGTTTTTCCTGGAAAAATCTCAATAGTAGAACTACCAAAATCTTCCATAGAGTAAAGAGACATTTGTCTTGATGATAAATATTCTATGTCAGATTCCAACTGAAATTGTGTGGGGTCATATTCTGAAGATATTTCAAAATTTTCTAATGTGTTCAGAATTTGACTATCCTCACTGATTTCAGAAATGGTAAAGACAGGTTGTATAGTGTCCTCATCATCGACCCATTCATTGTCTCCTACTTCCGTGATTGCTTTTGCTGGAGGATACAAATTGAATTTCTTTGTCGAATTACCATTAGAAATGTACATATCCCCAGATCTACAACTAATGAAAGCATCAGCTATGGCTAGCCAAGGTCTTCCTAAGATAAGTGGGTGCCCTCCTAGATTACTCTTGGGAGTCAAAATCATGAAATCTACTGGATATTCCCAAGAATCTAAGGAGACTGAAATATCTTCTAATACACCATCTGGTTTAATAATTGATCGATCTGCAAGTTGCAGTAAAGTAGGTGTAAAAAGAAGGTTAGGAAGTTTTAGCTGATCCATAGTCTGTCTACTCATAATGTTGATAGCAACCCCTAAGTCAATCAATGTGTTTGGAATTTCTATCCCATTTATATGTGTCTTGACAATTGGACTTCCTGGATCTACATACTTCTGCATGGTAATTTTTCCCATCATAATATCTGCAATCTTTCCTACCAGGTGGATTCTTCTTGTGTCCTTTAGTTTCCTTCCCGGTCTTTTGAAACTCAACTCCTTTATGGTTTTTGCTAGAATAGGAATCTCTCGAATGGCTTGTAACAAGGGAATCTTGATACAAACATTCTTCAATTCATCTAGAAAGTCATAGTTGTACAACAAGATTGTTTTTCCACCCTTTATCAATTTGTAATATTTCAGTGGGAAAAAGGAGGTTGTTATACTAAAAATCACAATTGACATTTTGTCAATCGTATGAGCCTATCACACTCATACTTACCTCCTCTGCAAGTCTTACAACCTTTGTTCCTCATTCCAAGCCCTAAAAATGGAGGAAAAACCCTTAAAACTCAAAAAAGCCTTGGGTACGCAGGTAACATTAAACCTACCTGTGTTCCTAGCTAGGGTACGCAGGTAATGTGAAGAGGAACTGCGTTCTAGAACGCATTTTTCCAATGTTATAGGTGAGGATAGTTCCTTTTCCTGTGCCAACCTCATTAAAAAATGAAACAGGTGTCGAGAGCATAGTTCCTTTTCTTGTGTCAAGCTCGTTTAAAAAATGAAACAAGCTTCTGTGAGGATAGTTCCTTTTCCTGTGCCAACCTCATTAAAAAATGAAACAAGTGTCTGGAGCAGAGTTCTTGTCTTGTGTCAAGCTCCTTAAAAAATGAAACATGTAGGTAGATTGTAGAGAGTAGATTGGTAGATTAGAAATAAAGAAGCCAGCAGAGGCGACGCTCTTTTCCCCGTGTCAACCTCTCAAGTAAAAATGAATCGCTGGTCCGATGATAGTTCCCGTTTCCTTTAGTCAACCCTATTAAAAAATGAATTAGGTATGAGGAGCGCTCTTTTCCCGTAACAACCTCGTTAAAAATGAACTTTGGTCTAAGGATAGTTCCCGTTACCGTGTCAACCTCGTTAAAAATGAATAAAGCATGAGGACAGTTCTTTTCCTGTGTCAACCTCGTTAAAAAAATGAATCAGTTGGTCAGAGGATAGTTCCTGTTGTTAAGTCAACCTCGTTAACAAATGAATCAGGTATGAGGACAGTTCTTTTCCTGTGTCAACCTCATTAAAAAATGAATCAGTAGGTTATGTAGGTAGATTAGAAATAAGTAGTTAGCCGAGGATAGTTCCTTTTACTGTGTCAACCTCGTTAAAAAATGAAACATGTTGCCATGAGCATAGTTCTTTTCCTGTGTCAAGCTCGTTAAAAAATGAAACAAATCCTCCCCTAATTGAGTCGAGTCTTTGAATAGACCTCGTAAATGTTAAGTAATATATTTAGGTTAGTTTTTAGGTCGGGTCTTTCATATGATCTCGTAAATGAACCTTCATTCCATCCAGCTATTTATTACTAGTGTACTTAGTTGAATGAAATGAAGCTGGGGGGGCATGCACTCTAGCAGTTACGCTTAGGGGGCATCAAGCACAATTTTCTCTCTGTTTCAAGCTTTTGAAAAAATGAAACCTATCTTGAGTCAATTTCGGTTATTTTCGAGACTCGTTAAACTCATGAAAATCCCGAGATTATTTTTCTATCTTTCATTCTCGTAAAACACATGAAAATGCCGAGTTCTTTCCGTCTTTTCCTGCTCGTAAATTAAATTGAAAGTCGGCCACAGGAGTACATTTTTATCCCTTTTTCGAACTCGTTAAAACTTACGAAAAAGTGAAAACTATGAGTACATTTTTATCCCTTTTTCGAACTCATTAAAACTTACCGAAAAAGCGAAACCTTGGAGTTCTCTTTTAAGCCCATTTCAGACTCTCTAAATATGAAAAGATTTCCGAGCACTTGATTATTCCAACTCGTTAAAGTAAATGAATGGGGTCATTCCTTCAAAAGATAAGTTTACTCCTTTTACTGGACCGAATACCATTGTTGTAAAATATTGATTTAATGCATGGCTAAGAGTTCTCCTGTTATTTATCCTGCTGCTCAGATTGGTCTAAGTAAAATACACCATTATTTTTTAAAGTGCCTTCCCATTCCCAAACTGAAAAACATCAGTCTTGAGACTGACTGTTAAATGACAAAGATTAGTTTATCTGTGTTGAATTCCTCAACCCTTCTGTGTCTAATTTGAATTGAAAGTTTATTCATCCGAAGAATGAGCTTATAAACAAGCAAATGTTATCCTCCTCAAGCTTGTCAAAAATAAAGAGGTACTTGCCAGAAATGGTGGGGGAAAAGAGAGAAAAACGAACCTGTTTGTTACATTTTGATTATTCAGAAAATCGTTAACCACTCTTGAACACGACACTTTTTGTCCACCTGGGTTGGGAAATCCTTTGCCTAACAGTTAATCAAACCATATTGAAAGTCTTCAGCCGGTTTCTGGGTATTAGCTTTGGGTCAATTGTCACCAAGCCATCTGCAGTGTCGTTATGTGTTCAAGAGGACAATTTAAATAAACCATTCATCTGCAAAATATCTATCATCCATTTTGACCATCCCTGAGTCAGTCCTTGCCAATATATTTTCAAAACTTGATCTATGATTTCGTGTTGTGGGCTTGCCTACGACGGATCGCTTTCTATCGACGACAGCTCATTATCTAGGAAGTTGATCCAGAAATCGTCAGTACCTTGAAATCTGCATGCCTCAATGGCAGGTTTCTCGCCTTCGACGACAGGTTGCATCATTGACCTTCGATCAAATGATTCCGTGACATGTTCGACTTCAGCTCATTCATTCACATTTCGTGGATTGTACTGAGTACTTTGAGAGCCATTGACATTACTGGTGGTTTCTCTCACACTTGTTAACAGTTTTCATCATTGACTGGTAATCAAGTGGTTTCTACCATGTTCGACTTCAACACATTTATTCACATGGATAGAATAGTACTGGTTCGAGATGCGGAAATCAAGACCCTGGATCTAGTTTCCACCATCCAGGCTGCGAGGAATTTTGTTATCATTCATACAATAGACTATTTATAAAAATATGGCTGCGTCCATGCTGTGTCGACATATGTCTATACTGTGATGTATTCAAAATCATTCCTGTATCAGAACAATCTAGAGTTAGTTTCTAGTTAGTTTTGATCTGAGTATGGGAATGCCTACCTCAGTGATGATATGATTACATATATATATATTTTGCATTGAATTTTTTTACAGGTTCCGACTGGGGTGTCCACAGGATGATCCTTGAAATGATAAAGTACTTCACTCTTCATATATGACAGACTTCATCTTCATCTATTCCAGACTTCGCACTTTAGGGGGCAATCTGTTACACTGAAAAATGTCACCTTGACATTCTGCTGACTGTATGAGCTCATTAAACACTCATACTTACCTCCTTTGCAAGTCTTACAACCTTTGTTCCTCATTCCATGCCCTGAAACTGGAGAAAAAACCCTAAAAAGCTCAAAAAACCGTGGGTACGCAGTTAATATGAAGCCTGCCTGCGTTTTTAGCTAGGGTACGCAGGTAAGGTGAAGATAAACTGCGTTCTAGAACGCATTTTTCCAGTGTTATAGGTGCGGTACCCCTGTAAAGTCAAAAATGCGCGAAATTAAACCAAAAAAGTTGAATTTTGGTCAATTCTAGAAGGTTCTCGATGAGATTTTTTGGGGATGAGTACGCTTTGGTAAGGTGCATGTATCCCACACCTTAAGGAACTAATCCCTTGATGTGAGGAGCCTATCCCTTTGAAGGAGGATTCTATCCCTTTAAAGGTGGAATCCTAACCTCCTCATCTGATCTATAAAAGGAGGCATTGGGTAGCCTCAAAGGTTAAGTTTTTTGGAGAATATTTTTGAGCTGAAGTGCTGTTGAGATTTAGATTTCCTTCTGCTGAGATTTTGAGAGGAAAGATCACATACCTCTTATGCTTTTGGAGGAAGAGTGCAAGACTTATCAAAGTAGAGGAGATTCCTGCTTCGGACCCCGGGAAGGCCTTTCGAACATCAAGGCTAAGGTTGTAAGGTTCTTCTGTATATTTTAAGATTAATACAATCAAGTTCTGTTTTTCTCAATAAATTGTCGTTCGATTGTTTAATTCAATAAGTTGTCGTTTGATCGTTTATTTCATAGATTCCTTGATCACTATGATAGGTATGTTTTATGATTATTTGTTATACAGGTGCTATTGATATTTTCTTGTTTGTGATTGCAGATCAAACGAAACATGATACTTTCTTGTGACAAAAGGGCCCTTGTTGCGACGAAGGATTATTGATGCAACGGAAGCACTGCGACCGCAAATAAGCATTTGGATCTAAGGTAGGATCGACACCTTCATAACATTTATTTGTAAAACAAATATATCTAGAGAAAGACAAACTTAGTTGTTCGTTTGTTGCTAGATTGTCTTCACACAAGAGATCTGTCTGTGGTCTCAAGTAAAGAACGATTTATCCATTCAAATGAGGTGTGTAGATGAAGATGCAGGTTGCTCAACTATAGGAGTTGTGGGGGTTAACTTTTCTTTCTCTTTTTTAATGTTTGAGTTTTGAAGAGATGTTTCCTCAGAACCCTTATTGGCTTTAAGAGAGTCCTCCTCAGAGGTATCTTGCTCTTGGACATCTATAGAAGGTTTTTCTAAAACTCTACCAGATCTGAGTTGTACATCATTAAGAGGAACAATCATATAGGTAGGAAATTGTTGTCCTTCTATCATGTAAGTATTCTGAGGATTTTTATTGTTAGGATTTGGCAATGGCTGAGCTGGAAGTTGATTTTTATTTTGTTGGTATGGGAGCATGAGTTGAGGATTTGGATTTTGTTGAGAAGGTTGTTGTTGTGGAAATGGCAATGAAAGTTGTGGATTTGGGTTTGGAAGTTGTGGAGCTTGTTGATTTTGAAAAGATGGAGGATATTGATAAAATTGAGTAAATCTCCCATAAGGATTTTGCATACCTTGTACCCATGACTGATATGAATTTTGAGGTTGGGGCCAAGGTTGTTGCCAAGGATTCCAATTTTGTGGGGGTTGAAAATTCATAGGGTTGTTAAACCCTTGAGTTTGTTGCCCCTGCCAAGGTCTTCTTGCAACAAAACAGAGAGATTCTACTGAATTTGGATCTTCTTGAAAGACAGCTTTGAGTCCAAGAATTGAAGGACAATCCTTGGTCTCATGATTCTCTGAGCAAATCATACATGTTTCTACAACTTTTGCATCCAAGGGACATTCCCTTAAAGCATGTTTCTTCCTACATTTCGGACAAAAGATGGCTAGAGCATCAGTTTCTGCTTTCTGCTTGTTTTGGATTTTAAGGGTGTCTAGTTGTTCACTAAGGCTCTCTAAGATATCAGTTTTGAATTCATCAAGCATATTACCAATCTCTGCCCTACTTACTGATCCAGTTGCAGATTTGTTAGCCCTAATAAGAGAAGGATCCCTAGGCCCTTTTCCTGTTTTAGATTTTCCCCTCGAGAGATGGACACATAATTCTGTTATGTCACGAAGTGGAAGTTGAGAAATGTCTCCTTTCCCCATCATGTTTAAAATATCTATCCATTCATCTCTAATGGCTTTTAATATGAGGGCTTTCAAAGTTTCTTCATCTAAGTTGCTCATCTTTGCTCTTTTTAAGTTGTATTGAAATCTTTCAAGTAAATCTTCCAAATTTTCATCTTCTTTTTGCATCATTTTGAATACCTCATCCTTGTGATTGGTGGGCATACAATAGTCCAAGTATCTATCCAAAAATGTTTATTTCATATCATTCCAAGTCCTAATAGATTGAGTGGCTAATCCCATGAACCATTTCAAAGCAGCTCCCTTCAATGTTGAAGGAAACAGTTTGAGTTTTTTAGAGTCTTCCATATAGTCATAGGTTCGGCACATGACTTCAAACTCAAACAGAAATGTTTCAGGATCCTCACTTCGCAATCCATAAAAGTTGGGGAGGACAAATGGTGAGATGTTTTTCATCGTTGTATGAGTTTCCTCATCAACTATAGGGAATCCAAACAAGTTGTCTCCTTCCCTATTTCTTCCATTATTACCTTCACCATTGTTGTCTCCATTGTTTCCTCCTCCTCTACCTCTACCTCTACCTTCGAATCCATCTATTATTTCCTCTGCCATGATAGTTTCTTTAGAGTCCTCAAAGTCCTTTGGTTCTTCTATCAAGGGAGGATGAGAGGGAGTCTTTTCCTTTTCTTCTTCAGGTGATTCTACTTCTTTGATTACAATATACTCTCCTGTAGAAGTAAAGAAAGGATCCTTTTCTAAATGAGATTTGGTAGGTGGTGTAGGAGAATCCTCTAATTCAGCTGCTCCTTGAATTCCAAAAATCTTAAGGCTAGGGGTAGATGGTGGTGAATCTTGTCTATGCCTTGAAGAAGATGGAGTTGTGAAAATCGAACTCTTGGCTCTAGCTATAAACCTTCCCTAGAATCTCTTGCTCTATGCATGTCATTTTTTTATTTTTATTTTTTTTAAAAGTTGGGCTAATAATTATCTTTCTGATCTTCCAGATCACACTAGGTGCAAGAAGAGAGCATACTTAAGAAATTATCGAACCAATAACTCTCTTTTCTGATCCTCTAGATCACACTAGGTGCAAGAGGAGAGCATACTTCAAGAAGTTATCAAGTTTTCCCTTCTTTTTATTGTTTTTTTTAAAGAAATTGGCTACCTAGTTACACTTCCCCGGCAACGGCGCCAAAATGTTTGGTCAATTTAGTGTGTCCTAAATTGCTACATTAATTTGTCAATCCGGGATTCGTAAGCTGACGAAGTGTGGCGCACTATATGTGCAAGATAACCTATCTCTTACTTTTTGTCGTTTTTGGGTTTTTTTTATTTATCTTGGTTGGTTTCCTAATGTGAGATAGAAATTCTAAAAGACAAGTATGGTTATGATTGTTCAAGGCAATGATGTCCTTTATAATGATTTCCCAAACTTCAAACTTCAAAATGATTTTGAAACATACAATGACAAAATTAATTCCTAAAAGGAAATGAAAATGTGCCACTATTCTAGTTAAACAAACAGTGAACTATTGATCATGAAAACCATTACCCTTGTTGCTGTCTAAATACAAAAGAAACTGTACTCAAAGAAAAGATTGCAAGTAAAGTAAAACTAAAATCAAATTACATCGACTCATATTCTCACCCCTCACCATTAGTCTCGCTATGGCTTTCGGAGGTAATCATAAACAACTTGAGCAATCTGATATCTAATTTGCAGAAAAATAAACTAATATCAAATTACACACTCATACTTCAATCCCTCACCATTAGTCTCGCTATGGCTTTCGGAGGTAACTGATAATGACATGAGCAATTTAACATCTAACTTGCAGAAAAATAAACTAATATCAAACTACACACTCATACTTCAATCCCTCACCATTAGTCTCGCTATGGCTTTCGGAGGTAACTGATAATGACATGAGCAGTTTAATATCTAATCTAACTAGTAAAGAAAATGTACAAAACTAAAATGAATAAAACAATGTTGGAATTAAAAACTAAGAAAAAGAAATCAGCAGAAGGACAAGATTGATTCCATGTCATTAGTCATTATAAAATGATGTGCAAATGCCCGGGCTGCCTATTGTAATCTGGAACAAAAACACTGATCAGTTAACAACAATATAAAGCATGAAAGATTATGGACAAAAGTAAAACGTAAAGCATGAAAGATTATGGACAAAGATGAAACATAAATACCATGAAAGATGTAATATATATACATGTGAATGACTATGGCACAATGAACGTAAGGAAATGAAGCATGAAACTATACAGTAATACACAAAACCTCGGCATGTGCAGGGGCCCTCTGCACAATCCTCGGGAAGCAGCTATCAAACACGAATTGTGCTTATGAACAGAGTCTTCTTATATATTCAAAATGTGGTCATAACAGAGAAATAATGTCACAGCACAGTGGCAACGCAATTACATTACAGAGCTAACTATTATGCGTATGAGAACGCATTATTTATAACAGAGGGTGACATAACTAATTCCCTAAAGTCTGCGCTGATAGAAGACACGTGAACAACCACGTCCAGAAATCTAGCATCATGGCTGCCGTGAAGATTAAATCTATGGAAAGTGGCTGTTGGATTCTGCTTATGGAGTCGTTTACAGGTGTTGATATGTCTCCCGTGATTTAGAAACGGCCATGCAAGTCTTCACGTGATGAAAAACAGAGTTCTGTCACCGTGGGACTCTACGGTTGACCACCACTTGGCTACCTTTGACCACAGCCTTCTTAGGTGAATTCAACTGAGCCAATAGGACTCGATCCATGTCCATGTCATTTCCAACTTGCCCATGTGGCTCGATTTTCCTGAAGACACCTGCAATATAGACTTTAACAAAATGGCTGCGGAAAGTTGTAGCAGCTGCGGAAAGTGACAAGATTTCGCAGCTCAATGAGAAAAAATCTAATTCAAACAGCGGACACAAAACATAGTTAAAAACCATTTTAAATTCTCTTTTATGATTAATATGCAATGATATTGATAGCTTAGGAGGTCCAGGTAAATGGAAAAAGTCTAGAAAGGTGTATAAGAAAGATGCAGATTTGAGACTCAACAATCGTAATGTCAGATGGGCCAAGGGAGGCATACAGAATCCCCTGATTTTCTCAGCCTCTGCCTCTACTTCTTTGAAATCCTTAACTGTATAAGTGTCGATAGTGAGTGGCAAAGTGGGCCATGGATTCTTCTTGCCCTTAGTAAGAACCTTTGAAAATCCACCCGACATTTGGAAACACATTTCTTGGAGTAGTATTTTGTCTGTAACGAATCGAGGCAGTGCATGGAGAGCATTGAGTGAACTAAAGACTCAGATGAAAGTGCCTTCTACAAAAGGAAACCAGTGTGCCACCCTGGTTATTGTTTCCATGCCCCGCCAGGACATGCACGGGGCATCTTTACCAAACATTTTTCAGTAGAGTTCAGAGATGAAACTGTGTGAGATCGGCTCCATATTCTGCCTATATTTGGAGTCCCAGAATACCTACAACTCCTTGTGAATCAGACGGCCACACTCCTGATCCCAGTTGTGTGCCCACCCCTCAAAATGGCACCTCACACATACTTCATCCAACAGATGGGAGGCCATGTAAAATTATGATGCATACCCTTCCTTGGGTGCTAGTGCTGAAGATATGTTTGATTTGAGAGCTTCCATTAATAAGTTGGCCCAATTGAAGTGGGTTCCATATACGGTGATAAAGTACGTAAGAGATACCCAAGATCCATTGAAAGTGGTGGCATCGGGATGACCGTACATCCTACATAGCATAGCTGCCATGAGCCTGTAGACCTTTTTAAGACCTGCTACCTGATACTCCTTATCCTTCTTGATCTTGATCTTTTCTGGTTCTTCCCACCATCCTCTCAAGGTTTTTGATATGGGAACTGCATGAGTAGTGGCCCATTCGTCGGTGAATGTCTACTCTCGGGTGGGAAGTGTGTAATATAATTCCGCATCTTGTCCCATCATATTTGCAAATGCTTTCCCTTCATGATCCTGAATCACCCAGAACCTTGGGTCAACCTTTTGCAAGATCCATTTGATTAGCTCTACACATGTAAATATAGGTGGATGGGCCCCTGCATAGTGATCTCTTGACTTGATTCTTGGTACACTTGATACCAACTCGTGCTCTCTCCTTTGTTGAATATGCAAGTGGTATCTCCATAGGTAGGGGGAGGAGATATAGGTATTTCATCCTCCGAGATTTCTATCTCTGGACTCTTGTTCTTTCTACGAATTGATGAAGGCCCAATATCACTCGAGGTTGAGGAGATGGAAATGCACTCTAGCTCTGCTTCGAGGTTCCCTGGCATGTTCATAAAGCAATCCCATGATAAGATAGATGCCATATTAATAAATACTTAGACTGCTTCTACATATGCTCAACAAAGGTCAAGGAAAAGGGTGAACCTATGACCTTGCGACCTCTCCTCTGGGTTGCTAAGTTTCTGAGTCACTTTGGTTTAAAACTTCAGAGAAAATCGACCTTGTGACTAGGTCGCGAGGTCACTGAGTCGGGCCGAGTTGGATCTCTATGGGAACGTTTCTTGGCGACTCGTGACTAGGTCGCTAGGTCACCGAGTCACGAAGTTGTGACACTTCAACTTTTCACAGATATGCGACCTAGAGACTTAGCGACGAAGGACCGAGGTCGCAAGATCGCGGGGTCTGTAATATTCCTACTTAGCCTGAGCTAAGAGGAATATGCATTTTTGTTTTACTTTCTGTTGCATGAATAAATGAATAAAGGAGGACATGTAAAACTCCTGAAAAGAATGAATAAATCAATGCCCATATGAACAAGGATAAATTAGGGCCATGTAAATAAATTACTTGCAGGTGTGTAAGGGCTTTGAGCTATGAGACTGGGTCAACTTGACCAAATCTACAGCGCTGTCTAGGTTCAATGTACCTCATGTAGGGATAGTGCAGTTCTAGAAGGAGGCCCCTTATGTGAAAGGAGCTAAATCATCAAGGTGGTTTAGGGTTTGCAAAGGCTCTCATATTATAAAGGAAGGGGAAGGCAGCAAGAGAAGGTTGTTGATTGTCTATTTCTGAGTATCTTGTCTATATAAAAAAATACTATTCTATGATGTTTAGTGGATAATTGTGCTACTTAGCACTTGGAGTTCCTATGCAAGGATTTCACCTCTTCCATTGAGGATTATTTGAGGAGCTTTTGCTGATTTGATCCACTATCAGGCTTTGGGCCAAGCTCTACTTCCAACTGCAACACAGATCCAGTGAGGTTTTTTTTTCTTTTGTAGGCTGCAACAAGTGGAACTCTAGATCTGTTAAGATCTAGCTTATATTGGAGCCTCTTCTCAGTGTGTGCCTTTTAACCTCTTGGAAGAGTGCATCCATTGTTTGAGATTTAGATTTTTATCTTAGCATCAGGCCATCACTGTTATTCAATCTACAACGTAGTTTCCCTTGAGGGACTGCATTATTTTAAGTGGAGGTTTTGCAGGGTGTTTTGACCCCATTTTTTATGAAATATCTCTGGTGCTGGGCTTTGCCTTTCACTTTGGTGATCCATGGATTAGCTTGCTAATCCATGTTCTATTCAGATCTGATATATTTTAATTTGAATTCATCTTCAAAAATTTCTAAATCATTTTACATATCTGTAACTTAAAACTCAGATCTACTCTTTGTAATGCATGATTTGGTCAAAACCCCAAGGGGATCTTGTAAATAAGTCTTTCTATATTACAAATCTGAAATGGATCTAATGTTTTGTCGACATATGTGTCCTAGATATTAGATATAATGTTCAGCTGCTGCAGCTCCATAAAATAACGTTTTTAAGCCATTTTTCAGTTTATACATGTATTGCAACCTTCTTTTATAAATATTTCTTGCTTTATTGTCTCCTGTATTCTACTGTATAATGTAAGAGCATCATTGTAATTCTGATTTTCTGCTGTATACTCATAAGTTGATCTCATTTGATGGCCTCCTACTTATTCTTTCCAAGACTACGTTATTTCTGAAGCAGTTTTTTGTGCATAGTTGCAACCCCTCTTGTAGGGTGTTTTTCAGCTAGACTAGGTGGTGGGAGATCTGTTTACCACACCTAGTTTGATTTTTTTTTGCTCCCATTTTGGATCTAGAATCTAGATCTGCTGATATAAGGGATCCTGGTGAAATCATCACATGATTTCAGTATCACATGATGAAGAGCACATATCCCTCTTTGTTTCAAAAGTTTGACGCACAAAGGATGCATGAGGATCTATGCAATGAAGGCAAGGACAAGTCAGTCCATACATCTATGTATCCTGCTCTATGTCTTGATGTCTTTTTGCATGGAGGCATTCCACTAGGGAGACCCCCTGATTGGAAGCAAGCTAAAGTGTACTATCAAATATATGTAGTAGTAGCATATCTATCTAAAGAGGGAACCTTGAGAGGAGCTACTACAGCACTGATAATAATTGATGGGGAGCTAAGAAATTCCCTGAAATTGACTTTGCTAACCTCCATTCATCTATTTGCACTGCAAAGAAGAGATTCAGAAATCTGTGTTGACATGAGCATGGTATCAGAAGGCCACTCCATAGCCTTGGAGCAGTAAAATATATTCCAATATATAATGAGAATTTCTGAATATGACAAGAAGGTATTTCCATTCTTGTATGTAGGAGCAAAACTTTGGAAGTTTTGGAGGAGGAGAACCTTTGACTCCCTTGAACTTAAATCTTGTCTTGAGCAAGATCAAATACAAGGAAGGCAACAAAATAAAGTTGGAAATACTCCAACATGTGACTTTTACATCAAGCATGTCAAGGAGGAGAGCCATCATATGATAGATGCCTCATTTTAGACTATTACAGTGCTGTCAATGTTGGGAAGCCTAGATCCTTATTGGGAGTCCCAAATCTTGATGGAATATTCCAAGGACATTGTCACATGTAAGGTTCTTGATGGGTAAGCAATGGATGGGAAGTATAAGGTAGTTAATGGAATCATTCATGTTCAAATCAGATATACTTAACCATAGATTCCAAACTCAAGAATAAACTACTTAATACACCCTATGAGGTCTTGCTTTCAAACCCCACTGATTTCATTAGAACATGTCATACTATCCTATATGGATTCATGTGGGAATATTTCAATAAGGAGATGCACTCTCTTATGAGTAAGTGCATGAATCATTTGCTGATTAAGGAGGAACATAGCTCTTGGGAGAATGAATCTTCAACACCTCCTTATTCATTGAGTGTGAGAGGGGACTCATTCATGAGTTACCTCACTAATGTAAGACAAGTATATGGGGGAAATTTTATCTTTGAATATCCTGATGTATCTACTATATGCTTGTATTTTTCTAACACTCATGTGCAGGGCTTTGCTCCAAGAGGGAGCATTATTTCTGATGGGTTTCATAGGCCACTTGGGGCTATGAAAAATGGATATTATCGCCATTCCTTGGAGGATATTCGAGTGATGATATACTCTTCATGGTGTAATTCCTTTACACCAACTATCATGCACTTTCTCCAAGCATGCAAGAAGGATGGGGCAGTGAACAAGTGTTGGGAAGAACACTTGTCATATCATTTTCCAAGGCAGTTAGGAGTAAAAATGCGCTAGTTACACTTGAGGGACCATTTTCCTTCTCCATTATTGCATATGGCAGCTAGCATGACTCTAATTCTAATTCCATATGTTGAAGATGTTCTTATCTTTTTTAGGAACATGGTTGGAGGAAAGACACATTTGTTGGATGTGTCCTTGGGGGAAGAAAGTCCCTACACTTTCTGCACTACATGCTCTAAGGGGAGCATGGAAAACTATATGGTCACTATTGTATACCATTTGTTACTTTATGATGTGGACCATATGTTTGGTTGGAGCACTTGGGGTATGCCTCTCATGAACAATTGGGAGGAGCTTTTCTATGAATTACCAAGCTGGGAGGTGATTCATTTTATTTGGATGATATGGAGGAGGGAGACCTTCATTGATGATGAGATTCCCTGTGATTGTCATCACTTCTATCTTGAGAAGGCCATGGATCAGCAAGGAGGTTTCACATAGACCTTCCATTCTTTCATAAGGAAGGCCCTTGGGTTTGTTCACCAAAGGCCAACTTGCACACTTGGGAGGAGCCATTGGGAGATGAAATTTTTGCAGAAATTCTGAAGCAATGGTGGAGACTATTGAATGAGGAGGGCACAAGAGAAGGAGGGGAGATTTTGCATCACTTACCTTATCAGTTTCTTGAGGACAAGAAAATTTTTGAAGTGGAGGACTGTAATATTCCTACTTAGCCTGAGCTAAGAAGAATATGCATTTTTGTTTTACTTTATGTTGCATGAATAAATGAATAAAGGAGGACATGTAAAACTCCTAAAAAGAATGAATACATCAATGCCAATATGAACAAGGATAAATCAGGTTCATGTAAATAAATCACTTTCAGGTGTGAAAGGGGTTTGAGCTGTGAGACTAGGTCAACTTGACCAAATCTACAACATTGTCTAGATTCAATGTACTTCATGAAGGGACAACACAGTTCTAGAAGGAGGCCCCTCATGTGAAAGGAGCTAACTCATCAAGGTGGTTTAGGGTTTGAAAAGGCTCTCATCTTATAAAAGGAAGGGGAAGGTAGCAAGAGAAGGTTTTTGATTGTCTATATTTTTGAGTATCTTGTCTATTTAGACAAATACTATTCTTTGGTCTTTAGTGGAGAATTGTGCTACTTAGCACTTGGAGTTCCTATGCAAGGATTTCACCTCTTCCATTGAGGATTCTTGGAGGAGCTTTTTCTGATTTGATCCACTATCAGGCTTTGGGCCAAGCTCTACTTCCAACTGCAACGCAGATACAGTGAGGGTTTGTTTTCTTTTGTAGGCTACAACAGGTGGAACTCTAGATCTGTTCATATCTTGCTTATATTGGAGCCTCTTCTGAATGAGTGTGTCTTTTAACCTCCTGGAAGAGTGCATCCACTATTTGAGCTTCATATTTTTATCTTGGCATTAGGCCATCACTATTATTCAAGCTACAGTGTAGTTTCCCTTGAGGGACTGCGTTATTTTCGGTGGAGGTTTTGCAGGGTGTTTTGACCTAATTTTTGATGAGAGATCTCTGGTGTTGGGCGTTGCCTTTCACTTTGGTGATCCATGGATTATCCTGCTGATCCATGTTCTGTTCATATCTGATCTATTTTAATGTAAAGTCATCCTCAGAAATTTCTGAATCATTTTGCAGATTTTCAACTTAAAACTTAGATGTACTCTTTGTAATGCATGGTTTGGTCAAAACCCCAAGGGGATCTTGAAAATAAGTCTTTCTAGATTACAGATCTGAAATGGATCTGATGTTTTGTCCATAGATCTGTCCTAGATCTTAGATGTAATGTTTGGCTACTACAGCTCCATAAAATAACGTTTTTAAGCCATTTTTCAGTTTATACATGTGTTGCAACCTTCTTTTCTGAAGATTTCTTGCTCTATTGTCTCTAGTATTCTACTGTATAATGTAAGAGCATCATTGTAATTCTGATTTTCTGCTGTATACTCATACGTTGATCTCATTTTATGGCCTCTTGCTCATGCTTTCCAATGCTGCGTTATTTCTGAAGCAGTTTTTTGTGCATATCTGCAGCCCCTCTTGTAGGGTGTTTTTTAGCCAGACTAGGTGGTGGGAGATCTGTTTACCACACCTAGTTTGATTTGTTTTTTCTCCCCTTTTGGATATAGACTCCAGATATGTTGATATAACGGATCCAATGGCTGTAAAGTCATTTCTATGCATCAATATCCCAGGAGTGCGTTATTTCAACAGGCTTCCTGTGCCATTCCAATTTTGGAATATTACAAGGTCGCAAGGTTGCGAGGTCACAGGTCGCACTAGGGCTAGGCGAACGAATTTACATGGAAACGAAGCATTTATCCTTCATTCACTTAGAGTGAGAGAGGGGAAATGGAGGAAAGGTAACACATCAAGAGGTAAGAAATCATGAGGAAAAGGCTGAGAGGGGAGTCCGGGTAGCCTGACTTCTAGAGGAGGTACACACAATGAAGGTGCTACAAGGGGGTGCAAGCTACAACAATAGGGTCCTAAATAGTAGGTATGATATGGTTTAAAAAAGCTAAGGTGAGGGAGTTGAGGGAAAAAATTATTCAAAAACGAAACAACAGGAGGATTAGGCAACTTACCCGAGAAAAACATGCTCCAGTTGGCTTGTCAGAGGCATTTTCTTTCTCTGTCGTGCAGGTCGAATGCGACCTATGCAACCCTTATATATATAAAGAGGTCATGCGTGTGGGAAATAAATGAGGGTTTCAAGGTTGCTTCAGGGCTGGGTTGATGAGATGTGCAACCTAGCAACCCTGCAACCTTTCAGCCTAGGGGTCGCGGGGTCACAGGGTCACGATTGTTTAGTTTCGTGTGTGATATATGACTTCACGACTTAGCGACCTGATGGGTCATAAGTTTTCAAGATTGAATCTTGGGTGAGTTTACCTATTCCGCGACTTAGCGACTTAAGGCTTTTGAAGGATCGAACTTCAGGTTTGACTCCATTTTTCAATGTTCAGGCGCTCAAAAATTTGAAAGGGTTAAATTTTGGAGGGTGTTGTAGCGGCTACAAAAAATGGCGATTCACTGGAAGGGTCCAGAATCTCTGTTGGTGCTTCATATTGAGGGGGTTGGGAGGGTGTAGCATGCTATTTCTTTCACCCTGTGGGTCTCACTACTTTCATCTTTGAGCCTCGCATGTTTTCTCCTCCTATCTTCCTTCCCCTCGGTGCTGGTTCACCATGTTTTCATTCTTAGAGACTAGACGGAAATGTTTGGAGTAACCTCAGGGATTTCCAGGATCCTTTATAGTTTATTTTTCCCTCATTATGTTGCTCCGCTTCCAGTGAGCCTGATGGTCCTAGCGGAGTCACTGCCTAGGAGTCACAAACTTTTCTCCACTGCCAGCGAGCCTGGTCAGTACCCTGGTGGAGTCGTCATATCGCCTCTCTGCGCAGGAATCCTTTCTAAATCATTTAAACTTTATTCATGTGCTAATTCACTTATTTAAATGTGTTCAAGGAACTTATTTTCTGTGCTCAAGGCACTTATTTTATGTGGCAATTATTGCCTGGGCAGATGAGGGATCTCGACTTATTTTTATTGCGAGAGAGATTGCTCTTGGTCTATATCAGGACTTTGGGTATTCCTGGATATCCGTTCGTCACCTGAGCCTAGCTCCTTCCCTTTTCCTTCTAGTAACTGATTCAAATGAAACTTTCCTTTTGCACAACAGTCCCTTGAGCCAGCATTCTAGGCAAGCTACTGTGTTTTGGTTCGAGGGACTTAGTCATGTTCTCGCCATTGGGTGCCCATCACAGTTAAGCTTGTGCCACTTTTCTGTACTGGGGGGATTCTACACCAGCGTATATTCCAAATCAGTATTCCAATTCAGTAACTTCTAAATCCCCCCTTCAATTTGCAATGCCAAAGAGAAAATAAAAAGGTTAATGAGAGTTGCATGAAACAAGTGATTTATTGAAAACATAAATGGTAAAGAACAACAGAAAACAAGGAAAAATATGGTACAGGGTGTTGTGATGGCCCATAGGGGTTGTCAGGTGAGATAGTAGTTAAGGTCATGCCCATTCACAGCGAGGACCTCAATCCTTCCCTCAAGGGTTTATAACCTGCAAGTGTGAGAGCCGACCTTTTCTTTGATCTGGAAAGGGCCTGTCCATAATGCCTGTAACTTGGGGTGTTTTCCTTTACCTTCATGAGCTTTATCCCATTCAAGGACAAGGTCACCTACTTCAAAAAGCTTGTTTCCACCTGAATTCTTGTCGAACCATTATTTTATCCGACTCTGGTGGATGGCAAATTTTTCCCGGGTTTTTTGTCTTTCCTCCTCAAGTTTCAATAGTGTGCCTATTCGAGCCTAGAAAGCAAGGCAAGGAGTGCCATGAGTCTCTTGAGATAATTTAACGGCCGGGAGAGACAAGTTGGGAGGAAGGATAGCCTCTTTTCCATATACCAGGAAGAATGGGGAGGTGCCCAAGGAAGGTTTGGGTGTGACTCGAATAGCCCAAAGGGAATTGTGGAGTGCCTTATGCCAGTTTCGTTGTTAGTGTTGAGCCTCAAATTTGTGCTTTCCTTCACCTCATTTTACCTCATTTTTCCCTTGTCCATTTCCATTTTAAACCCAATTGATCAATAAAAATAGTTAAAATTACTTCTAGAATGGTTTACATGACTGACTTGTTGAATTTTGTGATTGTTGCCATTGTTAAGCATTTTGACCGGAACTAGCTGCAGAATGCAGGCATTCCGTAGCTAACTGGCGATTCTGCAGCTACCTTTATGTTTGAGTATGTTCCAGGTGGCCTCTGGAGGAAAAACGCATATGGGCATGATCCACGTCGTGCCTACATGGTGTGTTGCTCGTCATGGAAGAGGAAATGAATTCTGGGTACGGTTATGCACGTGGGAACACATTTGTGAAGGAAGACTCCTACTAGGACTATCTCAGTCCAGGTGTCTTTTCTCCTTCACGCAGCCACCTCAAGGACTCCTAAAATGATTTGGATAAGGAAAGACATCATTCCTAAATTATTGTAATTATTGTTACTTGCATTTACTTTATAAACTCTTGAGTAGGCCGAGAGCTTAGTTAGAAATTCTGTGATTAGATTTGCTGCTAGATTTTGTGTAAACTATGTGTTACGTCTTTGAAGACACAGAGCATTATGTTCAAACTATTGCATCGTTAATGGAGCAGACAAAATTATCTTGAAGGCGTGATTTAATTTGGAGTTGAATGTCGTCAAGTGGTAGAGGGCCCCTGCCCCTTGAACGGATTTCTTTTGCGTAAACTAGATAAGTTTTTCCTAGCTGTCTTTACGTTCTGCATATTGAATTAGTAGTTGTTTTGTTTTATATACCGTAGTCGTACTCATTCTAGTTCTTCCATAAGAAGACACTCTTCCAACAGACTAAAATGATGAATGTTTAAATGACTATGGTATTGTAGATAGGAGTTAAATTTGTATTTGTTTTTAACTAGCTACTGTAGTCATATTCGTTCCAGTTCTTCCACAAGAAGACACTTTTCCAATAAATTAAAATGATGAATGTTTAATGACTATGGTACTGTAGGATAGGAGTTGAATTTGTATTTGCTTTTAACTAGATATTGTAGTTATATTCATTTCAGTTCTTTCACAAGAAGACATTCTTCCAACAGATCATAACAACGAATGATGAATAGCTATAGTATTGTAGGAATTAGTTGTAGTTTTTAGTCTTCACTATCATAGTTGCACTTGTCCTAATCACTCTTCCACAAGAAGAAATTCTTCCAAGACATCCTTAAGAAGTTCAAGATATGACCGTGATGTGACAACTTAGTTTCATTTGCTTTCAGTTCATTTGCTTTCAATTGCATACAAGTCCACAGTCAAAATTGTTCTACCTCTTCCACAAGAAGGAACTCTTCCAAAATATCACTCATGATGAACAAACCGATTGTGTAACTTCATAGAATAATGCATGTTAGTTAGAACGCTCCGGAGTTTCATTTTGCATTTAATTCATGTCCAGCTACTTCGTTTCAAGTTTGATGATGGCTCATAGTTAACATTGTTCTAGTTCAGAAGCATCTTAAGCTCATGTTTAAATTAATTCATTACACTTACATCTCATAGTCACATTGTCACCCTTTGCACAGTAGATCACTTTAGTTGATAGGATTCATAAGACAGCCTTCATTATTTACAAATATCTTTTTGTTCTGAAAACCACCAGTGATCCATAACCTTAGGAACAGAAGATAACATCATTTCAAGGTCTAAAATATCTCTGCAAATCCATCACCATAAACAGAGCTCTTCCTCAACAGAACTACCCTGAAAAGAAACCAATAACTCTTGGAGTATAGACTCTGACCTTCAATTGAAATTGCAGAATAGAACTAGGAATTAGTCATGAAATAGATGAGCTTAGAATAGAATGTTGCATCATGATTAATGTCTAACTGTCTAGTTAGAAAACTTGTATATTTAGTGATCATTTCTCAAAGTCTAGTTTGTGTCATTTGTTTAAGAAGTCATCATCAAGCTCTTGTTTCTATTCAGTCATATTTCAGATGTTGCTTCAGTATTTTTTATTACATTTGCCATTCCATACATTAGGCTCAACTGTTTTTTTGACCACCAATTTCTTTTCATTAGTTTCCTAGGCACTTTCATTGTAAACACAAAACTTCAAAAGACCAAAAACATCATAAATCAACATAAAATACCAAAACATCACAAAACACTACACACAACGCACTAGGAAACAAGCACCTAGGTACATATGGTACATTTCACTTCAGCAGTTTACAAATCCTGGTTGACAATTAAATGAACTCAGTTTAGGAGACTAGATTGAGACACAACAGTTAGGACAACAGATTATTTTTGATGATGTGGATTAGGTTCTTGTTGGTTGACTTAGCTAACTCATTTCCTTGAGGGTAATAGTTGGCAGAGTGTTTAAGCATGATACTATTTTCTAGAGAAAAATCATATAATTTCAATGATGAGAAATATGTTGCATTATCAAAAACAAGGGAGGTTGGAATGCCAAACCTGATCATGATGCATTGGGCGATGAAGGCTATTACCTCTTGATCATTGACCTGACGCAACGATATCACTTCAACCCACCTTGTTAAGTAGTTTTTGGTAGTGAGGATGTATCTATGTTTCTTAGAAGAGTGTGGCAAGATTTCCCTGATCACGCCTGGCCCCCATTGTTGAAATGGTTCTTCCACTGTGACATATTGTAACGGGGTTGAAGGCCATATATCTCTATTTGTAAACTTTTGGCATTGTTGGCATTTCCGAACATAGGTGTACGCATCTTCGAATAGAGTAGGCCAATAGAAACTAACGCGCATGATCTTGTGAGCAGTCATATCCCCTGCATAGTGTTCACCTGCAAGACCATCGTGGAGTTCCACCAACACTTTATGTGCCCCATCATTATCCAAACAGTGTAGTAGGACACCGCTGTGGTGCTTGTGAAATAGCTTACCCTGCACCAGCTGGTAGGATACAGCTTTCAACCTCAACGCACGTTTCTACTGAGTGGTCAAAGTGGGAGACATGGTGTCATTTTTCAGATATTACTGGAGATCTACGTACCATGAGGAGATATCCTGCCCGACTGTGCTATTTTCTTGATACATGTCGATCTCGTGTTCCCAATTCTCTTCTTCACTGCTCTGTGAGTCTACCGCCTCTACGTCCATCTGACATAACCCTTGACATTTTATAGTGTGTGTTGGCCTGAATTCCAGGTCATATTCTTGGAGGCACGTCATCTAGTTGCCTCGTCTCTCACCCAGATCCTGATGTACGAATAGTGAGCGGACAACCGAGTGAGGCATGAAGACTATGACATGATTCTTCAAAATATATGGCCTGAAGTGTTTAATTGCCCTGTATACCACGTAAGATTTTTTTTCAATATCTGGGTAATTCAACTAGGCACCTTGTAACCTAGTGCTCATAAATGATATAGGTCGCTCATCATTGTTGTCATCTTTCTAGGTGAGGATGGTGAACAAAGATGAATCTAAGGCAAATGTATACAAGATGAAGCCTTTGTTGAAATCTGGACTATGAAGAGCGGGTTCTTCCGCAATGGCTCATTTTATGTTATCAAATGCTTCTTTCTCATGATGATTCCATTTAAAGTTGGAATTTTTCTTAATCATGCCTTGCAATGGTTTCACTATTTGGGAAAAATCTGATATAAACTTTCAGACAAAGTTGATTTTGCCAAGGAAAGACTGCATAGATTTCTTACCACTTTGGGGCGGTATTTTAGCGATGAATTTCGCACGTTATAGGTATACTACTATGTCGTCTTGAGTTATTATGTGCCCTAACAAGTTTCCTTTAGCGACGATGAAAATTCTTTTCTTCGGGTTCAGTAAGATCCCGTATTTCCAACACCTTTCAAAAATCTGCTTGAGGTGGTGTAGGTGGTCAGATCTGCGCTTTGAGAACACGGTGACATCATCAAGGTATACTAAGACGCTTTTCCCAACGAGTCCTTTGAAGACGATGTCCATAGCTCTTTGGAAGGTGGCATCAGCATTAATCATGCCAAAGGGCATGCATCTGAAGGTGAATGTTCCCCATTTAGTTCTGAATGTGGTTTTGAGCCAATCGGGATCAGCCACTAGTACTTGATTATACCCTGAAAACCCATCCAATAGAGAAAACATTTCTGACCCTAATGTAGCTTGAAGGATTTTCTCCATAGGAGGGACTAGATAGTTCTCCTTGTCAGAGGCTCTGTTCAAATTCAAAAATTCTATGCACAAATAGATTTCGCTAGATTTATTACGAATAGGGACCAAGTTTGACACCTAGGTTGAATGTCTAACTTTGAAAATTATCTGTGCATTCAAGAGCTTCTTTAGTTCCTTCTAGATCCTTGGTTCTAAAGCTGTGTGTACTTTTCTCAATTTCTGTTGGAATGTCTTCACTCCTTCCTTCATGGGTATGACGTGCTGGATGATCCGTGTATCATAAGTTCAAAGGTCATCATATTTCCAGGCAAACGCATCTCGGTATTTATTAAATAATCCAGTGAATGACTGTTTCTCTTGAGGGGTGAACTCATTACCCAGATTGACAAGCTTGGGATCCTTGTCTATCCCAAGGTTAATTTTTCGGTGCGCTAACGTGGAAATATGCACCTTCGTATTTGGGGGCCCTCAGAAACAGTTGTGTAGGTCAAAAAACCTTTCGAGTGACATGACCCCTTTGGGTATGGGATTTTCTTTCCGCTCTTGTAGTTCCTCCTGTAAAGCTCGATTATAATCCTTTTCTTCTATAACTGTGTCTTTGAATACATCTATACTAAGCATGAAATCCAATACCTGTTGTTCATCATTGAAAACGTGCAAATTAGTAACATTATCTAGTACGGATGGCTTGTAAATAACTTCGATAGAAAATCCATCTCTAAGTGGGGTGAACCTAGCGACAGCGTTGGCGAGTGTATCGGCTGCTTCATTATGCATTCTAAGTACAGGTTTAATACCGAAGGCATCAAAAGTAGAAATTAAACGCCATACCTCTTGCTGGTAACCTTTCAGATGTGGAGACAAGCAATAGATGGTGCTACGTACCTGATGAGTGATAATCTTAGAATCACCAATTACTTTAAACAATGAACTTGAGATCAATGGCCTTTTGGAGTCCGAGTAAAAATGCCTCATACTCAGCTGTATTATTTGTGCATTAGAACTCTAACCGACAAGAAATTAGAAACTTGTTCTTTTGAGGGTCCAGCAAGATATAACCTATGCCAGCCCCGTCTTGGGTTTTGGAACCGTCATAGTACAAGGTCCATGTTTCATCTTCTGGTTGGACGAGGCTATTCGAGCACATTGACGATGTACTCGGGGCAACAGTTTCTAATGGATCTTTAGTTGAAGCGAAGGATTTTTCAGTAACCAGAAGCAACTCAGACTGAACGTCTTGAGTGATCGGAGATTGGGGAGTTTGATAGCACCCAAATATGGACTCTAAGAAACACATGCCAAGATCTTCTTGTGCAAAACTGACTGGTTCATTAGTTTCGTCCAGGCTGGTCACAATATATTTCATGTACGGCTCACTTTCAACCCGAATTTGATTATTCTTTCCCTTGTATGGGAGCCAAAGGTGGGACCAATCAGTGGAAAAGTATCCCTGCAGCTTGCTAGACCAATCTCTGCTCAACAGAAGGCCATAGGCCTCAAGGATATCCAAGATTACTATGTCGATGCACTGATGCACTCTAGAGTCAGAGGATTGGCATATAATGACATTGTTTATTTTGCCTACCATAGGGACTTGAGATCTATAGAGTTGGACGATCCTGGCATCAATTTTCTCAGGGCAGATGTTTAACTTCTTGCACACGGATAAGGGCATAAAATTCGTGGATGCACCAGAATTGACGAGGAAATTATGGAAATTGAATTTGAAGATCTCGAAAGAGAGGAGGAAAGGTGGTGTGGATCCCCTAGAGTTGGCGTTTATGGCATTAACAATGGATTGGGGATGTAATATCCCCAAATTCGGATTGCTAGCAAGGCATGCCTGAAAAATGAATTTTAAGGAATGTATGCTTCATCAAACAATATTAGCCTTTGGATCCCTTATATCTGATCATCTAAGTCCTAAATCCAAAGGAAATCAGAAACCAAGAAAACTAGGTGAGATAAATAAGCCTCCCACACCTAGAATGGATGGAAAAATGCCCAATAATGGGACTATAGCAAGATGTCAACACAATACTTAAGCTGTAGAAATCTATTAATCCATGGAATGTGTAAAGAAACACTTCAGCATTAGTTTTATGTACATCAACAAGAAGAATGATTCATTTCTTCAACCCAAAGTGGGGAAAGCAACAATTTATGCCCTAAAAAGGTTAATTTCAGAAATTTGCGTAAAAATAAGGGCAAGTGACTATGGAATATCATAGCTTAGGTCATGTGGTACTCACATATCAAATTTGAGCTAAAAAAAATGACGCTAGTTATGTTAAACAGATCTCCTACTCCCGATATGGCTTAGAAATGCCCAAATCCCATGAATTTTAGCATACAAAATGACTGAAGAAAGGTACAACGTGATTTAGTAAGGTTTTCTACAAAATATAACGGTCCTAAATAGATTCAGAGTTTATATTAAGAAAGAGTGAAGAAAAATGGGGATTCAACCCTTTTTATACAACAAAAGACAAGTTGAAAAGGGTTTCATGGAAGCACAATATACAAAATAGTAGATCTGCAGATCTAGATCTGGAAAATTCAGTTTACTAAATTGCTGAATATATATAGCTAAAAATGTACAAGAACAAAGAATAAGGAAATAAAAATCTTTCTGGGACAAGGTTTGGCCCTTCCTCCAAAGGATAAGCTCACAAGCAAGGGATCAAACCCTACTACTACAGCACTCTAGAAAATGACACAGTTTCTGAAGCTAACTACGCTGTAGATGGTGAGGAATGAATTGACCACATGCCAAGACCTGAAATATGAAGCTCAACAGCTAATACACTCTTCCAGGAGGTTAAAAGACACACTCACTGAGAAGAGGCACTAGTACAATCTAGACCTGAGCAAATCTAGTCTCCACTTGCTACAGATCACTGAAACAAGTAAACCCCAACAGGATTTACACTGTCTAAGGGAGATGGAGCTTGGACATATGCCTGATAGTGGGAAAAAATCACAATGCCCTCCAAGAGCTAGTCAATGGCAGGAGAGAGAATCCCTAAACAGGAAATCCTCACAATTCTTTGCTAAACAACCAAGAGAATGAGATATGTCTAACAAGAAAATATACTCTAAAAATATAATATCATCAACAACCTTCTATTGAGCCTCCCCCTTCCTTTTATAAGATGAGAGCTTTGGCCTAAACCACCTTGATGAATTATCTCCTTTCACATGAGGGCCTCCTTCTAGAACTGTGCTAATCAACAAGGAGGTTCAATGCATCTCGACAGTGTTGTGATTTGGTCCTGTTGACCCAGTCAATCTACCTCATCCCTTTTCACACTCAAGTGCAATCAATCCAGCTCACAAATTTCTTCCTATTCTAATCCTTGTTCACACTGAACTGGTTTTATCGATGATCTCTTCTTCTTCTTCATGCATGCATGTTGACTTAGTCAAACTTGACTATGTCCTCATCCATTTTCCCTTGTTCACACTCGTAAGTGTAAAATCCAGCTACTGTGATAATCCCCTTTTCACATTAAAAGGATATTTTATTGCGATAGCCCTGATTTGCCTCTGTTTACATTGGGCATTGATTTATTTTGATGTTTTTAGGATTTTACATGTCCTCCTTTACATTTTATTCATCAGTTAAGAAAATTAACAAAAAATGAAATATTCCTCTTAGCTTGGGCTAATTAGGAATATTATAGTCCTCCCCTCCAAAAATGTTGCTTGTCCTCAAGCAACTGCAAGGTTAGAACTGAAATGGATGGGGAAAGCATCCTCTCCCAAGAAATCATCCAAACCAAATGAGTCACCTCCCAACATGGTAACTCCAGAAAACTCTCTTCCACCTTAGGTTCCTACAAAAAAGGTAGGCTGAAAAATTGAACATAGTAGACAAAAATTCCTACCCCACGCTGTCCTCCTCTCCACTTAAGATAAGTGTAGAATTCTTGCTGATCTTGGGCTGCAATGATATTTCCCTCAAGTGGCAACATGAACATTAGATCTGTAAATATCCTTCCTCCAACGCTGTAAAACCTATTGGCCCAAGAAATACCACATGTGATGGATAGGAGAGCATCATCATATGGCATCCCATCACACATTTGGCCCACCTCTAAGAGAAACAAATATTTGGCTATGGCGGCCACAAATCCTCCCATGTTCCCTTTAGAACATGTACTAAGGAAAATGTGGGAATCTCCTTCCCAAAAGGACACATTCAAACCATGTGCCTCACTCAACATCATGCCTCCCATCAAGATAAAAACAACACCAACAAGTGGGATCATGATTGGAATCACAATGGGGGAATTACTTATGGTTTCATAAAGTGTTAGAAAGTACCAACAGTCTCCCAAGTGGTAACACCGGAACCTTTCAAACTGCTGCTTCTGAAGAATACATGGTATATTGTTTCTTGATACATGGTTAATCATATGAATCAACTGAACATACATGTAATGAAAAAAAATCTACCCAAGGCCACATAAGAGATGGATACCTCCATCATATGGTTTGGCCCAACATTGGTCATGTAGAAAAATCAAGAGCTTGCTTACTTTTGGAGCAATGCACTTCCAAGAGATGGTAAGAGCATGAAAATATTGTGTTGCACAAACAAAGTTCTCACCATATGTTGGACGTAAGAAGACACATGGGTCCATGAATGAATCCTTCATAGTAGTTTGGCACACTACCCTGAAGAGAAATGGACCAAGTTTTTCTTGCAAATCCTCTCCCTCATGCTTGGAAACCCGAGACAAGAAGAGTACACCATAGTAATATATGTCCCTATCTACTACCTCATCTTTCTTACCTCCTCTTTTCCCATCAATTTCATCAAGTGTGAAGTGATTCTAGGGATACTCCATCAATAAACCCCAACTCCAAAGTGGCAACGCTATTGGCCTATGAAAATAGGCTCCCTCCAACTCACGGCTCCAATATTTGACATGAAAAATGTCAAATGCATCTCCCATAATGTTGCTTTATGTAAGAAGTCTCTCCCATGCGGAAAGTACCTCTTGAGCATATAAGGCCAAGGAGTATCCCCTTTGCACTATGATAGTGCCATCTTCTACTCTTGCAACATCAAGAAAATTGTGAGAGAAAACCCACCCTTGCTCTCCCAAGAACATCCCAAGCAACAAAATCTTTTGTTGCCTCCTCATACTCCCATCATCAAAATCATATAGTGAAAACATGGTGATTGACATGAAAAATTTTATGTCAACACAATGTGTCCATACGCCTTGCTGCCCCATAATGTAAGTATCTTGCCACATACCCTTGGAAAGAGGATGATGACCAAACTCTTTCAAGAGTAACCAACATAGCCATGCCTCCTGCTACCCGGTATCATAGATATGCAAGTAGCTCACCAGCTTCTCTCTCTCCATCCACATCCACTCAACCCATTGTGGATGTCTCCTTCCATCCTCCATCTTGATACTCCTCCCATGAAGGCTACCATCATCCCAAATCAGATTTCTTCTCTTGCATTTCATGGGATGTTGAAATGAAATCTTCTCAAGGATC
Source organism: Pinus albicaulis (assembly GCA_034641835.2). Taxonomy (NCBI): domain Eukaryota; kingdom Viridiplantae; phylum Streptophyta; class Pinopsida; order Pinales; family Pinaceae; genus Pinus; species Pinus albicaulis. The sequence goes on from CM076574.1 coordinate 1,107,932,952, forward strand.
AATTTGAACGCATAAGGATTCAAATAGGTGGTAGGAAAAAACCTCCCATCATGATGTGGATGGCTCAAGAAGTTTCGAACACACACATGAGAGATGTTATCCATCCAAATATGTCCTCCATCATCTATCTGTTCCTCCTTGAATCCATGAAGATCCAAGGGTGAGAAGGAAAGAGCCCCCTCAGGCTGTTGAAAAACTTGGCACTCCATAAAATGTTTAAGTTCACCTTTCATGGGATCTCTTGATGAGGCCTCCTCCTCATGCATGGTATTCCAAAACCAGTGGGGTCTTGGATCTGCTGCCAGTAGAAGTTTCTCTTTGAGCTGGGGAGTGCTCATTGAGAAAGTGTCATCTAGAAATTAGAAAGGGTTTCTCACTTCAAGATGTCTACTAACTACCATTTCATCCTCCTTTGCTTCATGAATGAATATTTCAGGTGAATGCTCTAATAAGGCATGGGTTCTCTTTTCTTCGTCATTGCCTTTGCACAACGCAATGCAACTCTATTTCTCTAGATCAGCAGCATGCAAAGATGTAGATCCCTCTTCCTCTAGCTGAATGAACTGAGGTAAAGCTACAGTCTCCTTGGAGGCTCTATATTTATCTTTCTATTCACTTATAATCTCATATTCCAAGTGTCCTCTATGCCTCTTGTCTTCTCCTCTTTTATAATAGGAAGTGCATGACTCTTCCTCTTCTTGAAACCCTCTAGGAGTTTCACTGCAACTCTTCATCTGCTTAATCTCCTGGGGGAGGTCCTTTCTGGATCTGAAAATTGATGAGAGAAATCTCATATTATTCATCATTCTAATATTATTTTATCTTCTTGGGCTGAGACTCACAGGCTGAACCAAGAAATATGCTCCAATACCACTGTAATATCCCCAAATTGGGATTTCTAGCAAGGCATGCCTGAAAAACACATTTTTCAGGAATTTATGCTTCAAAAAAAAAGATTACACTTTGGATCCCTTATATCTGAGTATATAATTCCAAAATCCAAAAGGAAATCAAAACCAAGAAAACTAGGTGAGGTAAACAAGCCTCCCACACCTAGAATGGATGGAAAAATGCCCAATAATGGGACTGCAACAAGATGTCAACATAATACTAGAGCTGCAGAAAGCTATTCAGCCATGGAATGTTTCAATAAACACTTCAGCATCAGTTTTATGTACAGCAGCAAGAAGCATGATTCATTTATTCAACCCAAAGTGGGGAAAAGCAACAATTTATGCCATAAAAAGGTTAATTTCATAAATGTGCATAAAAATAATGGAAAGTGATGGTGGGATCTTGTATCTTAGGTCATGTGGGACTCACATATCAAATTTTAGCTAGAAAAAATGAATCTAGCTATGTTAAATAGATCTCCCACTCCCGATATGGCTTAGAAATGCCCAAATCCCATGACTTTTAGCATACAAAATGACTGAAGCAAGGGAAAATGTGATTCAGTGAGGGTTTCTACAAAAAATAATGGTCCTCAACAGATTTGGAGTTTATATTAAGCAAGAGTGAAGAAAAATGGGGATTCAACCCTTTTATACATCAAAAGACAACCCGACAAGGGTTTCATGGAAGCACAATATACAAAATAGCAGATCTGCAGATTTAGATATTGAAAATGCATTTTACTGAAGCATTGAATATATATAGTTGAAAATTTACAAGAAAATAAGAATAAGGAAATACAAATATTTCTGGGAGAAGGGTTGGCCCTTACTCCAAAGAATAAGCTCACAAGCAGGGGATCAAACCCTGCTACTGTAGCACTCTAGAAAATGATGCAGTTTCTGAAGCTAACTACATTTTCGATGGTGAGGAGTTAATTTGACACATGCCAAGATCTAAAATCTGAAGCTCAACATCTAATACACTCTTCTAGGAGGTTAAAAGACACACGTATTGAGAAGAGGCACTAGTACAATCTAGACCTGAGTAGATCTAGTGTCCACTTGTTGCAGCTCACTGAAACAAGTAAACCCCAATAAGATTTACGCTGCATAAGGGAGATGGAGCTTGGCCATATGCCTGATAGTGGGAAAGAAGCACAATTCCCTCCAAGAGCTACTCAATGGAAGGAGAGAGAATCCCTAAACAAGAAATCCTCACAATTCTCTGCTAAAAAGCCATGAGACTGAGATATGTCTAAGAAAAAAATATACTCTTAAAATATAATAAAATCAACAACCTTCTCTTGATCCTCCCCCTTCCTTTTATAATATGAGAGCTTTAGCAAACCCTAAACCACCTTGATGAATTATCTCCTTTCACATGAGGGCCTCCTTCTAGAACTACACTGATCAACAAGGAGGTTCAATCGATCTGGATAGTGCTGCGATTTGGTCATGTTGACCAAGTCAATCTGCCTCATCCCTTTTCACACTAAAGTGAAATCAATCTAGCTCACAAATGTCTGCCTATGTTGATCCTTGTTCACAGTGAACTAGTTTTATCGATGATCTCTCCTTCTTTATGCATGCATGTTGCTTAGTCAGACTTGACTATGTCCTCATCCATTTGCCCTTGTTCACACTCATGTGTAAAATCCAGCTACTGTGATGATCCCCTTTTCACATTATAAGGATATTTTATTGAGACAACCCTGATTTTCCTCTGTTTACATTGGGTATTGATTTATTTTGATTTTTTGAGGAGTTTACATGTCCTCCTTTACATTTTATTCATCAATTAAGAAAATTAACACAAAACGAAATATTCCTATTAGCTTGGGCTAATTAGGAATATTACAAGGGAATAGAATTAGTTTGGGAAGACATGATGCTCACAGGTTTGGTTGCCGGTAGATTGGAAAATATCTTGACGATAAGGTCTTGTTCGTTAGCAATGCAAGCGAGCTCATAGAGAGAAATATTGGCATGCTTCTTCATATCCTCAATAATGTTATAACCAAAATCTGCGTGGGAGGAAATTTCGGTGGTGGTTTTAGGGGAAAATGATGAAGCTTTAGCCTTGGCGCTTTCTCCAGGGTTAATTAGACTAAAATTTTCAGGAGTATTTCTTTGGCGTTCTACATTTGGTGGAAGGATTTTCCTTAAGAAAGGTTTTATTTTTCCTTCAAATGATTGTTCAGGGACTAGGCCTTTGCTCCTCAAACCATAGCTTCAAGGGGTTAGATTTAGGGTCATCAGCTAAGTTTATCTCAGACGTGGAAGGGAGAGAACCTCCACAGATGACCTCAAAAGCGAGGAAAGTGGAGACCATATCCTCATCTGGGGGGGAGGCCTCTTCATTGTCTAAAATAGCCTCCTCTTCTAGAGCTCTGGGGGTTTGGTATTCCAGAAGCCGATTCACCATGGCAGTCATGCTATTAATCCACTCGGGGTAATTTTTCTCTGAGTGAGAGGCTTGATGAAAAGAACAAAATTTGTCCTTGCCAATTTCTTCAACGTTGAGACCTACACTAGAGTTTGATGGGGGCTGGTTCATGGCGGGATTATTCTTTCTGAAGAAAGGTTTCTGCATTTTAGTAGCTAGGACAGAATCATTGTTCTTCCTCTTTAGATCAGAGACTTCATTGATCAGCAACTTGAGGGGTTTTGTGATACTTTCAAAATCAAATGGGTCCTTATCTTTGTCCCTGGATTTATGATTTGAGGATTGGGCTCTCTTCATGGTTGGTTTTTGATCATCTCGACCTTCATGGTCCATGGCACCTATGGACAGCATGTCCTTTTCGATAGAAAGGGCGGTGGTGTAATTTTCTGTCAGGGTAGCTCTGGCCTTGCACTTCACAAACACAACAATATCCCGTGGGAGGACTCTTGTATAGTATTCAATGGTAATGGAATCATCTAAGGCCATGTTTGAAGGGAAATTTTTCAATATAGTGGCGAAACATCGATTAAAGTCCTTGACCTTCTCCTTCTTCTGAAATTTCAGCATACTGAGCTCTATGAGGAGCATTGAGGGGGTTTTATCTTCCGAGAATTTTTGTAGGAAGGTATGACGAAAGGGTTCCCATGAAGGGATGGAAGCAACAGGGAGCAACCGATACCACGTTACTGCTTTATTTTCTAGAGTATGAGGAAAAATCCGGCATGCTACATCGTCATACTGCACTCTCATCATATGTAAAGACAAGTAGAAGTTGCTAATGTGGTCTTCAGCTAAAGTACCTTTCTCGGGGTCTAACTTAGGGAGATGCTTTTCAGGGTGTCGGGGCATATCATGGAGGGGGCATTGGATACCTAAGGGGGATTGGGCCATCGAAGCCAAAGGTTGTACACTTCTAGCCTGTTAGTGGCGTGGTATGTATAAATGTCCCCTCTCATTTTCGGATTCACTACCCATGCAAGACCTGGAGGCCTCAACCTCATGGTGGGACTGCATGTCTTGGTTTTCTGCACAGTTTCCTATATTTTTTATGTTTCTCCAGTTGTAAAGAAAAGGAAATCTATTCTAGTTTCAGTGGTGCTGGTGGTTGTTGACATTTCAGCCTCGTCCACGGCCTCTGTCCCCCCTGACCCTATTACCCTAGCCCCTCTCAGCTCCTCCCCCAGGTGGTTTGTTGGTTTGAGTGCTACCATTCAAAGTCTAGTTCGGTTGCAGGTTGGTGTTGAGTTGAGGTTTAGTGATTTTGAGGCCACCCTTTTCTATCTCCCTAGGGTTGTCCAAGGGTTCTTCAGAATTTCGCTCAACTACGTCTACATAATATTCGATCATAAGACCCACAATCTGAGGAAGGGAGTTGACGAGGATTCCTTGGCGAGTATGGTTAGCTATGAGAGTTCTAAGATTAGCTAAGGAACTAGTGACCACGACTCACTGTAAACCCCTAACAAGGTTGTGGGCGATAGGGCGCAGGGCCCTTAGCTGATCTAAAGTAACCTCATAGTAAGGGGATCCCTCCTCCTGGGAATTTTCCAAGGGTGGAGGGCAGGTATTTTGATACATGATCTCCCCTTGGGAATTTTGTAATGGGATGTTACTAGTGTGCTGGGAGCCTGCCATTCAAGCCCTCCTTCTAGACCCAAATTTGTTGACGGGAGAAAATGTCCGGCCAACAGTAAGGGATCTCCCCAGTAAAAAGTCTCGATTAGACTCTAAACTGTTTGTGATAGGGACCCCGTCTAGGGTGTGGGTCTGGCTACCGCTGAATACTCCTTTTCTCGGACATAAATGAGCCCTGCAAAATTATGAACACACAATTATCGGATGATACAAGATAAATTATTGACGATTCTTAATAATAATAAAACACTACAAATAGCAAGATGAGCTCAAACATGCAGCCGAAGAAAATGTTGATAGCAGCACATCATTAGGGTCATGCTTGTAAAATAAAAAGTTGTTCGAACCATAGAAGAAATAGTTCTGCGTGATAAAAAAATCTTTCACTTCCTTAAGCGGTTTCACAGATAAGATAGATTTCAATAATGAAGTTGCTAAAATCTCCTAAGTAAACAACCTACCATCATTAAAACATTTAGTGAGCTGAAATGCATAAATGATATAAGCAGAAAACGAAGATCAGTCAATCATAGGATATCAGACATATAAGAGAAAATATCCATAGTGTTAACACATTAATTCTCATCATATCCAAAAGTGGATTTAAAAAAAATTCTTATATTCATTCACATAAAGGTCTATTCATTGATTTACAACTCTCTTATCTCCTTTGGAGTCCAAAAAAAATATCCTTTACAAGTCCCCAGAGCGAGTATTTATAGGACAAAATTGACCCTTGGGTGCCCTTACTTTTCTTCTTCTTGAATGTTGGAATACTTCATGACCCGAAGGGAAACTGCGACTTGCGACCTTCTGCTTGGCTGCAACTTGTGACTCCTCCTGTAGGCTATGACCTGCGACCTAATTATGGGAGATTTTAAGTGATTGTGAGGTCGAGAACATCTACTTGTTTCTCTTTGAGGAAATTTCTCCATGTTCGATACTCTACGGCAACCGAGGAGATCAGAGGAGTATCTTCTCTTAACCTGTGTAGGCATTCGAGAGAGTTTGGGAACAAGGTTTCCCTTTTGATCATGATTTGGTTAGATACGGAAGCTAGCTTTGTATAAATATGGACTGGCATCACGATGAATTGAACCAGGTTTTCCTGTGATGCCAGAAGGCTTGGAGAAGCGACGACTTGCCTGATAGGTTGCAGAAATGCCTGAATGTCTTGGTCCACCTGTTCCCATGTTTTTTCTTCACCCAATGTACCTAGAGAAGGAATGTGGTGCAGTTTAGCCATTGATTCAATGCAGCTAATCAGATGTTTGTAAGTGGTCATTACCTTCTCTAGGTCTTTGAATAGCTTCTCCTTGGACTGCACCTTCATGCGTATTTGAACCTTGTTCTGGGTGCAAATCCAATCTTTTCTAGGCAAAGTATTTGGAGCTTTCGGATACCTTTTTATCCATTCTATCATTCTATCTAAGGCTGTGGAAGCTTCTTTTAGTTGCTCATTCCTCTTCTTGGTTTCTTCTTAAGCTCTTAGCAGAGGTGCAACTGTCCACTTTATTGTAAACAATTCTTCATATACTTGTCTCATAGTGGCTTCCAATGTTACCAGCTCTCATTGAATGGTGGGCGGCACTTCATTAGTAAGGATGTTCCTAACTTGAATTTGTTTAACATCTTCTAGTGCCCTTTTCTCTTTCTCTGATCTAGCCATATTTTGTTTGGAGGCCTGTAATATATTCTGTAGGGATAGAATTTCCCTACTCATTCTTCTCACATTTTCTTCCGTGGCTACGGTGAAAGCAGTGCCAGCTTATGCTATCATAATTGGATTGGTCCTGGCCTCTAGGAATATATCATTTTCTATTGTGGTAGTGAGGGGTGCAGCAGGATTCTGTGCTAAGCATCTTCTCTTATCCTGCCCAATTTTTTGTGTGAACTGATCATAGGTGAGTCTTGTTAGATCAAACACTTCTTCCTCTTACTCCTCGGAGGTACCCAGTTCTGAGAGTACAAAATGCATATTGGTTGCAGGATTTGTCTAAGGCACTTAGATAGCTAGCTGCTCCACTATATACCTGTCATAGGAGGAGGTGTCTTATAGCCTTCAACTTCTTTGGAGGAATTTACCTTTGACCTTTGACTTTCTTCCTCCCTTCCCTTTTTCTTTGCTTCCTCCTCTAGCTGCCACTCTTCTTCTGCCCTATCTTGTTCTTCTTTTAGTTGGCACTCAGCTTCTACCACATCTAGCTCTATTTTTAGCTAGCACTCAGCTTCTGCTTTTGCTTCCTCTTCTTCCATTTTCTTGCAGGTTTCCTCTACCTGCTTCTTTCTTTGTTCCACCTTTAGTTGTTTCTTACATTTATTCTCCTCTTCTTTTTCCCTATCCTCAGCTTCCCATTGAGCATTTTTTTCCCTTTCTTTTCGTTGGGTGGAAGAGTTATGGCCTGTGCCGGTCCTTGGATTTTTGGCTTCAGAAGACGTGGCTCCTCCTAGCCTGTGGATTCTTTCTTCTAAATTTTGATCGTCTTGATCTTCATGATTGGCTAAATCCTTTAGAGTGATCTCCCTATCTTTTTTGTACCTATTTTTTACTCCATCTTCAGTTGGGCATTCAGTATGTTGGTGGCTCCATTTAAAATTGGCTTTTTTTGCAATGGCCAGGGATAATTCTCTCAGGATCGTACGTCCGATGGGACAAGGGAGGCAGAAAGAATCCCCTGATTTTCTCAGTCTCCACCTCTACTTCTCTAAAATCCTTTACTGTATAAGCGTCAATAGTGAGTGGCAGATTGGGCCATGGATTCTTCTTTCCCTTAATAAGAACCTTTGAAAAGTCTCCTAACATTTGGAAACATGTTTCCTGGAGTAGTAGTCTATCTGTAAAGAATCAGGGTGGTGCATGAGGAGCCTTGAGCAAACTGAAAACTTGGATGAAAGTACCTTCTACAAAATAAAACTAGTGTGCCACCCTGGTTATTGTTTCCATGGCTCGCCATGAGATGCACAGTGCATCTTTACCAAACAGTTTTTCGTAGAGTGTAGGGATGAAACTGTGTGAGATCGGCTCCATAATTAGCTTATATTTGGAGTCCCAGAATACCTACAAATCCTTGTGAATTGGATGGTCGTGCTCCTAATCCCAGTTGTGTGGACACCCCTCAAAATTTCACCTCGCACATACTGCATCCAACAAATAGGAGGCCATGTAAAATTCTGATGCATACCGTTCCTCAGGCGTTAGTGCTGAAGATATGTTTGATTTAAGAGCTGCCATTAATAAGTTGGCCCAATTGAATCGAGTGTTGTATACGGAGACAGAGTACATAAGAGATACCCAAGAGCTGTTGAAAGTGGTGACATCGGGATGACCATACATCCTACACAACATGGATGCCACGAGCTTGTAGACCTTCTTAAGACCTACTACCTGATACTCCTAGTCCTTCTTGATCTTGAACTTTTTTATTTCTTCCCACCATCCTCTCAAGGTTTCGAATATGGAAGCTACATGAGTAGTGGCCCATTCCTAGATGAATGTCTACTCTTGGGTGGGAAGTGCGTAATATAATTCCACATCTTGTCCCCTTAGATTTGCAAATGCTTTCACTTCATGATCTCGAATCACCCAGAACCTGGGGTTAAACTTTTGCAAGATACATTCTATTAGATATGCACATGGAAATATAGGTGGATGGGCACCAGCATAGTGAAGCTTTTATCTCTTGACTTGAGCATATACCTGCCAGTCTGGGAGATATTTTGGAAATTTAGGTTTCACAAATTCTTGGTACACCTGATACAAACTCATGCTCTCTCCTTTGCTGAATATGCAAGTGGTATATCCATAGGTAGGGGGAGGAGACATAGGTATTTCATCCTCCGATATTTCCATCTCTGGACTCTTGTTCTTTATGTGAACTAACAGAGGCCCCATATCACTCGAGGCTGAGGTGATGGAAACACACTCTATATTTGCTTCAAGGTTCCCTGGCATGTTCATAAAACAATCCCATGATAAGACAGATGCCATATTAATAAATACTTAGACTGCTTCTACCTCTACTCAACTAAGGTCAAGAAAAAAGGGTGAACCTATGACCTAGCAACCTCCCCTCTGGGTCACTGAGTCGCTAAGTCGCGTTGGTTTAAAAATTCAGAGAAAAGTGATCTCGCGATTTTGCAACTTGAGACTAGGTTGCGAGGTCGCTGAGTTGTGCTAGGTTAGATCTCTATGGGAATGTGACCTAGTGACTTGGCAACTCGTGACCGGGTCACCAGGTCACCGAGTCGCGAAGTCGCAGCACTTCAACTTTTCGTAGATATGCGACCTGGAAACTTAGCGACCAACAACCAAGGTTGCAAGGTCACGAGGTCACAAGGTCATGGGATCGCAGATGACGCTAGGGCTAGGTGGATGAATTTTCACGGCGATGAAGTCGTTTATCCTTATTTCACTTAGAGTGAGAGAGGGAAAAGGGAGGAAAGGTAACAGATCAAGAGGTAAGCAATCGGGAGGAAAAGGCTGAGAGGGGAGTCTGGGTAACCTGACTTCTAGAGGATGTACACAGAGTGAAGATACTATAGGGGGGTGCAAGCTAGAGCAACAAGGTCTTAAACATTAGGTAGGCTATGGTTTAAATAAGCTAAGGTGAGGGAGATGAGGGAAAAAATCAGTCAAAAAGGAAACAACAGGAGGATAAGGAAACTTACTCGAGAAAAACGCGCTCCAGTTGGCTTGTTAGAGGCGTTTTATTTCTCCGTCGCACAGGTCGAATGGGACCTATGCGACCCTTGGGACATGCTCACAAATATTCCACAACTATACTTTGTTGATTGGGAAATTGTTGTTGTTGATAAATTCCTAGATCTTGCGACAATGCTATATTTGGATCAGGTCACTTACGAACAAGATTTTGTGTTCCTTGAGCCAAAGAGGGGGGTGCTAGGTCTGCATAAGGCAAGCCTGCTCAATTTGATGTATATCCCTCATTTTGTGTCCAGTCCCATCAATGATATCTGTGTCAGATAGTTGCTAGCCTTAGTTCATGATGGTGTGCTCTAGTTGGGAGAGTGCATCCCCATCGACGCTAAATTGATCCATAGAATAATAGGTCTACCTGCTGAGGGGGCCCACCCTATTGCTAACTTTGGGGGTAAGGCGCAGGAGAAGGAAGTTTCACAGAAAATGAGGAAGAAATACAATTGTTGAGTCTCAAAAGTGTTTTCCATATTCATACATATTTTCATTATGTCATAACCATTTAGCTCTTATTTCATAGCCATATGACCTAAAACCCTACATCAAGTAACCATTTTCATAAATATATGGGTTAGGATCCTTGTTTTCCAAAGTTATTTATTTTATGTATTTAAAGTGAATTTATGATTAGAAACTAGAAAATTAACATAATTTCATATATCTATATATGTGTTATGAGTTTTGTGACATGTGTAGGTCAAAAAGAAGACTTCTAGAAGACCCTTATGTGGCACTCTAAGGCCAAATTCGAATTTGGTTGGAGAAGATCATGGGATCATGAGAACATGTGTCTCACTTCCTTGTTGTATTGAAACTCTAAAAGGATAAGTGTCTCATTTCTTAGTTGTGTTGAAACTCTAGAAAGACATGTCTTATCATTTCCTATTTTGATTGTAACTCTAGAGATGAAGGGAGAGATTCATGGACTCCCATTAATGAGATAACTCCTCATATTTTGTATAAATAGGAGAAGCTTTCTCCTATCATGGGTAATGAAAAAGTAATGAGAAAATAGGAGAAAATAGGAGAAATAGAGAGTCTTTTGTAACAAATTTTAAGATGGAATGAGATGTAGATTTATGAGTTTTTGAATAAATAAGCTTAGTTCTTTGATGCTATTGTGATCTCATATTCAAGGAGCTAAGGATTACACCAAATTGGTAGCAGAGGGCCTCTGCTATCCAAGGAGGCTTCTACATGCTTTCTAGATAAGTAGCTTTTAATTATGTGTTGTTAGCTTTTAAATCATGTCTTGCATTATTTGTTTAATTAAAAGATCCTCATTATCTTACAACCATTCTTTTTCTTAAAAAGCTCTTCCAACATATCATTATTAGATGAAAAAGATTTGGTTGTATTATGTTGAGTTAATTAGCATTTTCTATTTTGCAATTAGATTAAAAGATCCTCATTATCTTACAACCATTATTTTTCTTAAAAAGCTCTTCCAACATATCATTATTAGATGAAAAAGATTTGGTTGTATTATGTTGAGTTAATTAGCATTTTTAGTTGCAATTCCTTTCGTTAATTATCATAGTTAGACTTACTCTAATAAACTCTTCCAAAATATCATTATGATGAATAAGGCATAACTGTGGTATTGTAGGTTTTACTTGCTTGTTTACACTAAGTGGCATAGCCATTCTTACTCTTACAAAACTCTTCCAAAATATCATAATAATGAGTAAGAAATAGCTGTGGTGTCTTAGATTTTAATTGTATTTGTTTTCAGTTTTACGTTTATGTTCAATTGCGTTGGATAATACAGCCAGGACTGTTTTACAAACTCTTCCAAAATATCATTCATCATGAACAAAATGGGCTGTAGAATTCCATAGACTAGTTGCATGTTAATTTAGTTAGAGCACTCTGGAGGTAGATTACATTTAGTTCAGCTCTGTCATTTCATTTCATTTTTAAGTTTGATAGAAGATCCTCATTGCATTAAAATTAATCTTTTTCACAAGCTCTTCCAACAAATCTCGAACTAAGTGAATCAGATTAAGTTGTAATGTCTTGAGTTACATTTCATGTTCATTTGAAAGCTAGGATATCCATGGATTAGAATATTATGTTCCCAAAAACAATAAGAAAAACACATACAACGAAGTAAGGAAGAGGTCACTTAAGCACATATAGTGCACCACACTTCATCAGTTTACTAGTCCTGGTTGATAATTTATGTTAGCAATTTAAGACACTAAATTGACTATACATTTTGGCGCCGTTTCCGGGGAAGTGTAATTAGGAGACCTTATTATAAAAAAAATTAATAATAATTCCATGAAGATTACTCTCCTCTGCCTTTATTGTGAGGCTGGGGGGATGAAGAAAAATAATTGTTATGTAAAAAATAAAAATAAAAAATATAAAAAAAAGGGAGACAAAATAAACTTCATCATTTCAATTGTTTCAAAAAGAAAAAAAAATGATGAAAAAAATTCCAATACATTGTTTTGTTTAATGAAATATATATGTGTATTTTTAAATTTTTGAAAATATAACATACATTTTTTTATTAAACAAATCGATTATAAAAAAAAAAAAAAAACAAATAAATCAATAAACAAAAACCAATGCAATGGCCATGGCCTTTGAAAAATTTTGAACTATAACAAGACCTCCGAACCATAAGCCTGGCTACAAACTTGCAACCAAAGAAAAAATAAATTGTAATAGCAGCACAACACGCCAAGGCATTCACACATAGACACCAATGATGAACGCACAAGATTGTTGATGCTTTGATTCTGCAAAACAAACCCTGCATTTTGAACCATTTTCAATCAAATCCTATTGGAACAGCTTAGTTCAACGCCCACTATTTCAAGGCAATAAGAGTGTTTGTTCACGCTTACAGGCTTTATTGGAGACTGTTGCTCTTAGAAGGACCAAAGATATGAAAATCAATGGGAAGTGCTTAGTGGAACTTCCACCTAAATGTGTGCAGATCCATCCAGGAGAACAGTCTCACGAGGAGCGTGAACTCTACAATAGCGTGGAAACAGAAGGCAGAAAAGTGGTTCAAAACTTCATTAATTCAGGCACTGTGCTAAATAATTATTCTTCTATCCTTCAGATAATTCTATGTCTACGCAAAATTTGTGATGATGCATTGTTCTTCCCTTCTGATGTGGAGTCATTGTTTTCGTCTTTAAAATTAGAAGATGCTTCAGGCGATCCCAATTTGCTCAAGAAATTACTTTCAGTTTTGCAAGCTGGAGATGACTTTCACTGTTTGGTATGTTTATCACCACCGTCAGAGGCTATCATAACCGTCTGTTCACATGTGTTCTGTAAGAAGTGCGTTGAGAAGACATTGAAACATCTAAAGCCATAGTGTCCATTGTGCCGCAACAGCATAAAAACCCGATTTTGAAACGCCATTTTTGAACAACATATATCAAATCTGAAAAAACGAAAACATGGGTGTTTTCGCCAATAGGTTCAATCTGAAAAAAAAGAAAAAATGAATAATTTTGAATCAATGAAATAAATAAGTTATTTGCTCACTTTTCTTAAGGTATTGATTAATTTTGGACTAATGATGAAAGATGAATAGCTAACTTTTTATTCAATATTTTTAGCTACAGAAACCGTCGACATTCTGCAGCTAGAGTCTAATTCTGCAGTTGTTCTCCAATTCCGCAGCAGAAAAACCTCATTGTTCAAATCAGCCTAACTTTCTCATACAAAATCATATTTTGATGATTCAAGTATCGTTGGAAAGGTCTCAACAATATCTACACAGTGAGAAATCCATCATTAGAGTTTGAAATGGTAAATAATGAAATAAATTGCTGAAAAGAAGCAACTTTCAACTTGAGGCACTAATTCCAAAATAGGTATAAATTCTTTTGATTTTTCCTTTGAGAACTTGTTTCATTAATACAAATTATTAGTTTTGTGTGTAAATATCATAACTAGAGAGATTGATCACCTATCTCCTTTTATAATCTTACATTCCATTACAGAAGAAGTATTAGTTTTTTTTGCAGGTTCCAGGAGGAAGGACAAATGACTACAAGAGAATGGTGTCTCTCTAAGAGACCAATTTGTTGCATAAGAGGATGATCAGCAACAAAGAGGAAATATGTTGATGCAAAATCAGATCCAAACACTTTAAAAACTTTCAGATACTATTGTCTCCATCACATCCATACCTCATAATAAACCATTCACCTCATTTCACTTCATATTTTCCATTTACATTCACATCCACTTTCCATTTCCTTTTGTCCATTCATAACCCACAAATAAAAGCAAGAGGCTCATTCACATGCTTATTGCCTATTGCCATTTCTACTCTCCATTGCCATCTTCCATTTTCATCTTCCATTTCTTATCATTTTCATTCCGCAAATAAGCCCTGCTTCAATGCAAATTATTGAGTCCATAGTCCTTTGAGTCTAAGTTCTTTGTAAAAACACCTTGAGGCTTGCATGCCTTAATGGCAAGTTCTCATGCTGACAAACAATGGGAATACATTAATGTCTCTTGTTCGTCAGATCTTCTAGGTGACTCGACATTAGCAAAATCATTCGTACCTAGCAAGATGTGTTTGGGCATCTTGACTCTCATTGTCATCAATGGTGAGAGTTCTCGTGTTGACTAGTGGCATCCATTAATGGCCACTAAGTCAACAATTTCCTACTATGTTCGACATCAGAACATCTTTTCACATAGTAGGAATTATGCCAATGAATTTTGAAGACATGAAGACTATTATTTTCAGCATTTTGGAGCAGATTCAGCAAGTTTTAGTAGGAGCAATAAAAATTCATCTTATCTCTTTATCCATGACTCCTCTTGTTCAGCCACTTGAAGAAGAATATGATCAGAATTTTGCAGCCACCACACATACACAACTCATCCACATTTAAGGTAAGTGAAGGTATGTTGTTTTCTAATTTTTAGTCATGTAATTCATTAGAATGCTAAAATTGTAATTTTGGAAAAATTCCTCACTCCCTTTTTCACATTGTCATATCTTTAGTTGGGGGGGAAGGGACATCATTTCATATCCACATGTCATACACTATCACACATTTTGATTTCATTTCCACCCACATATACTTCCCAACCAACTATTGTTGCAACATGATCCAAAAGATTATATGCCTTGCAAATGATCAATCCATTGATGAAGTAATTGATTCTAAATGTTTTCATGAAATTTGATGCAACAAAGAAAATAAAGCATTGTTACAAAAGAACCATTGCTCAAAAAAATTGGTTGTCACACAAGAACCAACCATTAAAAAAATGTTGCAATCAAATGTATTATACTTTTCCAAAAAGAAAATATCAAGAAGCAAAGTTTGGAACGAATCTATATGAGTCAAAATTCATAAAAGATCAACTCATGGAAAAATGACTCATTGTAATAGTTGCATGAGGACATGCAACAACTTCAGTTGGGGGGTATGTTGAGTCTCAAAAGTGTTTTCCATATTCATACATATTTCCATTATGTCATAACCATTTAGCTCTTATTTCATAGCCATCTGACGTAAAACCCTACATCAAGTAACCATTTTCATAAATATATGGGTTAGGATCCTTGTTTTCCAAAGTTATTTATTTTATGTATTTAAAGTGAATTTATGATTAGAAACTAGAAAATTAACATAATTTCATATATCTATATATGTGTTATGAGTTTTGTGACATGTGTAGGTCAAAAAGAAGACTTCTAGAAGACCCTTATGTGGCACTCTAAGGCAAAATTCGAATTTGGTTGGAGAAGATCATGGGATCATGAGAACATGTGTCTCACTTCCTTGTTGTATTGAAACTCTAAAAGGATATGTGTCTCATTTCTTAGTTGTGTTGAAACTCTAGAAAGACATGTGTCTTATAATTTCCTATTTTGATTGTAACTCTAGAGATGGAGGGAGAGATTCATGGACTCTCATTAATGAGATAACTCCTCATATTTTGTATAAATAGGAGAAGCTTTCTCCTATCATGGGTAATGAAAAAATAATGAGAAAATAGGAGAAAATAGGAGAAAGAGAGAAAGAAATAGA
Source organism: Pinus albicaulis (assembly GCA_034641835.2). NCBI lineage: Eukaryota > Viridiplantae > Streptophyta > Pinopsida > Pinales > Pinaceae > Pinus > Pinus albicaulis. Next base: position 1,107,948,681 of record CM076574.1, read on the forward strand.
GAGTCTTTTGTAACAAAATTTAAGATGGAATGGGATGTAGATTTATGAATTTTTGAATAAAGAAGCTTAGTTCTTTGATGCTATTGTGATCTCATATTCAAGGAGCTAAGGATTACACCAAATTGGTAGCAGAGGGCCCCTGCTATCCAAGGAGGCTTCTACATGCTTTCTAGATAAGTAGCTTTTAATTATGTGTTGTTAGCTTTTAAATCATGTCTTGCATTATTTGTTTAATTAAAAGATCCTCATTATCTTACAGCCATTCTTTTTCTTAAAAATCTCTTCCAATATATCATTATTAGATGAAAAAGATTTGGTTGTATTATGTTGAGTTAATTAGCATTTTCTATTTTGAAATTAGATTAAAGGATCCTCATTATCTTACAACCATTCTTTTTCATAAAAAGCTCTTCCAACATATCATTATTAGATGAAAAAGATTTGGTTGTATTATGTTGAGTTAATTAGTATTTTTAGTTGCAATTCCTTTCGTTAATTATCACAGTTAGACTTACTCTAATAAACTCTTCCAAAATATCATTATGATGAATAAGGCATAACTGTGGTATTGTAGGTTTTAGTTGCCTGTTTACACTAAGTGGCATAGCTATTCTTACTCTTACAAAGCTCTTCCAAAATATCATAACAATGAGTAAGAAATAGCCGTGGTGTCTTAGACTTTAATTGTATTTGCTTTCAGTTTTACGTTTATGTTCAATTGCATTGGATAATACAGCCAGGACTGTTTTACAAACTCTTCCAAAATATCATTCATCATGAACAAGATGGGTTGTAGAATTCCATAGACGAGTTGCATGTTAATTTAGTTAGAGCACTCCGGAGGTAGATTACATTTAGTTTAGCTCTGTCATTTCATTTCATTTTTAAGTTTGATAGAAGATCCTCATTGCATTAAAATTAATCTTTTTCACAAGCTCTTCCAGCAAATATCGAACTAAATGAATCAGATTAAGTTATAACGTCTTGAGTTACATTTCATTTTCATTTGCAAGCTAGGATATCCATAGATTAGAATGTTCTGTTCCCAAAAATAATAAGAAAAACACATACAACGAAGTAAGGAAGAGGTCACTTAAGCACATATAGTGCACCACACTTCATCAGTTTACTAGCCCTGGTTGATAATTTATGTTAGCAATTTAGGATGCTAAATTGACTACACATTTTGGCGCCGTTGCCGGGGAAGTGTAATTAGGAGACTTTATTTCTTACATAAAAAAATTTATTAATAATTCTTGAGTATGCTCTCCTCCTGCACTTTGTGTGATCCGGAGGATCAGAAAAAGAATTGTTATGTAAAAATAAAAAATAAAAATGAAGACAAAATAAACTTCATCATTTCAATTGTTTCAAAAAGAAAAAAAGAAAAAAATGATGAAAAAAATTCCAATACATTGTTTTGTTTAATGAAATATATATGTGTATTTTTAAATTTTTGAAAATATAACATACATAATTTTATTAAACAAATCAATTAAAAAAAAAAAACAAATAAATCAATAAACAAAAACCAACGCAATGGCCATGGCCTTTGAAAAACTTTGAACTATAACAAGACCTCCGAACCATAAGCCTGGCTACAAACTTGCAACCAAAGAAAAAATAAATTGTAATAGCAGCACAGGCATTCACACATAGACACCGATGATGAACGCACAATATTGTTGATGCTTTGATTCTGCAAAACAAACCCTGCATTTTGAACCATTTTCAATCAAATCCTATTGGAACAGCTTAGTTCAACTCCCGCTATGTCAAGGCAATAAGAGTGGTTGTTCACGCTTACAGGCTTTATTAGAGACCGTTGCTCTTAGAAGGACCAAAGATATGAAAATAACTGGGCAGTGCTTAGTGGAACTTCCACCTAAATGTGTGCATATCCATCCAGTAGAAATGTCTCAGGAGGAGCGTGAACTCTACAATAGCGTGGAAATAGAAGGCAGAAAAGTGGTTCAAAACTTCATTAATTCAGGCACTGTGCTAAATAATTATTCTTCTATCCTTCAGATAATTCTACATCTACGCCAAATTTGTGATGATGCATTGTTATTCTCATCTGATGTGGAGTCATTGTTGTCGTCTTTAAAATTAGAAGATGCTTCAGGCGATCCCAATTTGCTCAAGAAATTACTTTCAGTTTTGCAAGTTGGAGATGACTTTGACTGTTAAGTATGTTTATCACCACTGTCATAGGCTATCATAACTGTCTGTTCACATGTGTTCTGTAAGAAGTGCGTCGAGAAGACATTGAAACATCTAAAGCCACAGTGTCCATTGTGCCGCAGCAGCATAAACACCCGATTTTGAAACGCCATTTTTGAAAAAAATATATCAAATCTTAAAAAATGAAACCATGGGTTTTTTCGCCAATAGGGTCAATTAGATAACTTAGAAATCGTTTTAAGAAATTCGTGGCGGTCTGGGAGAATTTCTCGGTTCTTTGAAGCCCATTTTTTCCTGCCGCGTGAGGAAAAACGGTTTTTTTTGCACAGTGGAGAGTTTGGAAACAGCACTCTGCATTGATAATCCGGTTTCCTGATCTCCAGGAAGAAGAATCTAAGTTGAACACAAATTCTATTGAAGTCACTCAACAACAGACCTCCACTGAAATTTTCCAACTGGCGTTTTCCAAGAAATTGTTGATGCATCGCAAATTATAGGGAAACAAATCCTACAGTATACACAATCATCACGTTTCGTTTTTGTTTGCTGTTATGTTTGGTGATTGGGGTCATGGCCTATGCTTATTTTTTGCAAGATTGGTTCTCATTTGTAGAGAAAAAAAAACTTGGACATCAAAAACTTGGAGTTTGCTTGTATACAATAGAGGAATGGCATTCATGTTTTTAGTTTTTATTTTTAATTTCCTTATTTAATAAATTTTTTTTTTTAATAAAATTATATATATATATATATATATATATATATATTTTTTTTTTAATGTAACATATATAATATTTAAAAAAAAAAAAAAAATTGCATTTCTCTTTTTCAATTTTCTTTTGATTTAAAAATAAAATAAAATAATAATGAATAATTTTGAATCAATGAAATGAATAAATTATTTGCTCACTTTTCTGAAGGTATTGATTAATTTTGGACTGATGATGAAAGATGAATAGCTAACTTTTTATTCAAGATTTTTAGCTACAGAAACCGTTGACATTCTGCAGCTAGAGTCCAATTCCGCAGTTGTTCTCCAATTCCGCAGCAGAAAAACCTCATTGTTCAAATCAGCCTAACTTTCTCATACAAAATCAGATTTTGATGATTCAAGTATCATTGGAAAGGTATCAACAAGATCTACACAGTGAGAAATCCATCATTAGATTTTTAAATGGTAAATAGTGAAATAAATTGCTGAAAAGAAGCAACATTCAACTTGAGGCACTAATTCCAAAACAGGTATAAATCCTTTTGATTTTTCCTTTGAGAACTTGTTTCATTAATACAAATTCTTAGTTTTGTGTGTAAATATCATAACTAGAGAGATTGATCACCTCTCTCCTTTGATAATCTTACATTCCATTGCAGAAGAAGTATTAGTTTTTTTTGCAGGTTCCAGGAGGAAGGGACAAATGACTACAAGAGAATGGTGTCTCTCTAAAAGACTAATTTGTTGCATAAGAGGATGATCAGCAACAAAGAGGGAATATGTTGATGCAAAATCAGATCCAAACACTTGAAAAACTTTCAGATACTATTGTCTCCATCACATCCATACCTCATAATAAACCATTCACCTCATTTCACTTCATATTTTCCATTTACATTCACATCCACTTTCCATTTCCTTGTGTCCATTCATAACCCACAAATAAAAGCAAGAGACTCATTCACATGCTTATTGCCCATTGCCATTTCTACTCTCCGTTGCCATCTTCCATTTTCATCTTCCATTTCTTGTCATTTTCATTCCGCAAATAAGCCCTGCTTCAATGCAAATTATTGAGTCCATAGTCCTTTGAGTCTAAGTTCTTTGTAAAAACACCTTGAGGCTTGCATGCCTTAATGGCAAGTTCTCATGCTGACAAACAGTGGGAATACATTAATGTCTCTTTTTCGTCAGATCTTCTAGGTGACTCGACATTAGAAAAATCATTCGTACCTAGCAAGATGTGTTTGGGCATCTTGACTCTCATTGTCATCAATGGTGAGAGTTCTCATGTTGACTAGTGGCATCCATTAATGGCCACTAAGTCAACAATTTTCTACTATGTTCGACATCAGAACATCTTTTCACATAGTAGGAATTATGCCAATGAGTTTTGAAGACATGAAGACTATTATTTTCAGCATTTTGGAGCAGATTCAGCAAGTTTTAGTAGAAGCAATAAAAAGTCATCTTATCTCTTTATCCATGACTCCTCTTGTTCAGACACTTGAAGAAGAATATGATCAGAATTTTGCAGCCACCACACATACACAACTCATCTACATTTAAGGTAAGTGAAGGTATGTTGTTTTCTAATTTTTAGTCATGTAATTCATTAGAATGCTAAAATTGTAACTTTGGAAAAATTCCTCACTCCTTTTTTCACATTGTCATATCTTTAGTTGGGGGGAAGGGACATCATTTCATATCCACATGTCATACACTATCACACATTTTCATTTCATTTCCACTCACATATACTTCCCAACCAACTATTGTTGCAACATGATCCAAAAGATTATATGCCTTGCAAATGATCAATCCATTGATGAAGTAATTGATTCTAAATGTTTTCATGAACTTTGATGCAACACAGAAAATAAAGCATTGTTACACAAGAACCATGCTCAAAAAAAATAGTTGTCACACAAGAACCAACCATTAAAAAAATGTTGCAATCAAATGTATTATACTTTGCCAAAAAGAAAATATCAAGAAGAAAAGTTTGGAATGAATCTATATGAGTCAAAATTCATAGAAGATCAACTCATGGACAAATGAATCATTGCAATAGTTGCATGAGGACATGCAATTTCAGTTGGGGGGTATGTTGAGTCTCAAAAGTGTTTTCCATATTCATACATATTTCCATTATGTCATAACCATTTAGCTCTTATTTCATAGCCATCTGACATAAAACCATACATCAAGTAACCATTTTTATAAATATATGGGTTAGGATCCTTGTTTTCCAAAGTTATTTATTTTATGTATTTAAAGTGAATTTATGATTAGAAACTAGAAAATTAACATAATTTCATATATCTATATATGTGTTATGAGTTTTGTGACATGTGTAGGTCAAAAAGAAGACTTCTAGAAAACCCTTATGTGGCACTCTAAGGCCAAATTCGAATTTGGTTGGAGAAGATCATGGGATCATGAGAACATGTGTCTCACTTCCTTGTTGTATTGAAACTCTAAAAGGATATGTGTCTCATTTCTTAGTTGTGTTGAAACTCTAGAAATACATGTGTCTTATCAGTTCTTATTTTGATTGTAACTCTAGAGATGGAGGGAGAGATTCATGGACTCCCATTAATGAGATAACTCCTCATATTTTGTATAAATAGGAGAAGCTTTCTCCTATCATGGGTAATGAAAAAGTAATGAGAAAATAGGAGAAAATAGGAGAAATAGAGAAAGAAATAGAGAGTCTTTTGTAACAAAGTTTAAGATGGAATGGGATGTAGATTTATGAGTTTTTGAATAAAGAAGCTTAGTTCTTTAATTCTATTGTGATCTCATATTCAAGGAGCTAAGGATTACACCAAATTGGTAGCAGAGAGCCTCTGCTATCCAAGGAGGCTTCTACATGCTTTCTAGATAAGTAGTTTTTAATTATGTGTTGTTAGCTTTTAAATCATGTATTGCATTATTTGTTTAATTAAAAGATTCCCATTATCTTACAACCATTCTTTTTCTTAAAAAGCTCTTGCAACATATCATTATTAGATGAAAAAGTTTTGGTTGTATTATGTTGAGTTAATTAGCATTTTCTATTTTGCAATTAGATTAAAGGATCATCATTATCTTACAACCATTCTTTTTCTTAAAAAGCTCTTCCAACATATCATTATTAGATGAAAAACATTTGGTTGTATTATGTTGAGTTAATTAGCATTTTTAGTTGCAATTCCTTTCGTTAATTATTACAATTAGACTTACTCTAATAAAATATTCCAAAATATCATTATGATGAATAAGGCATAACTGTGGTATTGTAGGTTTTAGTTGCTTGTTTACACTAAGTGGCATAGCCATTCTTACTCTTACAAAGCTCTTCCAAAATATCATAACAATGAGTAAGAAATAGCTGTGGTGTCTTAGACTTCAATTGTATTTGCTTTCAGTTTTACGTTTATGTTCAATTGCATTGGATAATACAGCCATGACTGTTTTACAAACTCTTCCAAAATATCATTCATCATGAACAAGATGGGCTGTAGAGTTCCATAGACTAGTTACATGTTAATTTAGTTAGAGCACTCCGGAGGTAGATTACATTTAGTTTAGCTCTGTCATTTCATTTCATTTTTAAGTTTGATAGAAGATCTTCATTGCATTAAAATTAATCTTTTTCACAAGCTCTTCCAACAAATCTCGAACTAAATGAATAGATTAAGTTATAATGTCTTGAGTTACAGTTTATGTTCATTTGCAAGCTAGGATATCCATAGATTAGAATGTTCTGTTCCCAAAAACAATAAGAAAAACACATACAACGAAGTAAGGAAGAGGTCACTTAAGCACATATAGTGCACCACACTTCATCAGTTTACTAGCCCTGGTTGATAATTTAAGTTAGCAATTTAGGACGCTAAATTGACTACACAACAATGTCACAAGGAAGACCCAGGTATTTGTAGCGGAGGAAATTGATGACCCCATTGTTCACTTTGGCACACTCATATTGGCGTACAAGATGATGGGTAAGTGCATACCTAAGGAGCTCCCCACAAATTTTATTGCGCTCACAAGGCGCTGTGAAAAAGGCATGATTTACAACTAGTGTGGTTACAATTGTAAATAATTTTTGGAAAATGTCTGCAAAGCACGAGAGGAAGGAAAGCCATTCCAACATGCTTGGATCCTTTTATTGATTGCACTTGTTGGATGGAGGACCTAGGAAAACGCACGGTTCCCAGAAATTGATCCTAAGATGTGTGAAGCGCCACACTATATGACATTATGAAACTCTTTAGACCTGGTGCACATGAAAGAAAACAAGATCTTTTGGGTTCTGTACGATGCTACCCTGAACCAAGTAGTGTAGTCAAAGTCGCGACTGTCACACACATTATATGACTAATAAAATATGGTAGTAGATTTGAAGGCTACCTTTCATAATATTCATATCTATTCAAAGTGCTTCGTAGAGGGTGTATGGTATGAGATGCCATTCTTGGTGACAGAGGATGATTTAGTAAGAGTGATAGAAGAATGGCTGCTAACGTCGTTGACCTCACCTACCCCAATGAAGTAGCACACTCCAACAGGAAAATAAATGGAGAAATCCACCTAGAAGACCATAGAGATAGTTGCAGAGACAGTGACAATGAAAGCTACAAGAAAGGAAGGAACCCTTACAACACTTAGTGAAACTGTGGACACAACAATAATGCCCAAGAAGAAGGGATTTGCATCGAATGAGACAAGCGAAGATGAGATATCCAAAGAAACTAATTGCAGATCTCATATCTCTAGAGGATCACGCAAGAAGCATAAATGTTCCAAGAAGGCAGGAAAGTAGGTATTCATGCTAACAAAGGATGACTTAAATGAAATAGCAAATCTGCGACTGAGGATCGCTGGACAGACATGGAAGTTCAGTACAAGTCTGCGTTGGAACTTGTACAAGTTTTGTTACAGGAACTCAAATTACAGGCGAGCTAGATTCAATAGAGCTTGATTCAGGCGAGCCAGACCAACACATAGGACACAAGTGCGCAACCACTTGATGTTGCCCTACCAGCCTCTGGGGATGGAAGCTTTATTCACATCCCCCTGGAAGCTCTCCAGATGGACGCCAACCGACATCTCCAATTTAAAGGTTTAGGTGATGTTCATGTTAATATTTTGGTGTTGCCTACACGAAAATCACATCTTATGCATTCCATGATCGCGGACGAGCTTCAGTATAGAGAGGCCACTGCGCATACATAGACAAGGGATGCCCAACAGTAGACTGAGAAATCACACCAACAACAATAGATAGAAAAATAAGCTTGCATAGAAGCAAAAGCCCATCATGCTACACATGAGGCCAAAATTTACTAGCTTTGCAAAGATATTCTAGTTGTCTTAGCCATAGTTGTGCCTGCCAAGAAACTAGAAGGAATGGTTGTTGTGGTGAAATCAAAGCGCGCAGAGGTGAAAATGGTTAGAAAATAATATGAGTAACACATTCCAAAACTCCATACTAAGTTGTAGTTGGATACCCCACCAAAGCTGCGTGCTGAGAGAGCAGCAGAAGTAAAGCAGGCCAAGGATAGTATTGATGTTGCATTCACTCAATGTGAAAATTTTATTGACGAGGTTATAAGCATTTGGACATCTATCCAAAATGATCTGGTAGCGCAGTAGATGTGAAATTCCCTCCACCAGAAGGAGCATCAGTTTGAAGAGATCAGAGCAGTGGCTCCCACCTTGGTCCTCCCACAAGGCCTTGCTCATTTGCAAGAATTCTGAATAATTCGAACTGATATTGTCGATGTACAGTGAAAGTACCAACTACTAAACAAAATAATGCAACAATGGGTAGAATAAGCACTTCAGATTTCACAAATGTTGGACACCACATTAAAGACCATCCAGGAGACTCAACACAACATTGAGATGGTTGCTGAAGGACCTGCTATAGAAAAATTAGTTCAACAAGCACAAGTTGTCGTAGTGAAAATTTTTGAATCAGTGCTCCCTCTCAAGACTTATGTCAGCATACATCAGGCCAAGATCAAGGAGCAGGTGCCTTAGTGACTCAGGATGAGCCACATGTTTGTTTTGGGGGCCTGTTGGACTGGGGTCCCCTAAGGCACAATTTACGATGTATTTTTGTATAATTGTTTATGTGCATGTTGTGCAAATGGATTTAAGGGGCTTTAGGTTGGGTCAAAGTCCCCAATTTTGATGTAAATGGGCTTAAGAGTAAACTGGGGGCCTCAAACTATGGTTTGAGACCATAGTATCTACGCACTAGGTGAATATAAATAGATACATAATGTCTAAGAAAAGTATTCAATGAAGTAAGTTAAGTTATAAGAAAGTTTATGATATTATGTTAAGTTTACGCATGTGTAACGGTTGTTTGGGTTGGGTTAAGAAGCTCCTCTTGGCTGTGTGTGTGGAGGCCTAGTCCTGGCTGTGTTCGAAATCCACTGGCTATATTCATAGAAAGGTTTTGGAAGGGTTGTAAGTAAAATATGATGTATTGAAGTCTAATGTGTTGAACAGATCTAAGTTGATACAAAGGACGGTTTTTGGCAACTTCACTGTGTTATGCATCTGATTTATTTACTACTTATGTTCTATTAAGATCGTATTATTTGTCTTACTTATTTATTATTGCACAAAGATATCTGATATGTTTATGAATGTTTAATAGATTTGTTTAAGTATCTGCATTGGTTAAGATCTAGATCTGGTTCTGTACTATTATCTACACTAAGGCAAAAAATGATTATGTGTTATTGTTAATGACTGCGAATTCTATGTGATGCCATTATAAATTGTTGTGTGCATCTAGATAAGTTCGTATTGGGTTTTGATGAGGACCAGTTCATTAATTTCTCCCTCAGGGTGCGGAAACCTAGTTCCAGCTCCCCCCCCCCATATTGCTTCTAGTGATACTTTGGCCTGCGCAAGCAGATCACTGGTGAAAGGGTTAGTAGTTGGAGGGTTTTTTGGTTTATCCATAAACTCTGAACCTTTGTGAGAACCCCTCAAGCCAACAGTGCATGTATAAGGGAAACTAAAGGTAAGAATATGATATTTTTTTAGATTTTTTGGGTCCATTGTGGTAAATGGACGGTGGCATTACGTACCAAAGAAAGGTAACCAAAAAGGTAAATTAAATGGATTCGAGGCGTTATATGCCTTGGCTCTATTGGGAACTATGGTTCCCAATGTTGTACATGTTGTTCACTGATAAAGGAAGTTATCTTAACCTTGACCTTAAGATATTTGGTAAATGTGTTGTGACTATGATTATGATTATGTTTATATATGCATATACGTATGTGTGTATGTATATCATTGACTGACAGGTTTTTTAGGATTGTTTTGTGCTAGTGTTCACATGTATATATATGTGTGTGTGTGTGTGTGTGTGTGTGTGTGTGTACATATGTATGTATGTAGTTGTATGACAAGGTCGTCAGGGATCAATATTGTTTTATGTTGATGTTTCTATGTATATATGTATGTATCTATGTCATTGTATGACAGGGATTCTCGAGATCATTTTTGTGGAGGAATACTTTCTTATGTAGGTGAATGGCATGAAGCGATTACCGGTTCATGAGGAATCAAGTGGGGAGAGTAACCTGTTATATTTGTGAGGTCAGTATCATGTGGACATGAATTAATATTATGTTATTGTACTATGTTTATGTTTATACTAAGGTAGGTAATATAGAAAGATACATTAGTGAAATAAAAGCAGTGTGCTTTGCGGTATGCTGGGATAAGCATGATTGGAAGAGAGACACTTAAATCAAGGTTTCTTGGTAGATACATGATGCAGATTTATGCAAGAATGCAAAAAAATACACATATAACCATAGATATAAAAATGCAGCAGAAATAACACTTCATTTCATTAATATCAAAGAACTAATTTTTTTTTACAGACGGAATGGAAATAAACTAGCTAGGGCATTGGTAGCTTATCTTTGAGAAGAGATGTGGTGGCTACAGGCCCCAGAAATCTATGTTAAAATGAGGCTTAAAGGCCTATATATTATTGAGAAACAATGGAAAAACCTAAACATCCAAAAACCTACCCTAGGAGATGAAACTCTAGAATATGGGCCCCGTTGGGGTAAATTGGTACATCAATTTCATGGGGTCGTAACTTTACCATACTATCTCCATTTGACACACATGATACATCATTAGAAATATCTATCCGAGGACTACAACTGCTGACCGTAAATATCAAGTTTGGAATGAACTCATATTTTCTAGAGAAACAATGCCCAAAAAACATTGTGTAGGGCCTCAAAATGGCTTTGGAAGTTCAGGACCTGAAAAATTGCTAAAAATAGTAAACTGTGCTATAATTAGGGAAACTAAAAAAATAAAAGAAACAATGTTGGGGCCCCACATGGAATAGGAAAGTGGCCACCAATATCCATCTAGGTTATTCCTCCCCCCTTAGGAATAAATGGTCCCCATTGCGTTGATTTCCTCCATGAGATGAGGAAACTTCGATTGAACTTGGTCCCTCGTGAACCACTTGCCTTGGTGTAGGAGTTGGCCAGATTTGACAACCCGATACAGTTGGATATTTTGCTAGTGAGTGTTCTTGATTTTCATGTCCATGATAAAATTTGTGGTGGCCTATTCCATGTAGTTTGAGTTTAACTCTGTCGGTGTGAGTTGTTCTACAATGTCAGAGGTGTCTACTAGAGGTGGGAAATAGGGCTAAAGGTGGTCCACATTGAATACTGGGTGCAAACCAAGGAATGGCAAAATACTAAGATCAAAGGGATTGTTCCCTATAGCCTTCGTGAGGGTGTAAGACCCATATCAGTGTTGGAAATACTAAGAGGGGGGTGAATCCGTATTTCTTTCAATTAGAGAATTATTTAATCTTTAATTATTATCAGTGTTTGTACAATGATAGAAGCAAACAAAAGGAACAAAAATGCACACAATTTTTAAGGTGGAAACCCACTCCAGGAAAAAAACCACCTAATTCTTTTCTAATAATTCTTTTCAACTCCAATTGAAAATAAAGCTCCAACTTCCTAGAATCTAGAAAATCATTCTTCTCCAGCTCCCAGTGGATGGATGCGCCAACGCCCGAGATTATTCAGTAGTCACTGAACGGATTCACCAACACCCAATGAGCTACAACTCACCCTAGCACCACCCTACCACCCTATAGAAGAATAAAAGAAGAATGGAATCTCGTACCATAGAAAATGATCCACTTTACAATGATATAGAATGATGTAGAAGAAGAAGAAATACTAGACCATAACCCCAACTTTGACACAACCACTGCCTCTTCAACCCTTGGTAGATAGACACTAGTACAATTTGTACAATAATGTATTTACAATGACTAAGCAAACTGATACCTTTACAATGATTTTATGCAACGATGCCCACTTGAAGACTTCATACGATGAACTTCTTGCTACTGTTATGCACCTTGGTTGTTGCTGTTTTCATGCTACTCTCTGCTGCACCTTTCTTTTCTTTGCTGCCGTAGAAATTCTGGTCCTTGGAAACCCTTGACAACACATGATCTAGCTTTTTCTTGCCTTCTAGGAGCTCGATATTGAATCTAGTGTATCTCTGTTATTTCAGATCCTCAATATTTTATTTTCAGTCCTATAGTATTCCTCTGAGTCTTCTTTCCAATTCCATAGGTTTGATCCAATTTGGATTCTCCAAGAGAGAGTTATACCCAATTTCTCACACAGCCCTAATTATGGACTGTTTCAGTATAGCGCACTTTTACGGCATGCCACGTCTCACCATTTCACATTTGTCTCTAAAATTGATAGAGCACAAATTAAATACTGTGCACTATCCTTCAATTTTTACGGCATTCCAATCCGATACTTATAAAAGGAGTTATGACGAATTTACCAAGGTCACTTATTTGAGAGGAATTTTAGGAGTCTGCAAAAACCCTTACTTCCATAGATCATATCTCCAAAAATATTGCACAACTTGATCTAAAATTGTTATTGTAGCTTCCTCAGGATTTTTTCCTCGCCTCATAAAAATTTCAGCTTTTGAGCATTCGTAGCAAACACGTTAGAGCGCAAATTCCATGATGACCTATTTCAGATGGTCGAATCCCTTGCCTAAGGAGGAAATTAAGATCACAATATATATGAATGCTTAAGTTGAGAGGGGCTTCAAAAAATGAACGTGGGAGGGATTTTAGGAGCTTAGAAAATATTAATTATGACTTTATCAATGACCCATGCCCCAACCCCATGGGGTTTTATCCCACTAACTAGGGTACAAACTTCAAACATGAATATCTCTCAAACCGTGAAGAATTACATGGCGTGCCATATATCAACGGAAACATCTCGACAAGTAGAAACCATAAAAAGAATTATTGACCCAGAATATATTAATTTGGTAGGTCACAATTACCATTCAATATTGGGCTAGCCCTTGGTGCTGCTTGGGTTGACATCAATGACAACCGCTGATCAACAATCTCCCCCTTTGGCATTGATGGCAACACAAGTACTCCCTTTGCGATCATGACACCTCTTCCTACAATATTATCTCCCCCTTTGACATCAATGGAAAAGGGTAACTCCCCCTGAAACACAACCATCTTGTGGATCTGTACACACTTCCACTCGTGCTGACACACGACCGTCCTGCAGACCTGTACACACTTCCACTCCCCCTTTATATTCCGAATAAGGAAAATCTAATGAGAACTTCTGAGAATTCCAAGCTTCTGGTGAAGATATTCCAATGCTGGCGAATATTTGATATGTGATTCTTTTGGTGCTGCTTGGAATCTTGCTACTTGTCCAATTGCTTGCATAACATCTCGTTGGGAGGATGTTACATATAAAAGACTACTAATCATGGATCTGTACAACCTTTGATCCACATCCTTAGATGAGTCGTCTATACTCAATTTGCAACCAAGTAAAGACATCTTGAAATCACTTTGTGCCTTTATAGCAAAATTCTTACTTAGTCGATCATCATTGCTACCAATTATTGTATCATCCTCTTTAGCTATTAGACATGATTTAGTTGCTTCATCCAAAACATATATGTCATTTGGAGCTCGACTTGCTGTAGCCACAATTTCACCATACACGCCTTTCTTGATTTCACATTTCGTGGAGTTGAATAGTATTGTGTGTCCTTGATCACACATTTGTCCAACACTGAGCAGATTGTGATTCATGTTTTCAACCAATAGAAAATTATTGGCTAGAGAATATTTGCTTCCGAGAGTGACAGTACCTGATCCTATAACATTTGAAGATCCATCATTTCCAAAGGACACGGTTCCATCCTTCTTCTCTTTCAGAGATACAAATTTATTTATATCTCCAGTCATATGCGTTGAGCAACTGCTATCAACATACCACACATCTTTGTTCTTTTTAGCCTTGAGAGCGAGAGAAAAATTATCATTCTTCTTCTTCTTCCATGCTTGTTCATTCTGTAGCTTCGAAGATGCTTCTGGAGGATTTTCAAGTCTGCAATATTTGGCTATGTGTCCAAAGTTTCGACATTTGTAACATTCAATATTATTTCTTAAATGTTCAAATCTATTGATGTTTCGCTGAGCCCTGGGAGGTTCATATTTGATAGATCTCCTGGAATTGTATTTTTTCCTAGGGTATGTGCGACATTCTAAAGCATTATGACCAAATTTTCCACATGAATAACAGTAGCCATAAAAAATATGTTGGTACCTGGATGGAAATTTTCGTCGAGGAATTGTCTTCCAAGGTTGTTCTTGCAAATCTTGTCTAATGAAGTCTACATGCATGTCAGATCTCATAGGTTCATTGTATTTTGTTGTAGAAGGTCCTGCTTCTTATTCTTTGTAACCGATGCCAGTTTTGTCATTGTAAGATCGTTGATTGTTGATGAGTTCTTCCAATGCCCTTGAGCTGTTGGCATAGTTTTGGATAGTTTTTCCTTTCTTCACTTCCTCACGCAGCGAGACTACTTCAGCTTCTAATTCTTCCCTTTCTTGATTTCTTTCTTCCAACTTCTTTTGAAGTGACTCTTCAATGCATTTGTGTTCTTCAACTTCAATTTTGAGACCTTGAACTTGTTCTTCAAGAGATTTGGAACAGATCTTCTCCGCCTTGAGATCTTTTATAAGCTTTATTGCTTCCTCATAAAATTCGTCTATGGTCCATCCTTCTTCTTCGTTGTTTGATACCTCTTGCTTATTGTGCTTAGCCATAAACAATACTCTCTCATTGGCTTCTTCTTCACTATCATTGTCTTCATCATATGATGAGCTATCTTCTTTAGAGAGAAAGTTCCTTTTGGATCCTTGCTTGTTGAATTTCTTAAAGCCTTTCTTTCTTTTTGAGTTGCCATTACTTTTGTTTGGAAATTTTGCTACAAAATTCCCAACCTCATTACAGCTGAAACATATCAAAGGAAGTTTACCTTTGAATTTTCCCTTACCAATTTGTATTTTTCTCGTGAAGTAAGCATATTCTTCATCTAAAAGACCTTCTACATCATCTCCCTTTTCTTCACACTTGCAGGTGCATGTATTTTCAATTGAAGGTTGTTTATCCTTATTGGTTTTCTTAGATGCAATGAATGCAGTTTACAGATGCGAAGTACCCTCTTCTTCATCAAGTCTCATTTCATATGCTATGAGAACTCCATGTAATTCCTCTTTGCCGAGTTTGTCCAGATTTGAACTATATTCTAGGACCGATACCTTTGGGTTGAATCTCCCTGGTAACGTTCTAAGAATATTCCATATAATAGTCTTCTCGTCAACTGGCTCTCCCAGTCCTTCCAGAGTATTGGTTATTTCATCAACGTATTGAAAGTATGCAGCAATTTTACAATCTTCTTTCATTCTGAGTTGCTCAAATTTTTCTCTATAGATTTGAAGCTTTGCTTCTTTGACATTTGAGTCACCTGCATATATATTCTCAAGCTTGTCCCATACATTTTTGGGTGTTTTGCAACCCAACACCTTATGATAAGCAGATTCAGTAAGTCCACTGATAATAATATTCTTTGCTTTTGCATCATTTACCAAATTCTTCTTACCTTGTTCATCCGTGGTTGATGTAAATCCATTTTGAACAGTGTCCCATACTTCGTAACCTTGCGCCAAGAGATAGACCTCCATTATTCCTTTCCAAAGTGCATAATTATTTTCACTGAATAGAGGTACACCATTCTCGGTATGCTCCATGACCTCCTTCCAACTGTTAAACTACTATTGAAGGAACCAAGCTCTGATACCAATTTTTGGAAATACTGAGAGGGGGGGTGAATCAGTATTTCTTTCAATTAGAGAATTAGTTAATCTTCAATTATTATCAGTGTTTTTATAATGATAGCAGCAAACAACAGGAACACAAATGCACACAATTTTTAAGGTGGAAACCCACCCCGGGAAAAAAACCACCTAATGCTGCTTTTCTAATAATTCTTTTCAACTCCAATTGAAAATAAAGCTCCAACTTCTTAGAATCTAGAAAAGCATTCTTCTCCAGCTCCCAGTGGATGGACACCCCAATGCCCGAGATTCTTCAGTAGTCACTGAACGGATGCACCAACACCCAATGAGCTACAACTCACCCTAACACCACCATACCACCCTATAGAAGAATAAAAGAAGAATGGACTCTCGCACCAGAGAAAATGGTCCACTTTACAATGATATAGAATGATGTAGAAGAAGAAGAAATACTAGACCATAACCCCAAATTTGAAAAAACCACTGCCTATTCAACCCTTGGTAGATAGACACTAGTACAATTTGTACAATAATGTATTTACAATGACTAAGCACATTGATACCCTTACAATGATTGTATGCAGTGCTGCCCACTTTAAGACTTCATATGATGAACTTCTTGTTGGAAATGTTGTCATTGATGGCAAAGGAGATGGCAAAGGAAGAACACCTAAGGCAGCAACAAGGCAAAGGAGACGGCAAAGGAGGAACACCTGAGGCAGCAACAAGGCAAAGGAGATGGCAAAAGAGGAACACCTGAGGCAGCAACAAGACAGAGAGCAGCATAGCAGCAAGATGCAGAGAGGGTCAAGCAGCAGAGACAGGGTCATTTAAAGAAGCAGAGGCAGCAAAAGGAGAATTAAGGAGTAGCATCAGTCTAGGAGCAGATGAAACAAAGAGAGCATAAGACAAGTAGAGCATAGAAGAAACAAAGGCAGCAGGAGTCAGATGAGGTGTTGCAAAGTAGTGAAGACAGTAGAAGAGGGCCATTTAATAGCTGAGGAATGAGACAGAGTGATGAGGAACAATTATTCAAGGGAAGTCCTGTGAAGCACCGTTGGGGAGAATACATCAATAGACTTCGTGGTAAGAAAGTCTGCTGAGGAAGAGAACTATTGAATTGAAGGCATAGAAGATCTGAAAATTTTCACAGGATTTGCTACATAATGTGAGTGGATTCTATAGATGCAACAGAGGGAAGGAGCACAAAGAAACTAAGACAAAGCAGAGCATAAAGCAGAAGGAAGAGACAAAGAAGTAACAAGAGATGGCAAAGGAGGCAAGACTCAGGAGTGGAGGCAGCTACTGCGTAGGAAGGCAAAGAAGCACAAGAAAGCAAAAGAGGCAAGAAGAAGAATGTCAAATGTACGCTCATAGAAGCACAAGAAGAATGTCAAAATGTAACATAAGAGAGACAGATGCGTAGCCGACGTATGCAGAGGGTGAGACAAGAGGCGTAGATCCAGTGTTGAGACCGGGAATCGCACACTCCAACCGGCGTTATACATATAATATAACACAAATATAATTCCGGGAATCGCACACTCCAACCGGCGTTATACATATAATATAACACAAACATTATTCCGGGAATCGCTTCACTCCAGCGGCAAAGAATATATATAAACATATACAGAACGTATTCCGGGAATCACACTCTCCAAACGGCATTATACATATAACTTATACAAACATTATTCCGTGAATCGCTTCACTCCAGCGGCAAAATATATATATATATATCAGTTATATACAAGCAGGTTCTATCAAAACGAAATGGCTTATAAGGTGGGACCCCTCACCCAATCGCAATCGGAGAAAAGGTTCAATCGGCGAAGTTTTGTAATATGCTCCGATCAAGTGGCGGACCCGATGGAGTTATACAATGGAGTTAATCGGTTCAATCGCGTCCGGGATCTTAATCGCAATCGGAACTTTCCGATTGATCGCAAGTCTTTTGTAAAATGTTGCGATTGAAGTGGCGGAACCGATCCTATTATATGCGGGAGTTAATATATGCAAATCGCATCCGTGTTCTGATCGCAATCGGAACTTTTCTATTATGTGCCCCGATTTCATTTGTTTAAAGTTCGGACCCGATGGGTCTATAAATCATGGTTAATATATATTTGAGTTCCAAGTCTAATTGCATCGGCACTGGTCAATCGCATCGGAGAATATATGAGTTGCGATTGCGATTGGAAGTCCGGACCTGATGGAGGTATAAATTATAATTCAAACGTGTTTGAAGTCCTTTCCCAATCGCATCGGCAAAATACAATGAACAGTGGCCAATCGCAACATATATTAAATGACTTGCGATTGTGATTGAAGCCTGGACCCGATGGACTTATAAACGTTGATTAATAAAAATTCAAGTCCCAATCGCATCGGCAAAGAACAGTGAACAGTAATCAATGCATCGGAAAGCGTGATATGTGGGCCCAAAAAGGGCTTTCGTTAAGTATTAACAAGTTTATTCATTGATTATAGTAGAAGCGGCAGTTTGTTTGTTAAAACCTTATATAAGGACGCCGAGAGTCGATTTAAGATTGTATTAAAA
Organism: Pinus albicaulis; assembly: GCA_034641835.2. Lineage (NCBI taxonomy): Eukaryota > Viridiplantae > Streptophyta > Pinopsida > Pinales > Pinaceae > Pinus > Pinus albicaulis. The sequence goes on from CM076574.1 coordinate 1,107,967,383, forward strand.
GAAGCTGTTGTATATATATAACGCTGTTGCGATAAGCCGCGTGGTCTGTAGACCCACGGGCCTCAGCTTAACGGGAGGGTGATTATTAAATTAATATAGTTGTGATATATGTATGTTCCAGCCTGCGGAACTCGCCACATCAACAAGACACTCGTGGCATGAAAAGGGTTGGAATTCCTCTAGATTTACAGTCAGCAGATATAAAAGGCACATTTACACATATGCAGTAGTTACACCACAGCAGAGGACAGAAGAGCAAACAGATCCGAAAGAAGATAAAACACAGTCACAGAAACGACAAAGACATCCAAAGAAAAGACAAATGCATACCAATTCAAAAGACTAAATGAGTTGAGCTGGAGTTCTCATTTAAATTTGAATGTAAATGTTTTATTTAAATTTATATTGTTGTGATGCATTGGCAAGTCTCCGGAAGAGAGCAAATATCCCACTGTAATATTAAAATAAGCACCTACAGTTACATTTTTCTGAGTGAGTTGAAAAGAGATGAGAAGGCAGAAGGCAAAGAGACATGGCTGTCCATTTCGAATTCCCAGTGGAATACAAACAGCCATGAAGCTATTTTTTGTATAAAACAGGGTAATATCCAAGGGGAGAGGAGTTGACGAAAAAGGAGTGAGAGAAGAAGAGAGTATGCAGTAGAATTAAAGAGAGTTGAAGACAATAAGCAAGCTGCAAGAAGAATGTGAATAAGGAGGAGCTGAGTAAAGAAGAAGAAGGGGCTGAGCAGAGATGATGCAGGTCTGATATAAGATTTGATGAACAGCAGAGAAGAAGGTACAGAACAGAGCCGATATCCAAGGTAAATCAGCAAGTGTTTTATTTTTGAAAGAGTAAGGAAGTTGGAGCTTCCCTATCAAGTTGTAGCTTGATAGATGTCAGTTGTAGCTGACTGAGGTAGGAGCCTCCTGTAGGTTGGTGCCTGCAGAAAATAGATGGGAGTTGGTGCTTCCACATCAAGTTGTAGCTTGATAAAATTTCAGTTGTAGCTGACTGAGGTTGGAGCCTCCCGTAGGTTGGTGCCTGCAGAAAATTGATGGGAGTTGGAGCTTCCTTGCAAGTTGTAGCTTGCAGAATTGAGGATAGAGCCTCTTGTAGGTTTGTGCCTGCAGAAAACAGTGGTGAGAGGGAGTTGGAGCTTGCCTTTGCATCACAACAATAATAAGATGTGGTTTTCTCCCTTTATGGGTTTCCACTTATATATGGTGTCTCTGTGCATGATGTTTATGTGTTGATGTGATTTATCTCATCTGCTTAATACTTGCTGCTCTCATATTCAATCTGCTATTACATTAACAAATCTGTTTGATAGTAATACTTGTTGCTCACATATTAAGTTGACCATGAAATGAAGGGGTAAATAAGATTTAAAAGAAAAGTTTTAAAAGTCCATGTATGTGTTAAACTGATTCACCCCCCCCTCTCAGTTTAACTAAGGGTTCAACAATTGGTATCAGAGCAGGTTCCTTTGGTGCAAGCCTAATAGCTTGAAGGAGATCTAGTTAAGTCATGGACTATCAAAATGTACCTGTGTTAAATACAACAAACTTTCCTGAATGGAGACATAAGGTTAAAACAGGATTATTGGCTTATGAACCTGAAGTATGGAAGCTTGTATGTGATGGTTACTGCACAGAATCCCCCACGGTGAAATAAAAACAGAGGAATGCCAAGGCAAAATGTGTAATATATAACAGTCTTCATAACAAGGACCTTGAGTTGATAATGGATTTAACCTCTGCAAAAGAAATCTGGGATAGATTGAACTTCATACATGGAGTATACACTAAGGACTGCACTGACAAGAAGGATAAGAGAATTAAGAAAAAGAGAAATTCATGTCAAAAAGAAGATTCTCAATCAAATGAAGTACCTGCTAGTGTGAATGGTTGTAAGAGTCATGAAGAAATTGCAGATGAAGAAAAAGCCAAACTTGACACTGCCTTGACTGAAATAGAAAGATTGAAGAATGAAAACAAAGACCTTAGGACAGTGATGCAAATATGTGATGAGAGAGAATTTGAAGATAAGAAAGAAATTGTTGGCCTGAAGACACACCTTGAAGAAGCAAGGAAGATAGAAGACACTCTGCTGCAACAAATGAGAAAGAAAAGTCAGGAATGTGAAAGATTGGAAGAAGAAGTGATGAGTCTAAGAAAGAACTTAGAAAAAGCCCAAAGAGAACTACTAATGAATACACCTCTAATGAAAATCTCTAGACAGTTGGACCAAATTCTCAATGCTCAAAGATCACCTCACATAAAGGCTGGGATAGGATATAAAGGGGAAACCAGCAAGTCCAAGATTGAAGATAAAAGGAATGTCATTTTTGTAAAGGCAGTAAAGGAAGATGAAGCAGCTCAGAAGATTCCCACAGAAGAAGAAGCCAGCAAGAACAAGATTTGTAAAGAAACAAACATAACCAAGAAACAACATGAGAAGACAAAGAATGAAGGGATGAAACAATCAGCTACTAAAGGCTCATATGCTCCTAAGGATGAAGTGAATAAATTTGGAAGTTGTCAAAGGAGGTTCTTTCCTCCTATGAAAAATAGCACATGTTTCTCTTGTCATAAACCAGGACATAATGCAGCACAATGTAAGAGAAGGCCTATCAACTCCAACCAACAAAAGATGCAGCAAAAGAGAAGAACCCCTCAAGCAAGCAAATGGAAAGGACAATCTTCCACCAGGTACACAAATCATTTCCATGGCTACTGTTATGCATGCAATAATTTTGGACATAAACTTGTTGATTGTAAAATGTATTCAAAAAGAGAAACAAAATATTATACATCAGCCCAAATGCACCTTGGTCAAATAAGATGTTATGTATGCCTCAAACTTGGCCACAAAGCAAAGGACTGTAATCTGCCATATACATTAAAGAACTCTAGATAGATGATGGGATCTAAGCAAATCAAACAAAACTATGAATTTAAAAGAAGTGCAGACATTATGAAGAACCTCAATAAAGTTTGGAAGGAAAAGAGAAAGGGGGAGCCTATTATCTCCATAACATAATGAATCTAGCATAGTCTCAGGGGGAGCTGCTCTACGAAACAAAGCAAATATCTAACCAGTTATAGATATGAAGCAGCATCCCAGGGGGAGAGCAGTTCATATATTTACCCCATGAAAGTAGTCTAAGAAGAGCTCCTTGGAATGATAACAGCTATGAGATTAGTAAGAGAAAGGAAGTTTCTCTAACAGAGATCTATGGAAGAAGAATACCATCTGAAACTCACAATAGCCAGCAAAATTGTTTGAAGGAGAACAGAGGAAGCAAAGGCATTTTACTAGTTAAATCCTGTGTGAACACATGAGTTCTTGATGAATGATCCTATGTAATTGAGCCGAGTCCAATAAGCAAGGTATGGAAATTAGAGTGATTGTGTGGCAATTCTGTGGTGAAGAACCTTGTAGCATTGGTTTGTGCGAATTTCCTGTTCCACTCAGAAGACTAATGAACCATACTCTCTGTGAATGAGTGTCTATGTATGCGCTCTGCAGAAGAAACAGAAGAATTGAAGCATAATTGGTTTATTCATGAATTAGGGGTGTAATGCAGTTTGTAGATGAATTATTGAGCAATTATTCATTAATTGAGTGGCATAGGCTTTGATTGAAGACTAAAACCCTGTGAAGTCGGACCCAGTAAATCAAGCTAAGAATCTGCCTGTATATTCAGAAAGAAGAATGTTTGATAATGTGTTGAAATGATGCCCAAACTGTATGTACTTGTGGGGAGGATATAAAAATCCTGTGACGAGAATTCCGTATGAATGAGACCCTGTAGCAGAATATTTATAAGAAATGCATAAGAAACCTCTGCATAAGAATAAACGAAACCGTGTTATGTATGGTGGAAATCTGCAAAGGTTATGTATGGTGCAAGGGTTGTGAATGGTGGAGCGAAACCTTCGTGAGCGGGTTCGAATCATTATAATATACTGAAAAACGACTATTTAATAAAGAAGACCGGAACCTTGGTGAAACACTGTAGCAAAACCACTTATGGTTTCCAGATTATTTTGCACCACTTTTGGTACGGAGGCGGTATTATCTAGAGGGCTAGCGATTCCATAAGATTGTTGACACGTGGCATAGGTGGTATTGGAAGGCACCGTTTAACCTGCGATTTCGCAAGATAACGTTAGTACCGGGACACCGAGAGGAATTTCTCAGGACCGTTGATTTGAAAAGGGGACATCCGGCGGTGACTATTCAATGAAGATACGCGAAGTTTAATAAAAGTGCGCGGAAGATAGAAGAGGTACGGTGCATAGGTGGGCCAGTCCGAAAGTCTTATTATAAAGTTTGTTTTTCAAATCATGGAGTATTAATACAAGGTCGGGCGGCGAACTGTAAAGCGAGCGGTATATTCAAATCTTCAAAGGTTTGTTATGAGGTATGGTTGCGATTATTAAAAAGGCATCAAGAAGCCATGATAACAGTTGAATTGGTATATAAAGCAATGTATAAAGCAGCAGTGATTCTGGAGCTGTCATAGAAAATAAAATGCAGTGACATTCTTTCAAATCAGGATGATAGAATAAGTAGCAAGTTAATGATGCCAAGATCAGATTTAGTATATTGATGATTGTTGGTGTGAACAGTGGAAAGATCAATAGTGGAAACTATGGGTTCATGTGCAAGCTAAAATAAAATCTCTGCATGGTTTATCAAGGTAATATCAATTGGTACTAGGTACAGGTAGCATATCTATCAATAGAATATCAAGAGTTATCATGGAGCAGCAATATGGTACAGGTCCTCAAGATCAAAGAACTATGGCAAAAGAACCTCAAGCACAAAGGATTTGCAGGGTTTGTTTTGGAAGAGTGTGTAAGCAGTGAAAGTCATTAGTCTCTTATATTGAAAGATATTGCCTATTCTCACAATAAGCTGTAAGCTCTGGTGTGATTCATTTGTTTACAATAAAAACAAGGACCTTTCAGTCTTTAAGTGTATTATCCCTGTCAGCAGTTTGGCACAGATTACCAACAATAGGCAGTACAGGTGAACCATAGCAATAGAAGATATATTGGCATCATCACAACGGAACAGATTTTGTCTACAGATGTCTATTGCAGAAGAAGACATATTCCATCTACAATCTTCCTCAACAGAAATATATTGGCACACTACATCAGATATAGACCAAAGTATAGTTGAAGCAAGCCTGATATGTCACTCGGAGCATTCACACTCTTTAAGTATTGATCCAATGATGCATCTCTTATTATACAAGTCTGATTATAACTGTCATTACTTTGGAATGACATCGACTTAATGTTTATATACAAGTTAAAATATTCTAAAAAGTGTTCTCTCAACAAATATTGTACACCAGTATAGAGTAGCATGGTACAAAGTCAGAAGAAGAATGCCTAAACACATCTCAGAGAGAGAAAATGAAAAGATAGAATCTACACTATGAAATGTGCAACCCTTTGCCATTGATGTCAAAGGGGGAGGAAAAGCAGGTAATAGAAGAAAGGGTCTTCTAAAAGAAGCTAGACAGAGGAAGACTTGGAGGAAGAATTGGATTATTGGTGGATGTGTTGCCATCAATGCCAAAGGGGGAGACTGTTGGAAATGTTGTCATTGATGGCAAAGGAAGAACACCTGAGGCAACAACAAGTCAAAGGAGATGGCAAAGGAAGAACACCTGAGGCAGCAACAAGACAAATAGAGCAGCATAGCAGCAAGATGTAGAGAGGGTCAAGCAGCAGAGACAGGGTCATTTAAAGAAGCAGAGGCAGCAAAAGGAGAATTAAGGAGTAGCATCAGTCTAGGAGCAGATGAAACAAAGAGAGCATAAGACAAGTAGAGCATAGAAGAAACAAAGGCAACAAGAGTCAGATGAGGTGCTGCAAAGTAGTGAGGACAGTAGAAGAGGGCCATTTAATAGCTGAGGAATGAGACAGAGTGATGAGGAACAATTATTCAAGTGGGAAGTCTGTGAAGCACTGTTGGGGAGAATACATCAATTCATTCTGCAGAATGTAGCAAAGTTCGAAGTTGAGGAAGAGAACTATTGAATTGAAGGCATAGAAGATCCGAGCCTCACAGGATTTGCTACAAGTATAACAGGTGGAGTGGATTATATAGATTCAACAGAGGAAGGAGCACAAAGAAACTAAGACAGCAGATATAGCAGAAAGGAAGAGACAATGAAGTAACAGAGGCAACAAAGGAGGCAAGACTCGTGCAAAGGAGGCACACAAGGTGAGGAAGGCAAAAGAAGCAATGTTGAAAGCACAGAGGGCAGCAAGAAGAATGTCAAAATGTAACAGTCATAGTAGAGACAGAGGCAGAGCGACAGAAGCAGCAGAGGTAGAGACAGAGGCAGAGAGCCGTTATATAATTCCGGGAATCGCACACTCCAACCGGCGTTATACATATAATATAACACAAACATTATTCCGGGAATCGCTTCACTCCAGCGGCAAAATATATATATATATATATATATATATATATATATATATATATATATATATAAACATATATATCAGTTATATACAAGCAGAGCGCTTTATATCTATATAACCAAAGGTTCTATCAAAACGAAATGGCTTATAAGGTGGGACCCCTCACCCAATCACAATCAGAGAAAAGGTTCAATCGGCGAAGTTTTGTAATATGCTCCGATCAAGTGGCGGACCCGATGGAGTTATACAATGGATTTAATCGGTTCAATCGCGTCCAGGATCTTAATCGCAATCGGAACTTTCCGATTGATCGCAAGTCTTTTGTAAAATGCTGCGATTGAAGTGGCGGACCCGATCCTATTATATGCGCGAGTTAATATATGCAAATCGCATCCGTGTTTTGATCACAATCGGAACTTTTCTATTATGCGCCTCGATTGCATTTGTTTAAAGTTTGGACCCAATGGGTCTATAAATCATGGTCAATATATATTTGAGTTCCAGGTCTAATCGCATCGGCACTGGTCAATCGCATTGGAGAATATACGAGTTGCGATTGCAATTGGAAGTCCGGACCCGATGGAGGTATAAATTATAATTCAAACATGTTTGAATTCCTTTCCCAATCGCATCGGCAAAATACAATGAACAGTGGCCAATCGCAACATATATTAAATGACTTGCGATTGTGATTGAAGCCCAGACCCGATGGAATTATAAACGTTGATTAATAAAAATTCGAGTCCCAATCGCATCGGCAAAGAACAGTGAATAGTAATCAATGCATCGGAAAGCGTGATATGTGGGCCCAAAAAGGGCTTTCGTTAAGTATTAACAAGATTATTCATTGATTATAGTAGAAGCGGCAGTTTGTTTGTTAAAACCTTATATAAGGATGCCGAGAGTTGATTTAAGATTGTATTAAAAGAACCTATTGTATATATATAACGTTGTTGCGATAAGCCGTGTGGTCTATAGACCCACGGGCCTCAGCTTAACGGGAGGGCGATTATTAAATTAATATAGTTGTGATATATGTATGTTCCAGCCTGCGGAACTCGCCACATCAACAAGACACTCGTGGCATGAAAAGGGTTGGAATTCCTCTAGATTTACAGTCAGCGGATATAAAAGGCACATTTACACATATGCAGCAGTTACACCACAGTAGAGGACAGAAGAGCAAATAGATCCGAAAGAAGATAAAACACAGTCACAGAAAAGACAAAGACATCCAAAGAAAAGACAAATGTGTACCAATTCAAAAGACTAAATGAGTTGAGCTGGAGTTCTCATTTAAATTTGAATGTAAATGTTTTATTTAAATTTATATTGTTGTGATGCATTGGCAAGTCTCCGGAAGAGAGCAAATATCCCACTGTAATATTAAAATAAGCACCTACAGTTACATTTTTCTGAGTGCGTTGAAAATAGATGAGAAGGCAGAAGGCAAAGAGACATGGCTGTCCATTTCGAATTCCCAGTGGAATACAAACATCCATGAAGCTATTTTTGTATAAAACAGGGTAATATCCAAGGGGAGAAGGTTGACGAAAAAGGAGTGAGAGAAGAAGAGAGTATGCAGCAGAATTAAAGAGAGTTGAAGAGAATAAGCAAGCTGCAAGAAGAATGTGAATAAGGAGGAGTTGAGCAAAGAAGAAGAAGGGGCTGAGCAGAGATGATGCAGGTCTGATATAAGAGTTGATGAACAACAGAGAAGAAGGTACAGAACAGAGCTGATATCCAAGGTAAATCAGCAAGTGTTTTTATTTTGAAAGAGTAAGGAAGTTGGAGCTTCCCTATCAAGTTGTAGCTTGATAGATGTCAGTTGTAGCTGAATGAGGTAGGAGCCTCTTGTAGGTTGGTGCCTGCAGAAAATAGATGGGAGTTGGTGCTTCCACATCAAGTTGTAGCTTGATAAAATGTCAGTTGTAGCTGACTGAGGTTGGAGCCTCCTGTAGGTTGGTGCCTGCAGAAATTGAAGGGAGTTGGTGCTTCCTTGCAAGTTGTAGCTTGCAGAATTGAGGATAGAGCCTCCTGTAGGTTGGTGCCTGCAGAAAACAGTGGTGAGAGGGAGTTGGAGCTTGCCTTTGTATCACAACAATAATAAGATGTGGTTTTCTCCCTTTATGGGTTTCCACTTATATCTGGTGTCTCTGTGCATGATGTTTATGTGTTGATGTGGTTTATCTCATCTGCTTAATACTTGCTACTCTCATATTCAATCTGCTATTACATTAACAAATCTGTTTGATAGTAATACTTGTTGCTCACAGATTAAGATTGCTCACATATTAAGTTGACCATGAAATGAAGGTGTAAATAATATTTAAAAGAAAAGTTTTAAAAGTCCATGTATGTGTTAAACTGATTCACCCCCCCCCTCTCAGTTTAACTAAGGGTTCAACACTTCTTGTTGCTGTTATGCACCTTGGTTACTGCTCTTATCATACTACTCACTGCTACACCTTTATTTTCTTTGCTGCCGTAGAAAGTCTGGTCCTTTGCAACCCTTGACAACACATGATCTAGCTTTTTCTTTCCTTGTAGGAGCTCGATATTGAATCTGGTGTATCTCTGTTATTTCAGATCCTCAATATCTGATTTTCCATCCTATAGTATTCCTCTGAGTCTTCTTTCCAATTCCACAGTTCTGACCCAATTTGGATTCTCCAAGAGAGAGTTATACCCAATTTCTCACACTGCCCTAATTATGGACTGTTTCAGTAGAGCACACTTGTACGGCGTGCCATGTGTCATCGTTTCTTCATTTGTCTCTGAAATTGATAAAGCGCAAATTAAAGACTATGTGCTATCCATCAATTTTCACGACATTCCAATCCGATACTCACAGAGGGAGTTATGACGAATTTACCAAGGTCACTTCTTTGAGATGAATTTCAGGAACCTGCAAAAACCCTTACTTCCACAGATCATATCTCCAAAAATATTGCGCAACTTGATCTAAAATTTTTACTGAAGCTTCCTCAGGATTTTGGCTTCGCCTCATAAAAATTTCAGCTTCTGAGCCTTCGTATAAAAAAATTTAGAGCGAAAATTCCACGATGACCTGTTTCAGATGGCCGAATCCCTTGCCTAAGGAGGAAATGAAGATCACAATATATATGAATGCTTAAGTTGAGAGGGGCTTCAACAAGTGAACGTGGGAGGGATTTTAGGAGCTTAGAAAATATTAATTATGACTTTTCAATGACCCATGCCCCAACCCCATGGGGTTTTAGCCCACTAACTTGGGGTACAAACTTCAAACATGAATATCTCTCAAACCGTGAAGAATTACATGTCGTGCCATATATCAACGGAAACATCTCGACAAGTAGAAACCATCAAAATAATTATTGAACCAGAATATATTAATTTGGTAGGTCAAAATTCCCATTCAATATTGGGTTAGCCCCTAGTGCTGCTTGGGTTGACATCAATGACAACCATTGATCAACAATCAGAGTGGGTGGAGCTTGGGGTGGGGTCTAGTGAGGCACTCCTTCTGTAGGTTTTAATCCAGAACATAAATTATCTACGAATGAATCTTAAAATAGAAAATAAACAATAGCAAGAGCATAAAACATAAAATATATAAATAAAGAGATTTTCCCCTGGATCCCAAATCGAGATGACCAGCTTGATTTTTCATTCTATTCCTTTTAGTGTTACAACGCATATATATACATGTCGAAGCATACATAAACTCCAATCCATTAACCCTAGATTAGAACATAACAGTAGTTCCCTTGACTGGATCTACAAAATACTAAGGGCCGAAAACCATCGTACCCCAAAACCATGTGCAAACTCATGCACAAAACCATGGGTGCATTCGCCTATGAGTGGGTTCACCCCCCCTGTGCCCCCCTGCTATGCTCGGCGCAACGTACAACGTGTGGGACCGGTCGTGGAAAGAATATAACACATACCCAACATTATCCCACTTGTTGTTTTATTTCCACAAGGGGGCCACAAGAGAACTTAGTCCAAATCTGCAACACCCATTGTTTCTCTACACCAAGATAACTTTGAGTGCTCACAGACTTCGTCAATGCATCTACAACATTCTTCAAAGTGCTCACCTTTACCAGCAACACCCTTTTATCCTCAATCATATCTCTCACAATGTGATATTGAACATTAGTGTGCTTTGTCTTTGAATGATATGCAGGGTTCTTAGCCAAGAAAATTGCACTTTGGCTATCATAGTGTATCCTTATAGCTCACTTCACCAACCCCATAATTGAACACAATCTCTACAACCAAACGGTTTCCTTGCTTGCATGAGTGGATGCCATGTATTCTACTTCTATAGTTGAAAGAGTCACTATAGACTGTCTTTTACTCATCCAACTAACTGCACCTCCAAATAGGCTAAACACATACCCAATTGTAGATATTCTTTGGTCCATATCTCCAGACTAGTCTGCATCAACAAAACCACGAACATCCAACACTCTTTCCAATCCTAGTCTTCCCTGGTAGCACAAGCCATAATCACTCGTGCCACGAAAATATCTAAAAACCCACATCACTGTTGTCCAATGCTCCTTCCCTGAGTTTGACATAAACCTGCTCAATACTCCCACTGCATGTGCAATGTCTGGTCTAGTACAGACCATTACATACATCAGTCTACCCACTACACTTGCATATGGAACACAGGACATATCCTCCTCTTCTTCTTGTGCCTTGGGACACTATTCAACAAACGACTTTACACTCACAAGAATAGGAACATTCTCCTGTTTACTATCCTACATATTGAACCTCTATAATATGGTCTTGACATACTTCCTCTTGTTTAACCAGAGCTTCCTCTTTGCCTGATCTCTCTTAATTTCCATGCCCAGAATATAGTTTGCAGCACCAAGATCCTTCATGTCGAATTTGGAGAAAAGTTGGGTCTTCAAATCTTGGATAATTTCTTTGTCATTGCCAATCAACAACATATCGTCCACATACAAGACAAAATAAATAAAACGGTCACCAATTATTTTAAAATAAACACAGTGGTCCTCGTTGCTTCTGGTGAAGCCAAGTCCCCGTATATAGGTATCAAATTTCTGATACCACATCCTTGGTGACTGTTTTAACCATACAAAGACTTATTTAACCTGCATACAAGTTCTTTCTTTCCCTTCACCATAAATCCTTCAGGTTGTTTCATGTAGGTCTCCTCTTCCAGATCCCCATGAAGAAATGTTGTCTTCACATCCATTTGTTCTATCTCAAAATCAAATGCAGTAGCAACAGAAAAAAGTAATGTAATAGAGGTAACTTTGGCAACAGTAGAAAAAATATCACCAAAATCAATTCCCGGAACCTGGGAATAACCTTTTGCTACCAACTGAGCTTTTTATTTATCCACCTTGCCTTCTACATTCATCTTCTTCTTAAACACCCATTTTCTCCCGATGGGCTTCCTTCCAGCCAGCAACTCCACTAGATCCCATGCCCAATTTTTGTGCAAGGATGCCATTTCATCAACCATGGCCTCCTTCCAGAGTTTTCCATCCTTTGAATCTACAACCTCCCTGACAGTTCTGGGATCATCGTCAGTTATAGTTAAGGAAAAACTTGAATAGAAAGAAGATGGACTATACCTTTCTGGTTTCCTTATTTCTTGAGCTGATCTTCTCATAGATGGAGTTTGTGGCTCTTCCTCTTCTGAGTCTTATTTTGTTGTAGAGTTTGATTCATCTTCCTTTAGCTCAAACTCTATCTTCTCAGGTTCCTTTGGTAGGACTTCATGTTTAACAACATATTTCACCTCTCTAAACACTGCATCTCGGCTGTACACAAAATTCCTTATTTCTGGGTTCCAAATCTTGTAACCATTTAAACCATCCTTATACACAATAAAGATGCACCTTTAAAATTTATTATCCAACCTGGTCCTTTTTTCCTTTGTAACATGTAAATATGCATCACATCCAAATACCCTCAGATGTGAAAGAGAGGGTTTCTTACCAGTTCATACCTCATGTGGAGATCCAATGTTGATGAAGGTGATCTGTTAACCAGGTAACATGCAGTCTCCACTCCATCTGCCCATAATTTGTTTCCTAACCCGGTACCACTGAGCATGCTTCTTGCCTTTTCCATCAGCGTTCTGTTCATTCTTTATGCAACTCCATTTTGCTGAGGTGTGTATGGAGTACTCTTTTTTCGTGCTATACCGCACTTCTTACAAAACTCTTCAAATTCCTTCTTGCAGAACTCCCCACCATTATCTATCCTCAACACCTTTATCTTCTGCTCTGTCTGGTTTTCCACCAGAGCCTTAAATTCTTTAAATTTGTCAAAGACTTCAGATTTCTTCCTTAAGAAATATAGCCATGTATTCCTTGAGATGTCATATATGAATGAAACATAGTACACAGACTTACCCAGTGATGGAACCGACACAGGTCCAAACACATCACTATGCACAAACTCTAATATCTTATTCGAACTCTTAGCACCAGAAGGAAAAATCACCTGATTATGCTTCCCATATAAATAATGTTCATAGAAATTTAAATCTAGAGAGAAATTAGACATACCTTATACCATATCATTTCCATGTAGTATCCGAAGGCCCTTCTCTCCAATATATCCAAGCCTTTGACGCCATAGCATGGTCTTTTCTCTAGAGACCGCTAGGCTTTCCACTCCACCTTCCGAAACCACATAACTGTTGCACCCATCAATAACAGTGTTTCCTTGAAGCTTGTACAGAGTTCCAATCCGAACTCCCCGCATTAATATCAGTGCTCCTCAAACCATCTTACAGGTGTCTTTCTCGAATGTTGTTTTTACATCTGCATCATCCATCTTTCTTATAGAAATCATATTTTTGGCCAATGAAGGAATGTGAAGAACACCAAGAAGTGTTCTAATAATTCCACCTTGCAGCTTCAGCTTGAATTTTCCATGTCTAATGATTCTGGCCTTCCTATCATCCCCTAGGAAGACATCACCGCCATCATATTTATCATACTCGTAGAACCACTCCCTATGGGGAGTGAAGTGAAAGGATGCACCCAAGTCAATCAACCATGACTCATGATCTACATGTGTGTTTGAAGAAGAAGCCAAATACACATCCCCACCTTCATCCAAGGTGGTTTTTTCTTATGCAGAAGGAGCATCATTAGATCCCTTTCCTTTCTCAGGAGTTTTAGATCTGCAGTCCTTTTTGTAGTGCTCTTCCTTTCCGCATTTCCAGCACACCTTTACAAACTTTCCAGGAGATTTAGATCTCCATCTAGATTTATATCTCCCACTCAAAACCTTATTCTTGTTTCTATTCTGGGACCTTCCTCCTACAGATAAGGCATCTCAATTCTGACCCTCCATATTTCTCCATCTCATTTCCTCCGACAGCAAGGCTGAGACAATGAGATCAAAATTCAAGGTAGTTGTATTGCTGCCTATTGCAATAACCAGACTATCCCACGAGTCTGGTAGAGAACACAACAAACTGATGCACTTATATTCATCTAAGATTTTAATATCAACATATGACAGCTAACTTACCACATTATTGAAGTCATTCAGATGCTTTGTCACCAAGTCTTCATCCTTAATCCTTGATTTATACAGATTTTTCCACAGGAACAATTTATTCACCAAAGAATTAGATTGGTACAAAGTCCCAAGTTTGTCCCACAAATTATTCATCGTAGCTTCCCAAAATACATTCAACAATACTGAATCTGAGACACACAACTGTATTGTGTTCTTCGCCTTCTGATCCAACTTCTTCCAGTCTTCATCTGACATTTTTGTTGGTTTAGTACTTGGATCTACTACGATCCATTGATCTTTATCGAACAACAGGTCCTCCATCTTGAGATTCCACAACTCAAAACTCTGACCATTAAATTTCTTGATCTCTATCTTTCTGCTACTCGCCATCTTCTTTCACTGCAAGAATCGATCTCGCAGATCTCCCACTAAATAGGATCTACCTCAGGCCCAAGAAAAAAAACACTCAGTGGCAAAGGCCTCCCCTTGAAGCCAAAATAACTCTAATACAAAATATAGGTTTTAACCCAGAACATAAATTATCTACAAACGAATCTTAAAACACAAAATAAACAATAGCGAGAGAATAAAACATAAAACAAATAAACACAGAGATTTTCCCCTAGATCCCAAATTGGGATGACCAACTTAATTTTTCATTATATTCCTTTTATTGTTACAATACATATATATACATGATGAAGCATACATAAACCCCAATCCATTAACCCTAGATTAGAACATAACCATAGTTCCCTTGACCAGATCTACAAAATACCAGGGGCCGAAAACCATCGTACCCCAGAACCATGTGCAAAATCATGCACAAAACCATGGGCGGCTCCACCTATGAGTGGGTCCTCACACCAAAAAAAAAATTACCAGGCCACTGCCCCGAACCCCAATAGGGGGGGCTACAGCCCCCTCTACGACCCCCCTGTTGTGCCCGGCGCAACATACAGTGCATGGGACAAGTCATGGAAACAATATAACACATACCCAACATCTTCTGCAAATGTAGCCACACTTTGTCGCCCAACTAGAAGTGGTGTGGCACCTGATGTTGATGATGTCCTTGCTTGTATTTAGCATTGGATTTGTCCAATATGTCATGAACCTGCTAGTGGGTTTGTTGAATATGCTCAATGAATTTTTTCGCTTTGTCAGCTTCAGACTGGACATTAGCCGAATCGGCCTGAGTAGCCACAAATGGCATGGCTACGTGAATGGGACATAGTGGCTGGAACCCTAGGCCCACTTGAAAGGGGGTTTTTTTCAGTTGATTTGTGGAGAGCCTGGTTGCAACTATGTTGTACATAGGGAAGGCTCTCATCCCATGTGCGTTGATGCTTTGAATTGTACATCCGCAGAATTTTTACAATCATCTAGTTGACAACCTCTGTCTGGCCATTATTTTGGGGATGGAAATTTGTTGACTTGGTGAGCTTCATGTCCAGCATTGACCAGAGGCTGGACCAAAATGTGGTGAGGAACCTATTATCCCAATCTGAGATGATAGACTGTGGGATCCCAAACTACAGCCACACTCATTCAAAGAAGATTTTAGTAGTGGGTTCTATTGTGATATTATTCTTGCAGGCCAACATAAAGGCCATCTTCAAGAATCTGTCGACGACCACAAAAACACAAACCTTTCGATGCTTAGTATAAGGAAGGCTTGACATGTAAGCAATGGAGATGGATTCCCAAGGTCGACTAGGGGTATGTAGTGAAGTATAGAGGACTTGCTTCTAGATGGTCAGTTTGGCAATGGAGCAAGCAGTGCAGGATCCGATGGACTTCCCAACATCCTGTCAAATTTTCGGCCAATAGAAATACTTCTATAGTACTACAACTATTTTATCAACCTCAAAATTCCCAACGAATTGATTGTAGTTTTCTTCCTAAATCATCTTGGCATGCTCGCTTGAAGGAACAAAAAGGTGTCTCGGGTGACATAGCAGTGAATCATGGAGGTGAAATTTTGGAACTTGCGTAACCTCCAAGAGTGTCTTGTATGTGTGGCCAAAATCCGGATCGCTCTTGTAGAGAAGTGGCCAATCAGAAGTCTCATTCCCACAAGAGTTGAGAACAGTGGTTGGCACCACGATCGGTGGTCAGCTGAGGTAGTTTGCAACATTATTGGTGGTTCCCTTCTTATACTTGATGTTCAAATGAAATTTTTGAAGATATGTGGACCACTTCTAATGGTGATCATTCTACAAATTCCCTTGTGTCTGTATGAACTGTAGGGGTTAGTGGTCTATGTCGATGACCGTATCCTTCCAAAAAATGTAATGCTTCCATTGGCGGCATGCCTGCAAAATGGAATATATTTCTTTTCCATAACTGAGATACTTGTGGACTGTGTCATACAGTGTCTCACTGTGATATGCCATTGGATGCCCCTATTGAGTAAGAACTACCCGAATAGCATAGTCATGGGCATCTTTCTAGATAACAAATTGTTGTTGCAAGTGTGGTAATGTAGAACTAGGGCATAGCAGAGGTGATGTTTCAATTCTATGAATGCATTTTATTGAGATTCCAACCAAAATAATTTTTCTTTCACACCTCCCTCAGTGATTTGACTCAAGGGCCATGTGATATGAGAGAATACCAACATGAACCTTTGGTAGAAATTTGCAAGACCCAGAAATCTACAAAGCTCTATTAGAGTGGTTAGGGCTGGCCAATCCTGAATTACTTGGATCTTTGTTGGATCCACATGCACCCCTCATTCATCAATAATGTATCCCAGATACTGAACCTAGGTCATGCCAAAAGTGCAGTTCTCCAAATTGGCACACAACTTGTGTTTCCATAGTGTTTGGAGGACCTGTCGGATGTGGTGGAGGTTCTCTTCCCAAGTCTCGCTGAATATCTGGATGGCATGTAAGTACACTACTACAAATTAGTAGTTCAATGGCTACAAGATGTTGTCCATTAGCCTCATTAAGGTTGCAGGAGCATTCATCAACCTGAAACGCATGACCATCCATTCGAAAAGGCCCTCCTTGGCTTTGAAGACAATCTTCCACACATCAGAGGGTTCGATTGGTACCTAGTGATACCTAGACTTCAAGTCAATCTTGCTAAAATATTTCACCCCTTTCATTTGATCTAGAAGGTCATCAATCCATGGGATCGGGTACCTATTCAAGATATTTATCTTGTTTAGTGCTTGATAGTCAATACAGAGTCTCCAATTCCCATCCTTCATATGCACCAACATGAACGGGCTCCCACAAGGTGATGAACTTGGTTTGATTTGAACTTTCTACAACAGCTCCAGAATATTCCTCTTGATTTCATCCTTCTCCAAAACAGAGCATCGATAGATCGGTGCATTGGGCATCGACACACCTGGGGTGCTTGACCTGACAATGCAGAGGCACTTTTGTGGGTGAGGTGAAGATGTCCCGTACTCCTCCATGACCTTTTCCATTTTTTTTAATCATGTGAAGGAGCCTTTTCTAGATGTCATGGCCACATTATTCTTCTTTCCCTGGGGGTAGATCACCAGGAAAAAAAACTCCCAATTTTGGAAATGAGCTTACAACATTGTTTTGCAGTAACCAAAGAGACAGTCATAGGTGGTGGTACTTCTAGTACCTTGTACAATTGATTTCCCAATGTGACAATAACAATGCAAGGTCAGGACTCATACATAGCATGTTGCTTCCACAATTATGGTTGGACTAATAATACATCACAAACATCTAGAGGAGCAATGTCACATAATACCTCATATGTGAAGGGCTTGATGCTGTAGGGATGATGACACTATTGTGGAATGTAGAGATCTGTCCTTGGTGAGGCCACCTGATGGTGTACATATATGGGTGTGTTGTGGTCAGAAATCCCAAACGCTTCATGACCTCCGTTGAAAAGAGGTTCTTTTGTCTCCCATTGTTGACAATGAATTGTAGCAGGGAACCCTTGTTACACAACATTTTGTCACTGTCCCTAAAATCCCCATCTCACGCATTGGAGTGTCATTTATGTGACCAATAAGCAATTTCATGCCTTGAAAATACCATCATTGTGTCCCTTTACATGAGAGTAATATTCCTTCTATTGACAATTCCCTAAGCAGAGACACAAAAACCCTTGTTTTTTCCTTAGCACAAGTAGTCAGTTATCCCCTAACGCCAAAGAGGAAAATTAACACTAGGCACTGTGCCAGCTGGCACTCTGTCCTAGTTTTCCACCCACACCAAGCTGTTTTTGGATTTAAAAAAAAAAAGAGGCAGAGATTCCACTCCAACCACCTCGAGGATGAGTCATTGGGAGTGGTTGAACTGATAAACCACGGACTACCTCCTTTAGGTTTATGGTTTCAATCTCTTATGGGAACTCCCTAAAGGATAGGCCTCCCTCCCACCTTTGTAGGGATCCTAACCTCCTCCTTTTACTCTATAAAAGAACTTATCTCTCATAGTACAAGCTAGCTAAACTTGGAGAATTAAACATATTATAGCTGAATTGCTAGAGAAGATAGAATAAGAAGGAATTACATTGAGGAAGCTTGAGTCCATGACTTCTGAGGGAGCTTGAGTCCATTCCTTCATCTTGTCTGAATTCCCTGATGAGAATCTGAGATGTGCTTTGGCTGAACCCTGCTGTAGGAGACTACGAGGTCATTCATTAGTTGTAACTCTTCCTTCTATTCATTTATATACATGACTACTGTTTGGTTCCACTTTTGTGTTACAATGTTTGTTTAATGTGATATGTTTAGCCCTCTTTGACTGGCTAATAGTTATGAATTAAATTTTGTTATCTTCTATGCTATTCTTGTTTCTAGTTCTATGTGCAGGTATCCAAGCATAATGTAAAAAGGATTGTGACTTATTGACGCAGGAGCGAGAGGCCACCACTACTACAGCAACAACGACAATGTTGGATTCCAGGTAGGTCGATCTACTGTGTCCTTTTTTCATTCAATAATTAGGAAGCAACACTTTAGCATGTCCCTTTGTTTCTAGACCCACTCTAGGGGTAGAGGGATCATCTCTGTCCCCAGAGAGGATTTAGCTGCTTAACAAATTGGAGACTCTGCTGGGGATCAATGCGAGTTTGTCATTTCATCTTGTTGGGTCAGTTTCAATTATTGATTTATTTATCTATCTTTTTCTAGTTTTCTTGCTTAGTTTACATCATCTATTCAGCTCCAGAATGTCAAGATTTACCTATGCTCATTAAGTTTTCGTTTTTCCTCCTTTTCCCATAGTCATCTGGCTTGGCGTGGTTTTTCTCAGAATGGTTGCGCCGATTGGCACAGGTTGCTCTTTTTGCAGTCACGCCAACCCCTTTATGCTGCGGATTATAGCCTTACAGTCACGCCAACCCCTGTAGGATTTGGTTTGACCTCCTTAATGAGTCTTTTGGTCAATTGTGCTTTCTTATGGGTTGTTTTTTATGTGTAATTATGCCTTTGGGACTGTTTTGGCTGTCGTCGATTTGATTTCCTCAGTCATTTTTCCATCTTCTTATCAGTGTGAATTAAGGCCTTAGGGTTTCTAAGGGTTTGGTACACTGAGCCTTTTGTGTGAGAAATGATCTTCATTTGCATATAGCTTTCATTTCGGAATTTTGAGATCCAAAATCGATAGGGCGTTAAGACTGAAACATAATCCAAGATCAACATTAAAATTCATTTAATTAACCTAAGGAAGCATTGAAACCTAACGAAACATTTTTAGTGGTCTAGGCTAGAGATGTGTTCTGGCGTCTTAAAACCTAGTAGCTGTCATTTTCCATTTGGCTTTAGACAACACTAGTACGGACTTGTGCTCCCCATACCGTTGTGTATATAAAGGGAGAGCCTCATAGGTTGCAATCCTTTATCCATAGGAAGTCGAGTCTACCGACTTGTAACCATGATACACTGAAAACAATATTCAGGGAGACTACCTGCACATACATTAAGTCCTTGTTCATTTCTCTTTATTTTGATCACCAAGGTGTATATGGTAGTTCATGGAAACCTGGTACACCCTCTTGTTTAGAGTACGTGAGTAGTCATTTTGGTCTTTTCGTGATTCTCTAAAAGTGAAAATATCATCGAGCGATTGTCCTTTCACACTTGTTCAATATGAAAGTGATAGAGTCACCTTTTGCCTATTTCTTAACTCTTAAAATATGAAACGATAGAGTTTTGTTTCAGTGTCTTAAAATATTCACTGGCCACGAAATATTCCTAGTTAAAGTTATCTTCCTTAGAATTTTGTTTTACGGTTCTTTCCAATGGAAACATTTCCAGAGTTTACCAACCAAGGAATCCCCTTCGAAGGGAATCCTTGTCTTTTCCTGCTTTTGGGAATGTTGGTGCTCCTTATATGGAAACATTTTCCCTGCCTGGGTTAACTATTGGGTGGCCTGTTTGGTTATTCTCGACCTCTGTAGTCTCAAGTTTTCCATCCACTGTACAACCATCCCCTTCACCTGAACAACATTGTGTTGATTATAAGGTGGGCCTCTCCTCCTCTTCACCTATTTCTTCATCTTCATCTTATACTTCGCCTGGTGAAAGTCTAGATTCTAGTAACTAGGTGGCTAAGAAGAAGAAGAAGAGGAAGACCAAGCAGAAGAAGTCAATTAAGCGAGAGGCTAATGCTACAGCTATTGCACCTAAGAAACCTTCCCTTCATAAACCATCCAAACTTCCATAAAAATTAAAATTCCCTTGCATGCTGTGCAAAGGTGACCATTTTATTCGAGACTGCCCTGGCATTCCCAAGGTACTTGAAGCATGGTCCAACATCAATCTGTCATTGCCTTTGGCTTCTGGAAGTCATATTGGTGGCACATCTTCGAATAGCCATGATAAGAATCATAATAAAGAGGGTAATATTACCAATCCCCATAATTTATGTGAAGGGCATCATCCCATTCACCTTTTTCCATCCATGGATGAAGCCAAGGGAGTGTTGGAGAACCCTACTATTTATGCACCCTGCCTTCCAGTTGGTTACCAGAAGCTTTCTTCGAGTCCTCCACTTGTTGATTCAATCAGTGGTCAAGAGTCATCCTTGGTCGATCTCATTACCTTAGAAATTAAAATTCATGAAAATTAGTCGATCTGGTCCCACCCATGGTTCATCGGGTCTTTTCCGTTGAGAGCGGATCTCATTCCCCTCACGTTCTTCTTGTTTCTTCAAATTCCTCGGACTTGGAGACAGATCCTCACATCCATATATTTCAAGAATTTCTTCCTCCTGTTCCCATGTTGGAGATACAAGAGAATGCTCATCTTGCCCCGGTAACACTAGGCGATGACCATTTCAGTTCTATGGTACCCCCTCCAAGTAGTTTGGTCGCTTCCTTTGATTGGAGTCGATTTGCAAGATACCACCTTCCTTCTTATGTGCCCTTTGAGATCATGGTACAGACCTTTGATGTGGAAATACCTAGAAAAATTATAGATGAAGGCAAATATCTTAGTATTCTATGTTCCACTGCTTGGAAAGCTTTTGGTTCTCCACCACTTGTGCCCGTTACGCAGAATCTATTAGATTTTAATAGAGGAACCAGTCAATCATTAGGGATCCTTCCAAAGTTGCCTATTACTTTGGGAGGAAAAAATGTCTATATAGACATGATGATGGTCCAAGGTCCCTTGGATTTTAATTTACTCTTGGGCCACGACTATGCTTATTCCATGGGGGTGCTTGTCTCTTCCCTCTTTCATGTGATCTGTTTTCCACACAAAGGTCAGATCATAACCATTGATCAGCTTTCATTCTTTGATTCTGATGTGACATCTGGCCTGCCATTGTCTCTTATGGATCTTTATCCGCTGGTTGTCTCTTCCTTTCCGTAGGTTAATTATGTGGCTACTTGTCCCGTGTGCGCATTCATTGATAGTGTCGTTGTGAATCTTGTGTTGGGGGCTTGGGTCCTGATTCTCGAGATTTTATTCTCCCATCTAGTGTGGAACTCTTAGAAGCCATGACTTCTTATTTGACATGATGAGGTCATCAGAGCATAGTTTATTTTCTTGTGTCAAGCTCCTTAAAAAATGAAACAAGGTTTCATGAGGATAGTTATTTTGATGTGTCAACCTCATTAAAACAATGAAACACATTCCTGTTAAATCCAAGTCTTTGATCAGATCTTGTAGAGTCCCAGTCGAGTCTTCCTCTAATCTCGTAATTTGAACCTTCACTCCATCTGCCTTTCATATGGATTGAATCTTGGGGGGCATGTACCTCGAATTGAATCACCATGCTAGGGGCATGCTTGTTTTTCCCTCTTTTTAAAGCATAGTTTATCTCTGTTTCAAGCTTGTGTAAAAATGAAACCAATCTCAAGCATAGTTTATCTTTGTTTCAAGCTTGTGTAAAAATGAAACCAACCTCAAGCAGAGTTTCCTGATTTCAAGCTTCTGTAAAAATGAAACCATCCTCATTTTACCTCTCGTGATTGCCATTTTATCAGCCTTTTTTGCCAGATGAACCTTGGTTTTCTCATTCCACCGTCACCATCTACTTGGCTGATCATATGATTTCACTTGATTGTTTTACCCATTCCCAAGGAATCGCTACAATGATTGGTATTATTAGCTGGTCTCTTGGATTTTATCTTGTTCTGAGCAGTTCCACCATCACCATAACTAGTTCCTAAGCTTAATACCACTTGTTCCTCGAGGAGGAGTCAACTTTCAGCTCTTTTCTGAGTCTCTAAAATTGAAAATATTGTCAAGATTCTTATTGTTTCAAACTCGTTAAATGGCTACGAAGCGATATCTACCCAGTATATGTTTACCCCTTTTTCAAGCTAGGATAGAATATTTACTAAAATGGAATACCTTAGCCTATTATGACTAAGAGGTTCTTTCAGATATTTTTTTCTACCTTTTTGGATCTGATAGACTATTTACAAAAAGGGCCACGATGGAGTTTTCTTTTCTGCCTTCTTTTCAAACTCTCTAAACATGAAAAGATGCCAAGTTCTCCCTTTGTCAGACTCGTTAAAACCTGATGATATCGAATTTCGTCACCATGACGTTACTCAAGTTCCTCCTTCCTAGGGCTCGTAAAATGTACTACGATGGATTTTTCCGAAGGAAAAACTTACAACACAAGCATATGCTATCCCCTTCAAGCTTGTTTTAAAAAATAATTGGGGTACTTGCCAGAAATGCTGGGGGGAACTGGAACCAAGTTTTAGTTATGTTGGCAGTATGTCGCTCTTGAACATGGCACTTGTCTACATTCGTGTTGGGTTGGGGACATCTCATTTCTTCACTTTTTCCTCCATGGGTTTGGGTAATCACTTTTGACCTCTAATCTGCTCTTTGCCCCATAATCATGACCTCAGATCCTTTGATGTCAAATACTTCCAAATCTAGTGTCGTGCTGCTAATATGTTCAAGAGAAGTTTGCCTCTGCAGTTTTCAAACTCCATCTAATTCTCTATTGGTCTTGATCATCATCATATTCCTATGTCTCGTATCGATGATGTGGGAAAAATGATGGCCCACCTTCGATCAGGTCAATTCTTATCGACTTCAACTCATTATCCAGGACTTTGATCTAGAGACTTTATTTTGGTACCTTGGAGCCTGCATGCATTAATGGTAGGTTTTTCGCATTCGATGCAAGGTCCACATCATTGGCCTTTGATCGAGTGTTCTACAGATATTAAACACCAGATTACTATTCACATTCTGTGGATTGTACCAATTGTACCTTGAAATCCATTGTCATTATTGGTGGTTGCTATCGTGCATGTCAACAACTTTCATCATTGTTTGGTAATCAGGTGATTTTCTTGCATGTTCAACTTGAGCTCATATATTCACATGCTTGAATTTGTACTTCTTTGAGTCCAGATGGAGTGCAAGACCCTGGATTTTGTCTGATAAAATCTAGGCTACAAATTTTGGTGGATTATCATGAATTATTGCATGAATATTTTAATTGGATGGCTCTGACCATACCTGAGTCTATTTATTGATCCTTACCACTGGATGGCTGCATCCATACCTTAGATCTCAGTTTTTATATATACTTTATTATATATGGCTGCACGCATACCACATGTTCATGTATCAGAGATATTATTTGTATTGGTAATTGTAGGTTTTCTAATAGTGGTGTTTGGTTTGAACGCATTCTCATAAAGCATTTCGCCCCTCCCTCTCCCTCAGACCTCATGATTTAGGGGGCATATATTACACAACATTTTGTCATTGTCCCTACAATCCCCATCTCGCCCATTGGAGGGTCATTTATATGATCAATAAGCAATTTCATGCCTTGCAAATACCATCATTGTGTCCATTTACATGAGAGTAATATTCCTTATGTTGACAATTCCCTGATAAGAGACTCAAAAACCCTTGTTTTTTCCTTAGCGTAGGTATTCAGTTATCCCCTCATGCAAAAGAGGAAAATTAACACTGGGCCCCGCACCAGCTGGCGCTCTATCCTAGTTCTTCACCTACGCCAAGCTGTTTATGGAATGCTTTTTAAAAATAGAGGTGGATATTCCACTCCAACCACCTCAAGGATAAGTCATTGGGAGTGGTTGAACTGATAAAGGATAGGCCTCCCTCCCACCTTTGTAGGGATCCTAACCTCCTCCCTTTCCTCTATAAAAGAAGTTATCTCTCTTAGTACAATCTAGCTGAACTTGGAGAATTAAACATATTATAGCTAAATTGCTAGAGAAGATATAATAAGAAGGAATTATGATGACGAAGCTTGAGTCCATGCCTTCATCCCATCTGAATTCCCTGACGAGTATCTGAGACATGCTTTGGCTAAACCCCACTAGAGGAGAGTGCGACATCAAATCATTGGTTGTAACTCTTCCTTTTATTCATTTATATACATGACTACTGTTTGGTTCCAGTTTTGTGTTACGATGTTTGTTTAATGTGATATTTTTAGCCCTATTTGATTGGCTAATAGTTATGAATGAAATTTTGTTATCTTGTATGTTGTTCTTGTTTCTTGTTCTATGTGCAGGTATCCAAGTGTAATGGCAAAAGGATTGTGACTTACTGAGGCAGGAGTGAGAGGCCACCACTACTACAGCAACAACGACAATGTCGGATTCGAGGTAGGTTGATCTACCATGTCCCTTGTTCATTAAATAATTAGGAAGCAACACTTTAGCATGTCCCTTTGTTTCAAGACCCACTCTAGGGCTAGAGGGATCATCTCTATCCACAGAGAGGATTTACCTGCTTAACAACCCTTTACCCACATCTATGAGTGACAAAGACGCTCCTCCTCCTCTAGATCTTTCCAGAGAAAAATATGTTGTTGGGATATGCATCAATAATATTCTTCTCTTTGTCATTCCCCTTGTCAGGTTCTGATTCAGAGTCAGAGCATGCATCTGATTCAGAAGCCCTCATCTCAGCCACCAGTGATTTCTTGGCTTGACACTCACTTGTGTTGAGAGTGGAGCTCTTATGGAACTCACACCACTTTCTCATGTCCTTCTTCGGCTTCATGGGGTTTTTATTTTCTTGTGGCGTCTGTTGATCATAATCAGCTTCAATATTGATCATAATCCGCTTCCCATAAAATTTTCACAGGAAATCTGGCTTAAATATATCAAACCGCCTCTTTCGGCCTTAGAAAATCATTTTTGTGTCTATTGTTGCCATTTCCCGCTCCAAAAATCATTATAAATGGATGAAAACCCATATTTGAAATATTGGAGGCGTAGCTCCTACGACCCTAGCCCCTCTATCTTTTCCTCCATGTAACCTGGGCACCAGACCGAGTGCTAAAACCGGAGTCGCTCATCACGTATGTATATCGGGCGAGCCCTCGGCTGTTGATCTGTGCAGATCGAACGAAATTCATGACCCTTCATTCATTTCCCAAAACCGCATCTCAGCCATCCAATCAAACTGTGAAATCTACGGTTCGTAGCCCGCCGGTCCTGGTGGTCCCCGCGCCCAAAACACCGTCCAAAAACCGAATGGTATGTATCGCACCGCCTTTCGGCAGTAGACGGTAATTCCCCTTGAGCCAGTGATTCCACTCAGTGCTCACCACGTGTCCCTGTGTACAGCTCCAAAACCGCTCCCCATCGTGCATTATTGTTCAGCCAAAGTCACGGCGCGATATTCACGACAGTCGTCGGATCTGGTGATCTTCATCTAACGGCTATCACGCTCTGAAGCTGCACGAGGTTTAACTATAGGAAAATCACACCCCTGGCCCACTGTCCATTGCCCCTTCCAACCGTCCATCTCCTCCTGAGATCGGATGGCCAAGATTTCATCATCCCCGCCATTGACCTGGTCTTCCTCCACGTCATCATCCCCATGTGTTTATCGCATTTCTTCCTCCATCATTTATACGTTACATTCATATGTCTATTTTAATGTTCCACATTATGAACTCTGACCAGCCCTTCCGCCATTATTTCTACTGCATTTTCTTCGTCACCACCCTGCATGTTTCCACCACTTCATCACGTCGCTCTATTACACAGTCGCTTCCATTGCATTGCCGTCCCCCATGCATTTGTTTTCTTCACAACTTTGTGTGTTTTGCAGGTTGACAGCGATGGAGAATTATCATAATCTGCCGCATCCATTACAAGAGCCGAGCACACATCAAAGGACCATTTTTCAGAGT
This sequence comes from Pinus albicaulis, assembly GCA_034641835.2. Taxonomy (NCBI): domain Eukaryota; kingdom Viridiplantae; phylum Streptophyta; class Pinopsida; order Pinales; family Pinaceae; genus Pinus; species Pinus albicaulis. The sequence continues at coordinate 1,107,993,982 of CM076574.1, forward strand.
AGAATTATGAAGAAAGTCCTCAGAAGCCAAATCGACAAGACTCCAATTTAAGAGGCAGGGTTCAAATTTGTCAAACCCTGCAAGGACATTCAAGGCGCCGATTTCACAGATGAAGATATCAATGAGGCAGATAAAGAATATCACTGATCATCATAGAATTAAAGGCAGGTAGCTGAATATTTTGGGGGCCTTGTCCTAGTATTTTGAAGTAGAGTACCAAATTGAAGATCCTGCACATCATTCAGAAGATCTATACATAGAAAACAATGTCCTCAAGGCTTTATTTCAACAGAGTTTTCTTTCCAGGAAAGGACAGATATTTGTGTAATTTTACTGCTTTACCATGTTCCTGAAGATATTGTTACCCAGTGCATTTACTTTAGAAAGCAGGCCACAGAGTACAAACAACACAACATAGTCATTCAGCAGTATGGATGCAAATGTTTCCGCCATTTCGCTTTAATTATGAAAATTAAATGTTCATCACCTACCTTTTTTACTAGGTTTTTGGTTTCTCCTATAAAAACCATGAAGAAACGCATTGTAAGGGTTCCAGATTTTATCAGAAAATTATGCAGTGAAAGGATTTTTGTATACAGTTTGTAAAACTCTTGTATGAAGGTTCAGAGCCCATAGGGTCTCAGTGAGGAGGAGTTATATATGTCAAAGAGGATTCTGGTCTTTGGTATTTCACAGTCTGTAACTCTCTTTTATGTGTTATTTAATATATCATTTCTTCTCATCCATCTTTCTTGTATCATGTTTTGGAATGCGAGTGGCTCACTGATTTCTGGTAAGGATTCATCCTAGTTGATGCCCATGCTCGAATCAGTCAAGCGCTTTAAATATGGCTCATGCATGATATTCTGTTCCATTATTCAGCTAACCATACTTCCGCTATATTAGTTGCTTTGGGAGGGTGCTTTTAAAATGCTATTATCAGGTATGGATTCTTAGATTGGTAAGCCCATGCATGGTGGCATTGTATATCTGGGTATCATCTCAATGTTAACTAATATCTTCTCAATATTCCTTTCACCACATACACCTTTTGATAATTTATGTCTGTGAAGTATTTCTGAATCGGCCCGCTTTGCAGTAAACTATCTTTGAATTGTCTGTTGCTTTTTCTATCAGAGTTCTGCATCTTGCCTCTGCAGTATCTCTTTTCCTGTGTCAGTTTTTGAGAGTTTGGTCCTATTCTATTTCATTTCCCTGTTTATAGGAGATAGTATGTGAGCTGAAGCTGAAAACTTCATACATTATATTATATGCTCCTTGCTATGCTAATATGTCCTAGGCACTGGTCTATCACAACTCTAGGCTGTCTCTAGGAGCTACAACATCTTTCTGGTGCCATTGCCGGTGATCAAATTTAAGAATATCAAAATCCCTGGGCATCGACAAAACATATTCACTCTCTAAGTAGGTGAGCACAGAGAGTTGAGAGTTGTATATCCCTCACCTTAGTGACTCCACATTTGTTATTTGATAAATCTATTTGCAGTCCTGGCTCCTCGTAAGCCACACCTGAGGTTAGATACGTCTAAGCCAAAGATAACTTCAGTGTCTAACCTTGATCAGATTATACATAGAAGAAATTGGATGGAAAGGAAATCAACCCGTTCCCAAATTCCTGAAGTATCTATAGAAGATTTTCCTTATTCCTCCTCTCAAGATTCTCAATTGCAAATTCCCGACTCCACTGTGGGAGATACTGATTATTATTATTCAAATAGTCCACCCCGAGAGGGTATCAGAAATAAAAATAATCTTCATACTACTCCTGAGGTTGAAGAGGTCAAGGAAGTAACTGAAGTATCTATTGTTAATAGACCTATGTTCCCCTCAACCCCTCAAGCTGCAGTTGAGTATATTCCTATTATCATTCATACTCCACTTCCACCTCCTCCTCCTCCTCTTACTCATAAAAATATTGTACTACCTCCACCCCCTCCAATGGCTAATGTTCTGGCCTTCTTGATGAATAAATATGCTCCCCTAGCATTACCCCAGGTGTTAAATGATATACCCAAAGATTATCTGAAGATCTTGCCCAGATTCAGTGGAGAAAATGAGATTGATGATCAAAAACATCTTGAGACTTTTTTCTCTTTTGCAGAGAACTTTAATGTTGAACATTTGGATGTGGTCTTAAGACTGTTTGTGCAATCTCTAGATGGTTAAGCTCAAAAATGGTTTAAGACATTGGCTAGTCGTTCTATTACCACCTGGGATAACATGGAAGACACATTTCTCAGGAAATGGGGAGAGAAGAAAGATCATGGAAATTGTCTCATTGAGTTCAATACACTAAAGAAGAGACACAATGAAGGAGTTTCAGAATTTATCAAGAGATTTAATAAATTGTATTAGAGTCTCCCTGCTGATATGAAACCCCATCAAACTGCTGCTAAAGTTTTTTTTGTAGCAGCTTTTGATTCAAAATTTGGTTTCTCTCTCAGAGAAAGAAAGCCTGCTACTCTGGATGATGCTCAGGAAGATGCACTAGAGTTCGAAGCAAACTTTGCCTCCACTGGTAAGTTAAAAGGAAATTCCGAACAAGATTCTAGAAGAAGGGGAAAAGAAGAGGTGTCTACTTCTAGTCAAGACAGAGACTCGGACAAAATGGAAGAAATGAGCAAATTAATTAAGAAAATGGTCAAGCTTGAATTGGAAGCCAAGAATTCAGCCTTCAGGAGCAATACCGACACTTAAACAAGTGTCTCAATTGCGACGTTTAAAGGAAAACGTCGCAATTGCGACACCATGGCCCAAAGCGTCGCTATTGAGACGACTCTAAACGTCGCAACTGCGACACAATGTCTAGGTGTCGCCATTGCGACGTTTGGAGGCACCGTCCTAATAGCGACGCCTTTTCCGCCGTCGGTATAGCGACAATTATTTTAGCGCTACATAAAAATACCAAACTTATATGGGCGCTACATAAAAATTCGAAACTTATATGCGCGCTACATAAAAATGATTTTATTGTTTCGTATTTGTCGCAATAGCTACATTAATGTTTGATATCACGCGCGCATTTGCCCTCTGCTCTTGCAGAACAACATTTGCCCTCAACATTCGCGCTCAGCTCTTGCAGAACAACATTTGCCTCAGCATTCGCCCTCAGCGTTCGCCCTCAGCTCTTGCAGAACAGCATTCGCCCTCAGCTCTTGCAAAATGGTAAGTTCTTACTGCAGGCCCTTCCTCCTATAGTAGGGTTGACTCTATTTGGGTTTTTTTGGTCAATTCCATTGAATTGTGTTAGGCTGTAGGGTTCTCTCTAGATGTCAAGAATCAAGATTCAATACCCTCTATTATCTTCATCACCCAATACAAGATTTAAATTTTTCCCAAAGAAACGCTTATTAATTTGGCAGCCATTATTTCTCCCTGCTTTAAAACCCTACATTTAAATGAAAACAAGCATTGCATTTCAACTACAAAAATCTATTAGTGTTCAAATGTACATGTGTGCTACATTAACGTCTGATATCACGCGCGCATTCGCCCTCAGCTCTTGCAGAACAACATTCTCCCTCAGCATTTGCCCTCAGCTCTTGCGGTATCATTCACCTTTAGCATTCGCCACGAGCTCAGCACGAACACCATTCGCCCTCGACGTCGCCACCGAGCTCTTGCGGAGCAACATTCGGCCCTGGATTCACCCTCGGCTCTTTCGGGGCATAGCATTCGCCCTCGGCTCTTGCGAGCCGGCATTTCCCTCGAAGCGTTGCGCCCTCGGCGTTGCCCTCGGCTGCGAGAACAACATTCGCCCTCAGCTCTTGCAAAATGGTAAGTTCTTAGTGCAGGCCCTTCCTCCTATAGTAGGGTTGACTCTATTTGGGTTTTTTTGGTCAATTCTATTGGACTGTGTTAGGCTGTATGGTTCTCTCTAGATGTCAAGAATCAAGATTCAATACCCTCTATTATCTTCATCACCCAATACAAGATTTAAATTTTTCCCAAAGAAACGCTTATTAATTTGGCAGCCATTATTTCTCCCTCCTTTAAAAACCCTACATTTAAATGAAAACAAGCATTGCATTTCAACTACAAAAATCTATTAGTGTTCAAATGTACATGTGTGCATCACTTGTGTAGGGTATTCCTTTTCCACTTTCACATTATCCAAGAATGTGTGCAGTATAGTTCATATATTTTGTGATTTAGATTGCCTTGAAAAAGGAAAGGTAAATTATTTCCCATGGAAAAAGAAGGTTTTCCATTTTTATAGGTTGTTTGGACTTACGTGGAAAAATTTATGGTATGCCTTTCATATTATGTAGTTTAAATTTGAATTAACGGATTATTCTACATGAAAATATAATTACCTATGTGATGTCCTTCATCACTAATTAAAATTATAGGGTTTCAATTTCCTAGACTCTAACTCATCTGATGCTAAATTCTAGGTTCTCATTGGTGGATCACTCTTCCATTGATTTCCTTTCCCTCCGGATCTTGTCATACTTTAAAAGTCATCAATGATACATATATTATTTCAGGTATCCCAAAAGGCTTTATAGTAGAACATATTGTGAAGTTTTTTTGACACTTGAGGATTCTTTTTAGAACTGCAACACGGTCTATGCTATCGAGTTATGTATCAAGCAACTTGTCCTTAATAACCACACTATGAGGTAGGTTCAACCAGTTTGAACTTGTTGGGACATAGCATATGAAGTTGTGTGATGAGTCCATATCACAGGTCTATTATGGTGAAAAAAGTGAATACACGTAATGATAGTTATTATGTTAACATTACTAGAAACATTTTCGAAATTATCCATGCTATCAAGATGTCAAAATTCCAGGCATTAGGTGTCAATACTCGTAGCTAATAGATAATAATAATAATATTAAAAAATCACAACTTTATTCTTGAAATATGATTGTTATACATTGGTAACCTAGTTCATGAGTTACTATCACCCAAAGATTGCAAAACAAACTTAAAATATAAATTAAACCAACATGAGAATCCAACTAAGGGTTTCTCGACAAATCATGCCATAACCTGGCATTTTGAAACCCAAATTTGAATCCATCATAAGTAATACAATGCAAACTCAGATGGATTTTCAATGCATGTTTGCATGCTACACTTATTCTCTATCTAGATATCATTTTTTAAATGGAACCATTAGTCAAGCCCACGGTCCTTTTTATGTGAAAAATTTCAGCTCTATTTGAGCTCTTTTTTGCTCCACCACCTCCATAAACCAGTGTTACACGGGGTCTCGCCCCCCCACCTAGGGGTCTAGACTCCTCGCCCCCTCGCGCTCCGGGGTCTTGGGGACTTCTAGGGGATGTTTCCCTCACGCCCCCTCACGTCCCCTCACCGCCCCTTTTAGTTTATGGTTTCGTGTTAAAATTTGATGTGCCACTTAGCATATTTGAGAATCCAAGTGATTCTGATTTAGATGGTGACATGGTTGATCTTGATATATTCGTGCAGAAGTTGGATGCAGAGACTAGTGGGGCATTAACTTGAGCATTTATGCTCATTTATCAGTATGATGATATCATTTGATATTCATATGTTATGTTTTATGTTTTATGTTTGAGACATAACTTATTTGCGTTTAAGTTTTATGTTTCAGACTTGAGTTGTAAACTTCAGTTTAAACTCTATTTTGAATCTTGATATAATATGTCATATGATATCTTAAACTTTATTTTCATTGTACATTGTTAGTAGTTACATTAATGATTATATAGTTGCAAACTTACAAACTTACATGCATGATTGTATGATGTATGTTTTAACTTTTAACTTTTAAATTTGTTTCAATTATATGATTCATCATTCATCGATTTGTAATTTTATCATTTATGATTTATCTTTCATGATGCAAGTGTATGATGACTGTATATACATTCTTTGCAAAAATATAGTTACATTTTAAATATTAAATTTTATAATTTTTATGACCCCGACGTCCCCCCACGTTTCCTGAAAATTGGTAGGGAGCTTTTGCATAGGCCGCTCCCGCGCTCCCTCGCCCCCTCGCTCCCACCTCCGGGGGACTTGGTGGAACATTGCCATAAACATATGCAAACATATATCATGATCTTGGAATTCCATTACATATGTATGTGCCAATGTTCCATAATCTTGCCCCATCATCAATTTAAGAAATTTCCATTGAATATCAAATTATGGAGGGGGGGAACTTTTTGCTGCAACATTTGGCTCAAAATCGGGGACCATCTTCGTATGAGGTGAATGAGAACTATAGATATTTGAAGAAGTAGATTAGTGCCTTTTCCTCTGGCCGTGGAGTCATATACAGTAATCCATCACAAAAATTTGTCTTTGTTCATTCTCACCTTGAAAGTTGCAAAAAATCATGCCCTAATTGAAACGACACTAAATTTGAAAGATATAATAAAAATGCAAGCTAGAAGTGCCTATTAATACAAAGGGAAAACCTTCCTACCTACCCTAACTGAGATAAATTTTGATTGAATAGGAAACATGATATTTCCTATGGAGTTGATCCAACAACTTGTTAAATGTATGGGACTAAATCATGCATTTGATTTCCAGGGAAACATGCGCATGAAGAGAAAAAGTGCAGAATTAATGGAAAATCCACACATGCCACTTATAAAAACTACACCGAAAGGTCAAAAAATACTTAAGGCCTTAACTTAATTTGAATCAAAAAATGACAAAACAGGATTAGTGAAAACACGAGAGTGGTGTGGGTGAACAACATAAATAAAAGTGAAGATACCTTTCCCCAAGATGCCTTTGTCACCGTTGTATGAAAACATGTTTTCCTTTCCCTTTATACATGCAAGTGAATGCATTATAGGTATGGTGTTTTCCGAGAATAGGAGAAGCCTACTTAAATATATCATTCGTGGATTGAATGTTTGGGTGCCTTAATGTGCAATGACATGTTTCCAGGACTGAATTCAATGCAAGGCATATTTGAAACTCTAACTCTGTCTTCCGGTGTCTTATTAGAAATTATTTTAGTTTTCATTTTGTGTTTTCAAGTTAGATATTTTTTTCAAGTTTTTACATTTATAATTTTATTGCAATGTGGCAGACTGATCAGAGCAGTGCAGGAACAACCCCGAGACAGGATGATCGCGGAAAGAGGCCAGCGGAAGAACATGTAAAGTGCCAGCATTGCTCTATCTTTAGGTATTTTAGTTATTTACATAATTAAAATAATATTAATTTTGTTCAAATATGCAGACACCTAGCCATGGTACGCCTGATGATTCCCTCTTTGAGGAAGAGCTTTCTTCATCCCTATCTCCAGTGTTCTTGTTGCGAAAAAAGGCACGAGATGCAAGGTCGGAATTTATACTTTGATAGACGCGCCTCAAACACCTGAAACATAAGAGAGGATAAAAAAACTTATGAGCCAGCTAGAAACATATCAGGTAATAATAAAAAGTCAAAAGGATATTTTTTTTATTCTGCATGAGATGAATTGTGATAGTTTGATTTTTAATTTTTACATTGACTAAACTAACAAAAAGTTCTTTTGTATGTAGCGTTTTCTGGCACTTGCTGAATCCGGTGTTGGTGGTAGTGGGACACAAGGGCAAGAGATTGCCCAAAAACCCTCTCGTACACCTTCTACTCCTTTAGGTGCCAGCCAAGAAACACACCCTGCCCAAGCAGACACCCAGCCAACCGTTGAACGTGTTGGCAATGATGAGGCTGATATGGCCAACTACATTATTGCGTTTCCTGGAGCTACACGTGTCAGCTCCACAGGGACCATTAATGGCACGTTGTTGGTGAACGATGAAGGTGTCCCTATAAAACATGTACAACTCCCAGGTAAATTTTAATATTTTAACTATTTCATGTACTTTATCTAAAACATATTTATCATGATTTTTATTTTTAAATTAATGATAATATCTTCTTTTTTTTTTGGTTTTATTCTGTGTAGGAAACAATGAGTTCTACAGGATTCTGGAGAGCCATGCGTTGGTAATTTTTGGCCCAACCATACGTACAGGGTGGAATTCCCAGAATTCCAACCTGAAAAAAGAACTTTTAGATTATCTAGAAGCCCTTTTTGGGGTCGGCACATTTGACAGAAAAGCGGTGGCTCAGGTAGCCGAAAAATATTTGAAATATACCAGGGACACCTATAGGACGCAATTGCAATTTAACCCTAGATATGAGCATCCTCTCGCAGTTTCAGAGAGTGAGTGGAGAGCACTCATCCATGACGGAAAAGAGAAAAGGGCAAAGAAAAAAGGAAAAATGCCAACTGGACCCGCAAGGTAAATTACAACTTTAATTCAATAGCTTTAATTTTCTTTATGTCTAAAATAAAAGTGTGCTACGTCATATCTGACTTCACTGTTTTGATGCTAGGTTGCTTGACACCTCAAAGGCAACCAAAGCTAGGATTGAGAAAAAGGGCCATCACAAGCTCGGCCAGGGTGGCTACTTGAAATTAGCTGCAAGAATTGTAATTAAGTAGCTAAACATCTTATAATTAATTGTATCGCCTTCCAAAGTTTTTGTAATCCTATCGGATATGATTAAAAATACACAATCATATATAATGTAGGGTGATGACTTCGGAACAATAACTACAGAGG